>CM029012.1:158250169-158749198 GCA_016801055.1 Panax notoginseng | reverse complement strand
TGTGACGCCCCCAAAATAGGTATACAACACCCATTCTGAGTCGCCAAATACATGGTACAGAAAGCAAACTACAACTTCAATAATACAATTGTCGTGCAAAATACGACAACACATACTGTGAGTTTAAATACAAATATTGTCTTCTAGACAATATCCACACTCAAATAAATCCTCATTACAATTATTCAAACACTATTTTACAGAAATAGTGAGGACTGCTAATACATCTTTCTAGAACCATCACTCCATACCCCGACTAGATCCTGCTATGTTCTCACCTCCTGAGAAGAAAAATGGAACAAAAAGGAAAAGGGTGAGCTCAACTAGCCCAGTAAAGAATATTATGACTAAGATAATATACAACAAATTATCGTTAGTCTTCAACAGGGAAAAATCTGATAAAATATAATCGACAACAAGTTTTAGATCAACAACTGCAGCGGAAACAGCAAACCATTAGAAGAGTCAAGTAGAGAAAGAATTCTACTATCTTCTAAGATTTAAAAGTCCATCATCAATATTTTATCCCTGTAACATCAATTAATAATCATCTTTAACCAAATATTCATCTTTGCACTACAGGCCAAAGATATTCATTTGTATCATCAGTCGGTCATGTTCATCTCAACACCTGTTCATCTTTGCACTACAGGCCAAAGATATTCATCAAGTAATTATACATCTTTGCACTACAGGCCAAAGATATTCAGTAATATCATCATTTAGGACTGAGGATGATGAAAAATATCTTAAAGAGAACGAATCCAATGAGACAGAAGGACAAATAGTAGGGATTCGTATAACAGTTTATCCAAGATCAATAATACTTCATAATAATCAATTGTGAAGCAGAATTCAAAAATAAAGATCAAAACATGGATACAATCAAAGATAGTAACCATAATAGACATCTTGGACAAAAGGGAAAATTTTATTTTTCGGTGAATAGTGCCGTATTCGTGAATAGTGCCGTATACGTGAATAGTGCCGTATACGTGAATAGTAACCCCCGACACAAAAAGTTCCAAATTTGATAAAAACTCATATCAATATTTCAGCATAATGATATTGAAGAAAATAATATCATTAAGAAGAAAATAATATCCCTTACCTCAAAATATCAGTACTTCTGGTCGGAATACCGGTATAAGGCTGAAAGAAACTTGCTCTGATGAATAGAAACTCTCAAAGTATCTAAATACTCACAAAATACACTCAATAATCTAGAGAGAGAAAGAGAGAAAACTTGTTTCTGGTGTGATTTTCAATTCTAACTTAGCCCTCTATTTATAGGAAAATTTTGGTAGGTTTGACCTGCAACCTGATGGCTTTACCTGCTACTATTCCCACCCACCACATTTGAAATATAATTCAGCACATTTCTTCACCAACCACAAGTGGGGCCCACCAATTCTAGAATTTTCCACCAAAATGATAAACTCCGAAAATTCAACAATTTCTGAACCAGTCATCTTGTAAAATTCATAATAAATCATACGTTCATTTTTAACGGTTCAAAATTTGTGGACATATACTCAACTTATATATGTATAACATATCCAAAAATTACCACGATCCAACGGTCGGATTAAAAATTATAACCCCCGCAAAATATCTCAAAAACCCTGATTTTTAATACCTCCATTCCGACAAAAATACTGATAAAAACCTCAACATTAACTCCTTCATTTTTAACCACAAAAATATATCCCTCATTTATATCCACATAAAATAAATATTTCCTTATCATATGAATCAATAATTAATTATTCACAAATAATATTACAGAATCACATTTATGACAACCAGGCCGTTCCCAGGAAAGAGGGGGCTTTCCAATAAGGATTTCTCCTTACTGGCGCGCAATTAGATGACCAAACCTCTCCTTAGACAGAACTTTCTAGACATTGCCAATAATGTTATCTAATAATATTATTCAAATAATATGAATTATTGATCTGATAATGAAAATACTGTGCAGCAACAATTATTGAAACAACAATAATATAAAATATCAACGCAGCAATTATTGAATCAATAAAATAAAATATTGAACAATAACTACTGTAACAATTATTGAGTAGTGCCTTCTTACGTACGAATCAATAATCAATAAATGTGCAATGTGTGCTACTGTACGCGTTATTACTGTATTTTAACCACCGGGTATTCCAACAGTATTAACGGTAACAACTACGCCGTTATTTATAAACAACTTATACTTGTCGTTTTCTTCATCCAATCGCTTTCCGTTATGGGGCCCACACAAGGCTGCGTCGTCGTACGAATATTCCCCGACAGCAAGAATATTCCACGACCAAACGAATATTCACCGACCAAAAATAAATATTTTATAACCACTTGCTTATTTTGCAAAATTTGCACATTTCACCCATAACCAAAGTATTATATCAAATTAACCCCTTATTATTCACAATAATATTTAGAGAAAATTTGATTTTATTCATTAATAAGTTGGGGTCTTACAACCTCCCCTCCTTATGAAATTTCGTCCTCGAAATTGACGTACGTACCTGATGTTTCAAAAAGGTGAGGATACCTCGCTTTCATTTCTGATTCCAACTCCCAGGTCATTTCTTCAATAGCATGGTTTCTCCACAAAACCTTAACTTGTGGTATAACCTTCGTGCGTAGGACATGCTCTTTCCTATCCAAGATCTTAACAGGTACCTCCTCGTACGTTAAATCTTCAGCTATCTCGTCTGGTTCTAACTCAATAATGTGGTTCGGGTCTTTAACATATTTACGAAGCATAGATATGTGAAAAACATTATGAACACGAGACATGCTTGGAGGTAATGCGAGTCTATATGCCACATTTCCTATTCGCTCAAGAATCTCAAATGGACCAACAAATCTTGGATTGAGCTTTCCTCTCTTCCCAAATCTTGTAACTCCCTTCCATGGTGCAACACGTAACAATACATGATCCCCAATATTAAATTCCACGTCCTTCCGATGAAGATCCGCATAACTCTTTTGTCGATCCTGTGCCGTTTGTATACGTTGTCGAATCGTTTGGATCTTCTCTGTAGTAATGCGTACCAATTCTGGTCCCAACAATGTTGCTTCACCCACCTCGTCCCAGCATACTGGAGAACGACATTTTCTTCCATACAACGCCTCAAATGGAGCCACACCTATGCTCGCCTGATAACTGTTGTTGTAGGAGAATTCCACCAATGGTAGGTACTTATCCCAACTCCCTTTGAGATCTAGGACACAAAGTCTTAATAGATCTTCAAGAGTTTGAATAGTCCTCTCTGATTGTCCGTCCGTTTGAGGATGGTATGCTGAACTGAATCGTAAATCCGTGCCCATAGCTTTCTGCAAGCTAACCCAAAATCGTGAAGTGAATCTTGGGTCACGATCCGAAACTATGGATACTGGCATGCCATGCAATCTCACAATCTCGTTCACGTACATACTAGCAAGACGTTCAAGGGAATAAGTCTCACGTATCGGCAAGAAATGAGCGGACTTGGTTAATCTATCAACAATAACCCAAATCGCATCTATGCCTTGAGAAACCTTGGGAAGACCTGTAACAAAATCCATAGTAATGTGTTCCCACTTCCATTTCGGAATCTCAAGTGGTTGCAATGGACCCTTTGGTACTTGATGCTCCGCTTTTACACGTTGACAAGTTAAACATCTCGAGATAAACTCCGCGATCTCTCTTTTCATATTGCTCCACCAAAATGTATGTCGAAGATCGTGATACATTTTGGTACTCCCAGGATGGATTGCAAACGGTGTGTTGTGTGCCTCCATCATTATTCTATGCTTCAAGTCAAAATCGTTAGGAACACAAAGTCTGGAGTTGACTCGAAGTATTCCTTCTTCATCGATTCTTGCTTCTGGAATAGCACCTTCTTGCACTTTCTTCTTCATACGCATCAGCTCTATATCCGTAGCTTGAGCAGCTTTAACTTTATCGATTAAAGTCGGTTCTACTCGTATATTTGATATCATCATGTGGGTACTTGGAGCCTTCATCTCTATCTCCATCCTTTGCAAGTCATACAAAATGGGCCTTTGTGTTAAAAACATTGCACTCGTACCCGCATATGATCTTCTACTCAATGCGTCAGCTACTACGTTTGCTTTTCCAGGATGGTATTGGATGGTATGATCGTAATCTTTCAACAGCTCAAGCCAACGTCGTTGCCGCATGTTGAGTTCCTTTTGGGTGAAGAAATATTTGAGGCTTTTATGATCTGTATAGATCTCCACTTTCTCCCCATACAGGTAGTGTCTCCAGATCTTCAACGCAAAAACGACTGCTGCCAACTCCAAATCATGAGTAGGATAATTCCTCTCATATTCTTTGAGTTGTCGTGAGGCATAGGCTATGACTTTCCCATGTTGCATGAGAACACATCCTAACCCTTTGCCTGAAGCATCGCTGTAGATAACAAATCCATCCGAACCAGATGGTATTGTCAGAACAGGTGCCGAAATGAGTCTCCTCTTGAGTTCTTGGAAACTCTTCTCGCATTCCTCACTCCATACGAATTTTGTATCTTTCCGAGTCAGCTGAGTTAACGGAGTAGCGATTCGAGAAAATCCTTCCACAAATCTCCGATAATAACCAGCTAAGCCCAGAAAGCTACGTACTTCGGTTACCGACTTCGGTTGCTCCCAACTTTGTATGGCTTCAATCTTCGCCGGGTCGACAGATACTCCATGTTTTGACACCACGTGCCCAAGGAATGCTACTTCCTCAAGCCAGAACTCGCATTTCTTCAGTTTGGCATATAGCTTGTTTTCACGAAGCCTTTGCAGTACCAGCTTCAAATGGCGCTCATGATCTTCACGGCTTTTGGAATAGATGAGGATGTCATCAATAAAGACAACAACGAACTGATCCAAATATTCTTTGAATACACGGTTCATCATATCCATGAAGGCAGCAGGAGCATTAGTCAATCCAAAAGACATTACTAAGAATTCATAATGCCCGTACCGAGTTCTGAAGGCAGTCTTTGGAATATCCTCAGTTTTAATCTTCAGCTGATGATATCCAGAACGAAGATCGATCTTTGAAAAGAATTGTGCTCCTTGCAACTGGTCAAACAGGTCATCAATGCGAGGTAGCGGATACCTATTCTTGATGGTGACATGGTTCAATTCTCGATAGTCAATACAAAGTCGCATACTCCCGTCTTTCTTCTTTACGAATAAAACAGGAGCACCCCAAGGAGACGTACTAGGACGAATAAAACCGATGTCCAACAACTCCTGTAGTTGGACTTTTAACTCCTGAAGTTCAATAGGAGCCATTCGATATGGGGTTTTAGAAATGGGCTTTGTACCGGGTTCAAGGTCAATAAAGAATTCAATTTCTCGTTCCGGGGGTAGACCGGGAAGTTCTTCAGGAAATACATCGGAAAATTCTCTAACAATAGAAATATTATTCAAATCTGACTTGTCTTTGTTCAAATCCATAACATGGGCTAAGAAAGCTTGACATCCGTTTTTCAATAAACGAATAGCTTTGTGGCTTGATATGACAGTGACTGATTTTAGTGGTTTAGTAGTTTGAATTCGTATGACAGGTTGGTTAGGAATATGAAAACTAACAACCTTACGAAAACAATCAATTTTAGCATGATGAGTGGTTAACCAATCAATTCCTAAAATCACATCAAAAGCAAGTATCTTTAAAGAGATAAGATCAACAGGTAATGTGATAGTGCCAACTTGGATCATGCAAGATTTATAAACTGTAGATGTAACGAAGGTTTCACCCAACGGAGTTTCAACAGATAAGTTAAAGTCCAATTTCTCCGGAGTCAAGTTTAAACGTTGAGCACAAGCAGGAGAGATAAAAGAATGGGTAGAACCGGTATCTAGTAAAGTATAAACTTCGCAAGAATTCAAGATTAGCTTACCCGTGATCACCTCGTTCGGGTTTCTCACGTTTTGGCCAGTTACGACAAACGCTCTTCCAGGAACCGCTGATTTCGACTTATCCGGGACAGCCCTTGGAGTCACCACTCCCGCTGAACTTGGTTTCGCTACAGTACAATCTCGAGCTATGTGGCCTTCCTTCCCACAGTTGTAACATACCTTGGATTGTTGTGGACAGTTTGGGCTGATATGTCCCTCTTTCCCGCATTTGTAACATCTAACTGGTGGTCGTTCTCCTCCCCTAAAATTTATTGTTGGTGCTGGTGCTGCTGCTGATGTCTTCCCGTCATTGTTGAATCTCCTCTTTCTGAAATTTCCACTTGACTCACCTCTCCTATTATCATGGCCACGATGACCACCGAGTGGTTACCGCCTTTGTTCGTATTTTTCCCTCCTCGTTGGTTTTCATCGCTCTGATGATTGCCGTCACCGGTATGACCCTGGTTGTGGTCCCTCGGTTGAGTATACTCATTATCTCTCTCTAATAATTGGGCCCTGTTGACAACGTCTGAATACAGAGAAAATTTATGAGAGATAAGATATTGACGAATCTCAGGTTTTAAACCTCTCAGAAACATCCGTGTCATTCGTTCCTCATTTTCGACCAAATGAGGTGCAAACCTGGATAACTCTGCAAACTTCGCCTCGTACTGGGACACCGTCATGTTGTTTTGTTCCAGTCTAATAAACTCAACCTCCTTCATATGACGAATACTTTCAGGAAAGTACTTGTCATTGAACAGTTTTTGAAATGTTTCCCAGGACATGTTGAGTGCGTCAGGCTGGGTACGCTTCACAGACTCCCACCAGTAGTCTGCCTCACCGCGGAACATAAATGTGGCGAATGGAACCTTCTGTTCCTCCGTGCATCCCAAGACATCAAATATCTTGGTAATTTGCTTGACCCACGTTTCCGCCATGATCGGATCCGGCTTTCCCTTAAATTCTGGTGGTCCCAATTCTTTGAACTGCTTAGCTGTGACAAACCGCGCGTTGTTATCATTTCCACCCGTATTCTGCACACGAGTCTCCCTCGTCTGATTTTGCATGAACTGCAAAAAGCTCCTAAACATTCCATCATTCATCGTTTGCTCGGTAACGTTGTTTACAGGAGGAATATTGCCTTCCTGTTGCACGTTCCCCTGGGTAGTGATCAAAGGTGTCTCCACGGTCTGATTTACTCCATTATTAACGTTCTCAGCTGCCATTCTTAAATACTGCCATAAAACAAGGGTTAATAGTCATGTCATATATTATCCCTATACTCTGACCGACCAAATAAACACCAAATAAACTTAGTCAGGTCATACTAGCGAAGGAATTCCCCGTCTCTCCCCTCCTAGTTCTTGTCTCACATCTCAGCCAGGGATCATATCCCTAAGCTCTGATACCAACTGTGACGCCCCCAGAATAGGTATACAACACCCATTCTGAGTCGCCAAATACATGGTACAGAAAGCAAACTACAACTTCAATAATACAATTGTCGTGCAAAATACGACAACACATACTGTGAGTTTAAATACAAATATTGTCTTCTAGACAATATCCACACTCAAATAAATCCTCATTACAATTATTCAAACACTATTTTACAGAAATAGTGAGGACTGCTAATACATCTTTCTAGAACCATCACTCCATACCCCGACTAGATCCTGCTATGTTCTCACCTCCTGAGAAGAAAAATGGAACAAAAAGGAAAAGGGTGAGCTCAACTAGCCCAGTAAAGAATATTATGACTAAGATAATATACAACAAATTATCGTTAGTCTTCAACAGGGAAAAATCTGATAAAATATAATCGACAACAAGTTTTAGATCAACAACTGCAGCGGAAACAGCAAACCATTAGAAGAGTCAAGTAGAGAAAGAATTCTACTATCTTCTAAGATTTAAAAGTCCATCATCAATATTTTATCCCTGTAACATCAATTAATAATCATCTTTAACCAAATATTCATCTTTGCACTACAGGCCAAAGATATTCATTTGTATCATCAGTCGGTCATGTTCATCTCAACACCTGTTCATCTTTGCACTACAGGCCAAAGATATTCATCAAGTAATTATACATCTTTGCACTACAGGCCAAAGATATTCAGTAATATCATCATTTAGGACTGAGGATGATGAAAAATATCTTAAAGAGAACGAATCCAATGAGACAGAAGGACAAATAGTAGGGATTCGTATAACAGTTTATCCAAGATCAATAATACTTCATAATAATCAATTGTGAAGCAGAATTCAAAAATAAAGATCAAAACATGGATACAATCAAAGATAGTAACCATAATAGACATCTTGGACAAAAAGGGAAAATTTTATTTTTCGGTGAATAGTGCCGTATTCGTGAATAGTGCCGTATACGTGAATAGTGCCGTATACGTGAATAGTAACCCCCGACACAAAAAGTTCCAAATTTGATAAAAACTCATATCAATATTTCAGCATAATGATATTGAAGAAAATAATATCATTAAGAAGAAAATAATATCCCTTACCTCAAAATATCAGTACTTCTGGTCGGAATACCGGTATAAGGCTGAAAGAAACTTGCTCTGATGAATAGAAACTCTCAAAGTATCTAAATACTCACAAAATACACTCAATAATCTAGAGAGAGAAAGAGAGAAAACTTGTTTCTGGTGTGATTTTCAATTCTAACTTAGCCCTCTATTTATAGGAAAATTTTGGTAGGTTTGACCTGCAACCTGATGGCTTTACCTGCTACTATTCCCACCCACCACATTTGAAATATAATTCAGCACATTTCTTCACCAACCACAAGTGGGGCCCACCAATTCTAGAATTTTCCACCAAAATGATAAACTCCGAAAATTCAACAATTTCTGAACCAGTCATCTTGTAAAATTCGTAATAAATCATACGTTCATTTTTAACGGTTCAAAATTTGTGGACATATACTCAACTTATATATGTATAACATATCCAAAAATTACCACGATCCAACGGTCGGATTAAAAATTATAACCCCCGCAAAATATCTCAAAAACCCTGATTTTTAATACCTCCATTCCGACAAAAATATGGATAAAAACCTCAACATTAACTCCTTCATTTTTAACCACAAAAATATATCCCTCATTTATATCCACATAAAATAAATATTTCCTTATCATATGAATCAATAATTAATTATTCACAAATAATATTACAGAATCACATTTATGACAACCAGGCCGTTCCCAGGAAAGAGGGGGCTTTCCAATAAGGATTTCTCCTTACTGGCGCGCAATTAGATGACCAAACCTCTCCTTAGACAGAACTTTCTAGACATTGCCAATAATGTTATCTAATAATATTATTCAAATAATATGAATTATTGATCTGATAATGGGAAATACTGTGCAGCAACAATTATTGAAACAACAATAATATAAAATATCAACGCAGCAATTATTGAATCAATAAAATAAAATATTGAACAATAATCACTGTAACAATTATTGAGTAGTGCCTTCTTACGTACGAATCAATAATTCAACTATACTGTGCAATCTGTGTGCTACTGTGCAACCACGCGTTATTACTGTATTTTTAACCACCGGGTATTTCAACAGTATTAACGGTAACAACTACGCCGTTATTTATAAACAACTTATACTTGTCGTTTTCTTCATCCAATCGCTTTCCGTTATGGGGCCCACACAAGGCTGCGCCGTCGTACGAATATTCCCCGACAGCAAGAATATTCCACGACCAAACGAATATTCACCGGCCAAAAATAAATATTTTATAACCACTTGCTTATTTTGCAAAATTTGCACATTTCACCCATAACCAAAGTATTATATCAAATTAACCCCTTATTATTCATAATAATATTTAGAGAAAATTTGATTTTATTCATTAATAAGTTGGGGTCTTACACTACAGGCCAAAGATATTCAGTAATATCATCATTTAGGACTGAGGATGATGAAAAATATCATAAAGAGAACGAATCCAGTGAGACAGAAGGACAAATATTAGGGATTCGTATAACAGTTTATCCAAGATCAATAATACTTCATAATAATCAATTGTGAAGCAGAATTCAAAAATAAAGATCAAAATATGGATACAATCAAAGATAGTAACCATAACAGACATCTTGGACAAAAAGGGAAAATTTTATTTTTCGGTGAATAGTGCCGTATTCGTGAATAGTACCGTATACGTGAATAGTGTCGTATACGTGAATAGTAACCCCGACACAAAAAGTTTCAAATTTGATAAAAACTCATATCAATATTTTAGCATAATGATATTGAAGAAAATAATATCATTTAAGAAGAAAATAATATCCCTTACCTCAAGATATCAGTACTTCTGGTCGGAATACCGGTATAAGGCTGAAAGAAACTTGCTCTGATGAATAGAAACTCTCAAAGTATCTAAATACTCACAAAATACACTCAATAATCTAGAGAGAGAAAGAGAGAAAACTTGTTTCTGGTGTGATTTTCAATTCTAATTTAGCCCTCTATTTATAGGAAAATTTTAGTAGGTTTGACCTGCAACCTGATGGCTTTACCTGCTACTATTCCCACCCACCACATTTAAAATATAATTCAGCACATTTCTTCACCAACCACAAGTGGGGCCCATCAATTCTAGAATTTTCCATCAAAATGATAAACTCCGAAAATTCAACAATTTCTGAACCAGTCATCTCGTAAAATTCATAATAAATCATACGTTCATTTTTAACGGTTCAAAATTTGTGGACATATACTCAACTTATATATGTATAACATATCCAAAAATTACCACGATCCAACGGTCGAATTAAAAATTATAACACCCGCAATATTTCTCAAAAACCCTGATTTGATTTTTAATACCTCCATTCCGATAAAAATACTGATAAAAAACCTCAACATTAACTCCTTCATTTTTAACCACAAAAATATATCCCTCATTTATATCCACATAAAATAAATATTTCCTTATCATATGAATCAATAATTAATTATTCACAAATAATATTACAGAATCACATTTATGACAACCAGGCCGTTCCCAGGAAAGAGGGGGCTTTCCAATAAGGATTTCTCCTTACTAGCGCGCAATTAGATGACCAAACCTCTCCTTAGACAGAACTTTCTAGACATTGCCAATAATGTTATCTAATAATATTATTCAAATAATATGAATTATTGATCTGATAATGGAAAATACTGTGTAGTGATAATTATTGAAACAACAGTAATATAAAATATCAACGCAGCAATTATTGAATCAATAAAATAAAATACTGAACAGTAATTACTGTAACCATTATTGAGTAGTGCCTTCTTACGTAAGAATTAATAATTGGTGCAATACCGTGTGCTACTGTATTTTAATCACCGGGTATTCCAACAGTATTAACGGTAACAACTACGCCGTTATTTATAAATAACTTATACTTGTCATTTTCTTCATCCAATCGCTTTCCGTTATGGGGCCCACACAAGGCTGCGCCGTCGTACGAATATTCCCCGACAGCAAGAATATTCCACGACCAAACGAATATTCCCCGACAAAATGAATATTTTATAACCACTTGCTTATTTTGCAAAATTTGCACATTTCACCCATAACCAAAGTATTATATCAAATTAGCCCCTTATTATTCACAATAATATTTAGAGAAAATTTGATTTTATTCATTAATAAGTTGGGGTCTTACATCTGTACCATGTATCTGGCGACTCAAGATGGGTGATATGTATACCTAATTTTGGGGGCGTCACATGTAACAATTATTGAGTAGTGCATTCTTACGTAAGAATCAATAATTGGTGCAATACCGTGTGCTACTGTGCAACAACGCGTATTATTGTATTTTAACCACCAGGTATTCTAATAGTATTAACGTTAATAACTACGCCGTTATTTATAAACAACTTATACTTGTCGTTTTCTTCATCCAATCTCTTTCCGTTATGGGGCCCACAAAAGACTGCGCCGTCGTACGAATATTTCCCGACAGGAAGAATATTCCACGACCAAACGAATATTCCCCGGCAACAATGAATATTTTATAACCACTTGCTTATTTAAAATATTTGCGCATTTTACCCATAACTAACCTCATTAATCAATTCAACCTTTACTGTTTCAAAATAATAAATAGAGGAAATTAAATTTCATTTATTAATAATTTGGGGTCTTACAAGTACTTAACAAATCATGTCAAGCTACAATTCAGATAATAGAATGCAATAGTAGAATAAGCTATAAATATAAACACTGTGAGATATAGTCCACAAAATGAAGCCATAGCCCTTCCCATTGAATGCACTGTCACCATAATCTGAAGGTCTCCATATAACTCTTTTGTACTTTCAACAGTATTTAGAATTGTTTGTAGCATGAGTTGCTGCGTAATAGTTGATATGTATTTATAAGGAGAAATTAGGTTAAATAACGGAGAATAATGATAATAGCTTAATTTCGGCTGAATGACACTTCCGTCCCTTCAAGTTGCCATCCACTTTCAAATTTGTCCCTAAAATTTAATTTTAGTCAGTTAGGTCCTTAAAGTGATATTTTGTTAGCGTTTCCGTTCTGTCAGCCCAATTTGACCTCAGTCCGACCCATTTTAACCAAACCCGATCCAGTTTAACCCAACCAAAAATTTTAATATTTTAACATATAAATTATTTTTAAAATAAGTTTAAAACAATAATTATATTTAATTTTCTTATATAATTTTTTTGAGTCTATATTTTATGAAACTTTATTCATTTTTAAAAAAATAAAAGTTTCTAATATGTTTTTCTTGTAATAATAATAATTATCTTTATAACTTTTTTAAAATAATATTTTATTTTAAATATAAAAAAAAATATTATTTTTAAATATTAAAAATAATAATTATTATTTTTAAATGATATTTTATTTTAAAATATTAAATATATATATTTTAAATATTAAATATAATTATTATTTTAAACTTATTTTAAAAATAATTTTATATTTTAAAATATAAAAAATTTGGGCTGGGTCAAATTGGATCGGATTGGGTCAAAATAGGTAGGGTTGAGGTTAAATTGGGCTGAAGGAATGGAAACGCCAACAAAATACAACTTTAAGGACTTAATTGACAATAATTGAACTTTAGGGACGACGTTGAAAATGGGTGGCAACTTGGAGGGACAGAAGTGTCATTCAGCGGTAATGATAATATCATAAAATAGTGATTTTAAAGATATTAATTAAATTAAAAAGGATAATATCAGAACAGTTGATATTACCAAAACAGTTTAAATTTATAGTGATT
The DNA here is from genome assembly GCA_016801055.1 of Panax notoginseng. Taxonomy (NCBI): domain Eukaryota; kingdom Viridiplantae; phylum Streptophyta; class Magnoliopsida; order Apiales; family Araliaceae; genus Panax; species Panax notoginseng. Next base: position 158,735,982 of record CM029012.1, on the reverse strand, counting down.
TAGGGGATTATAAATTCAAAATATTAATTTGGGATTAAAAAAGTAGTGATTTTAAGATATAATAATTAAATTAGTAATGATAATATTAGAACAGTTAATAGTATCAGAACAATTTAGATTTGTAGTAATTTATGAGATTACAAAATTAAAATATTAATATGAGATTAAAAAGTAATGATTTTAGGAGATAATAATTAAGTAACGATAATATAAAAACCATTTAGATTGAAAATGTAGTGATTTAAGGGGATTATAAAATCAACACAGTAAGTTATGATTGATATTATTTGTTATTTTAATTTTATTTTAAATGTTTTAAACTGTATAATATTATGTTGTAATATAATTTAATTAGTAATGATAATTAATATCCGCACAATTAATTAGATAGGTGGTGATTTTGTTATTTTTGTTATATACGTGTGTTATAATATTATACCATACGTGTATGATATAATGTATGGTATAATTATGAATGGTATAATATTAGACAAATAGTAATTTTAGGATATAATATTTACGTTTAAAAAAGTAGTGGATTTTGGGGATTATAAAATCAACATAGTAAGATATGATTGATATTATTTGTTATTTTAAGTTTATTGTAAATGTTTTAAACTGTATAATACTATGTTATAATATAATTATAAATGGTATAATATTATGTTATATTTATAGAAAGAAAATTAGGTTAAATAACGGAGAGTAATGATAATATTACAAAGTAGTGATTTTAGTAAATAATAATTAAATTAGAAAGGATAATATCAGAACAATTGACATTACCAAAATAATTTAGATTTGTAGTGATTTAGGAGATTATAAATTCAAAATATTAATTTGGGATTAAAAAAGTAATGATTTTAGGAGATAATAATTAAATTAGTAATGATAATATTAGAACAATTAACATTATTAGAACAATTTAAATTTATAGTGATTTATGGGATTATAAAATCAAAATATTAATGTGGGATTAAAAAGTAGTGATTTTAGGAGATAATAATTAAGTAACGATAATATAAAAACGATTTAGATTCAAAAAGTAGTGATTTAGGGGATTATAAAATCAATATAGTAAGTTATGAATGATATTATTTATTATTTTAATTTTATTTTAAATATTTTAAACTGTATAATATTATGTTGTAATATAATTATAAATGGTATAATATTATGTTGTAATATAATTTAATTATTAATGATAATATCCGCATAGTTTAGATATGTAGTAATTTTGTTATTTTGCTATATACGTGCATTATAATATTATACCATACATGTATGATATAATGTATGATATAATTATGAATAGTATAATATTAGAAAAATAGGAATTTTAGGATATTATAATTATGTTTAGAAAAGTAGTTGATTTTGTGGATTATAAAATTAACATTGTAAGTTATGATTCATATTATTTGTTATTTTAATTTTGTTTTAAACTGAATAATATTATGTTGTAATATAATTATAAATGGTATAATATTTTGTTGTATTTATAGGGAGAAAATTAAGTTAAATAACGGAGGGTAATGATAATAGCTAAGTAATGATAATGTCATAAAGTAATTATTTTCGGAGATAATAATTAAGTTTGAAAGGATAATATCAGAACAGTTGACATTACCAAAACAGTTTAGATTTGTCGTGATTTAGGGGATTATAAATTCAAAATATTAATTTGGTATTAAAAAAGTAGTAATTTTAGGAGATAATAATTAAATTAGTAATGATAATATTAATTAGAACAATTAACATTATCAGAACAGTTTAGATTTGTAGTGATTTATGGAATTATAAAATCAAAATATTAATGTGAGATTTAAAGGTAGTGATTTTAGGAGATAATAATTAAGTATGGATAATATAAAAACTAAAGTAATGGATGAACATATTATTTAGGCAGGACATGTGTTGAATCGTGAGAATAACAAATGTCAAGATATGGTGCTACGTACATTTTAGTATATTTAATAGATTTATACAGTTCTGATAATTCATTACTTTCCAGGCCCACCGAGAAAAAGAATGATTGCTACATATATAAAGGCATGATTCAAAATCAACGATAAGTATATCGCCAAAGTCCGATCAAGTTGGGTGGATCCATATCCAAAGTCCGAACAAGTTGGGTGGATCCATTTTTTGATTTTTGTACTCTATATCAAATTTGACAATATTGAGCAACGTTGATTGTGGATATAATAGTATATATTGGTATGTATACATGTGGGTGTGTGGTTAGAATCTTCAAAAAACATTAAACTATATAACTCATATAGGATCAATTAATCATCATTCAACTAGAAAAACATATATACATTTCTCTCCCTCCTGAACTAGACTCAGTCATGTTCATATATATATGTATCATTCTTTTTCTTCTTCTTTCTATCTCTAGCTAGTTACAAACTTAATATATACACGCCAGTTTTGAGCTTAATACATAAGTTCATATTCATGGGTCGTTCATTATTTTCTGTGCCTTCATTTCCTCGTCGTAGTGATTCATTGAAAGGCTGGTTCTTCATATCCACAAGCTTTGTTCTTGTGATATATCTCTTTTTATTTTTCTCTGTCACTCCAACTTTGAAACTGGTTATTCAACCGCCCCACACCCATCTTTTCATTAAACCAAATCTCAGTAGCTCTTTCAACAATAACACTTCACCTGTTTTAATTAACCCCAATATTATTCGAATTCTATCTCATGAAAATTTACATGTCATGAACTTTTCGGAACCTGTTATTGTAGCCGATGAGATCACTGCTATGACAAATGGTAGTGAAATATCTGAGAGTCAACGGTCAAGAAGAGTTCAAGAGATCACAAATGGTATTGAATTTTCTTCCTTTTTTGGGGTTACATATATATATTTATGGTTAATTTCTTGAACATGTTCTTTATATATATACAGGTCTCGATTGGATTCTCCAGTTTGTTAATTAAGGTGCTTAGTTTCTAATTAAGTTATTTAAAATGCCATGCAAATTTGATTGTGCTCAAGTTATGTTTATAATATATATGTGTGTGTGTGTGTGTGTGTGTGTATATATATATATATATATATATATATATATATCATGTATTATCTCTATCTCTATATATCTCCATTTCCATTTCCTATTTTTGTTTTTCATTTATTTGGTTCTTGAATATTATACATACTAACTTATATATGTTTTTGAATAATTGTAAAACCATGAGAGATTCACTAGTATTTTAATTTTAAACTTTATTTCTTCCTGGCATATGCCCCTGCGATAAAGAAAGAAATTATTTAACACTAAATAAAAATAAGATTATGATACAATACTTACATAAGCTGGACTAATAGAACCCGACCTAGCTGTTTATTGTGGGGAATATCACTTAAAAAATAAAACTATATAAGCTACCCTCTTAATTTTTTCAATATACAATTAGTTTATTCAAATATCAACTAATACCATTCTTCTTCTCCCTCAAACTACATTACAGCGTTCAATTCCTTTTCCCATTAGGTAGCAGAAAGGCCATGAACTTTAATTTACCAGTGCGGGGCGCCGGCTGATATGTATTTGTCAAATTATAAATTTAAAATGTTATAATTAACTACTGAAATTAAATTATCATAATTAAATATATAGTTCCTCTCTATCTATATATTAATATTTCATTTCAAAATAAAATTCTATGTTTCCCCGTATTAAAATATTTTTTAATTATTATTTGAATGGATTACCAAGTGATTTGATGTTTAAAACTTTGTTATAATTAGCTGTTAAACTTATTTTTCATTGATCATTAATATAACTATTTAACTTCCATGACCATGCATGATAAACACATGCATGCATGCATGTATCTATAATCAAGCTATCACCATTAGTTGGATAACCACTAGCGTCATATAAACAAAAAACTATCAACTATGACCTGTATAGGTAGGGTGATCAATACGACTAATTAGTCTAGTTATATTAGCGGAATTTTTATTTTTTTGTGATGTTGATATTTTAATTTTTGTTTTATCTTTTACTTGGTCATTAGAAAAGAAGAAGTTGATATTTCATTATCAACCGGATTAAGCCTCTTACCTACCAATAATAGTATGTAAATATGGTGAGTTACACTAATATATTGGAGACAATATTCCAATGATATAACTATTCACATATGGTGATATAAAACAAACTTTTTGTGAGGGCATAATAGTTTAATTATGGAATTAATTATACTACTTTAATGCCCGCTAGAATATTTTAATATATATATATATATATATATATATATATATATATATATATATTGATAATAAATTTTATTCTTTGAATTTTTAATAATGTAATCCGAATTTAGCTAGGAATGTCATATATGATGTGTATACAAGATCCGTTTACTTAACTACTTAACTTCATAGTAAGTTGGTCAATTAATTAATAACGCAGGCAAAAAAAGATCACCTGTCACTTGTGTGTTGATACTATATTAATCAATTGATCAAAATTAAATTTATTCTATCCACTATATAGCTCGGTTTGTTTGGTGAGCCGGATACATATAACAAGAGTGATGAAAGCTATAAAGGACGCACAATTAATAATACCACCAAGTCAAAGCGCCATCCCCATCAGCATAAATATAAGACAATGGAGTATTTCGTATAGTCTTTAAAATACAGCAGGCAAGGCAGACAGAATTGGAATTTTTTGTTCACTCAAACTTTCTTGCACGACACCATTTACATATTTATTACTATTTATTTAACTCTGATCTTAATTAGTTCGTCTACAAGATTTAATACGAATTTATAATTTTAATATTTTAAAATGCTTTTTAAATATTTAGAATAATGTATCAAGCAAAATAATTAATGAACATGATTTTTTGTTTTTCTGGTTCAGGTGAGAATATTACGAATGATCAAAAGGAGGAGGAGGAGGAGGAGGACTTATTCCATGATAGAGAAATATTTGTAGAGGAGTACAAGCAAATGAACAAAACCTTAAAAATATACGTTTATCCCCACGAGTTTAACGATCCATTTGCGAATGTGCTGCTGTTGCCTGTGAATTATGAACCTGGAGGCAACTACGCAAGCGAAAGTTACTTCAAAAAGGCTCTAATGAGAAGCCATTTCATCACCAAAAATCCGTCGGAAGCCGACCTTTTTTTCCTACCATTTTCAATTGCAAGTTTGAGGCACGACAGACGAATCGGCGTTGGCGGCATTAAAGATTTTATTAAAGATTACATATTTAACATTAGTCATCGTTATCCGTATTGGAATCGGACGGGTGGGGCTGACCATTTTTATGTGGCTTGTCATTCTATTGGGAGAACGGCTATGGAGAAAGCTACACAAGTCAGAGGCAATGCGATTCAATTGGTGTGCTCTTCTAATTATTTTTTGCAAGGGTATATTGCTCATAAGGATGCATCAGTGCCACAGATATGGCCTAGACAGGGGGACCCTCCTAATAAACCACCCTCCAAAAGGTATATTATTTATTCATTTTAAATTTTTATACTTCTCCTACTATTTATAACTATTAATTCTAAATATGTTTTCTAAAACAACAATAAGGAAAATGAGGTTAATCAGTATTACCTAAAATGTGGTTCGTTTCGATATATATGCATAAGGGTACACTACTTAATTAAAACTTCAAACGCTAGGGTAAGTTCATATAGTTAAGACTTTTCTTAGAATCTAAATAAAATAAATCTAAGTTTTACTTACAAAAGATTTTTAGATAAACAACAAGTTGGTTGTTTTATGCAATTTAGTACAAATGTAATGTTTGAGCATTTAATACAAAGTTAAAATATTGATATTTGTGTAATTATTGGTTAAACAACAAAGAAATTTTTTGGTATGCTAAGTTTAGAGTATTGGTACATAAGAGTATCGTGTTTGGGTATGTAACTATACTAATACGTACGTGGTTCGCTAAGTCATCGGTGAGAGTATCTGGCAACTCCGGGCTAAACTCCTTATATGTACAAATCATCGCTAAGAAACTCCCAATGTTATGTTTGTTTGACAAAAGTATGTTTGAAATTGGATTATTAATTTGTCTTAATTTAACACTATTTCGAACTATATATTTTATCCCATGATGGACTATTAATAGTCCTTTAAATAGTTTGTGGACTACTTTTTGTCATTTCTCATGCTATTTATGAGGAATTATATAATTTTATGATGAATGTGAGATTAATATAGTCCCCTCGTTTTAAGTTATCAAATAACTTTATAAGATTAATAATCCCACATATGGTCCCTCATAAAAGATTAAATAGTTCGAAGCAATGTTAAATTGAGATAAAGTATCTAATTCCAATCATATTTTTTTACAAACAAACATTGTACAAGAAAAAAGTCATTGTATATATGCACTAACCTTTTACGGTTTTACCCATAGGAAAGCAATAAGGGGAGACCTTACTCGAGCTAGAGCTAATAAGGTAGAAAAAAGAAGAAATAGTTAGCAGTCTATATATAGTTATAACTTAAACCTATAGTTATACCTCGGTAGTTCTTAACGAAGAAAGAATAAATTTGGTTTCAATAATTAGAGTTTACCTAAAATGGGTAATTGTATGACTCAAGTGATCTTGTCATAAAATATCTAGTTGTCCTTCACTAATACTGTGAGTTTATTTGTGAGTTGTTAGTATACCAAGATTTATTCATGAAGAAATGTCAGCAGTACTCTTATATTTGGTGCATACATAATTGTAAAAATGTAAAAGAATACAAGTATATATTAATGCAAAAAATACAAGTGACAAAACAAAATTGCCGATCATCATGACCATCTTTGTCAAGGACCCTTGAGCTGTCGCATGCGTGTATGCATACATCCCCTAAAATTAAACATAAAGTTGTTAATTTCATTTAGTTGGTAAATGATTTTAAAAAGCATAAGTCGAATTTTATTTGCTTGTGCTTGTGCTTGTGAAAGGAAATTAAAATAAGTAAGAATACGTAGATGCATGCATGCAGTAGCTATATAATATATATATATATATATATATATATATATATATAAGTGTGTGTGTGTGTGTGTGTGTGTGTGATGAATTTACTGGAATGGATGAATTTGTTTAGGAAAAAGCTTGCCTTCTATGCTGGAGCAATGAACTCCCGAGTACGGGAAAACCTTGTTAGTCTTTGGAAATACGATCCTGAGATTTCTGTTCACCAAAAGCGGCTCAAAACGCCGTACAATGAATCACTTCTGGGGAGCAAATTCTGCATCCATGCCAAAGGTTTCGAAGTGAACACTGCTCGTATTGGCGATGCGCTATATTATGGTTGTGTCCCGGTGATATTAGCAGACCATTATGACCTCCCATTTGCAGATATATTAAATTGGAATAGCTTCTCCGTCGTCGTTTCCACAATGGATATTCCAAATCTGAAGAAAATACTTAAACAGATTGAATATAATGATGAGTATGTAGGCCTACAAAATAACGTGATGAAGGTGCGGAATCATTTTCAGTGGCATCATTTTGCTGTCGATTATGATGCTTTTTACATGGTTATGTATGAGTTATGGCTTAGAAGAAGCTCGGTGAGACTCGTTTCTAATTTGTTAGAATATTAATTAAAATAATTGAAGATTATGCATGCATGCATGTATGCTTATAGTGTGTGTGTGTATATATATATATATATATATATATATATATATATATATATATATATATATATATATATATATATATAGTTAATTAATTTGAATTAATAGTGCCGGCCGGGCCATTATAATTATGTTTAATTTTTGGTTGATCGATGTAAAAAGTCATTGTACCTATATATATACATACATTAGATTTCATTCATCAATAAAAATTAATAAAATGTGATTAAGAAAAAAAGAAAAAGGACCCTTGACATATATATGCTTAATTAACCATGAAACTAGGAACTTTAATTAAGAACTTTATACATGATTGAAGGGAATTGAGCACGCAAAGTGATATTATCAGTTAACAACAAGAATACATTTTTATTGGATAGATTGATTGGACTAATCAATCATTCAATAAATTTTATTCTATGTTTATCATCAAATTCGTATTATATTATGAATTTAAATGTTATGAATAATACCTTAAAATGGTGCTATTTAATTTTGTATTTGCTATAATATCATATCATATAATATAATTTTAAAAAAGATTTATCCTGCCGTTGATCATTTTTTTATAGTCTTGTACATTATATAAATTATTATATCTTGAATTAAAATGTACAACAACAAGTGCACAATAACCGTAAAAGATTTATACGAACATTCTATTTTGAGCAATCATGGGTAAAATGTCATTTAAACCAAATATATAATTATTTTATTTAATAAATACAAAATTTGGAATAAATTTAATTTTAATACTACTATAAAATTTTTAAAATATTTCTATTTGTAAACAAAAGCTGGATCCTGGACTTCATAATAAAGAAAAGGCCCGCTAAAGACTTGCGTGGGTCATGGGGGAGGAAAAGAATTTGTTATTATACAAAATCACCGGCTGGTTATTATAGCATTTCTTCAAACTACCACCTTTTCCTTTACACGCGGTATCACCGCGTTATATTCCCCCAAACAGCTACTACTATTTATTAGCACATAAATCAACCTAGTGTAGATATCTATCTATCTATCTACCGATCTTGCAAGAATTCTTGGAGCTCTCTTATTGCGGGTAATCATTTATTTCTGTTGATTTTAATATGTTCATTTCATGCTCGCAAATAGTGTAGTTTGCAATTTTGATTGATGCGTTTTGTGTGAATAGTTTTGTTAATTACCGGGATAATCTTGGAATAGAGAATGGAATTGGGATTTTTGAATACAGGGTTTTGTTGGGATTATTTTTCATATGATCTCCTTAATATAGTGTTCTTCTTGTACTATTATTTAATCTTTAAGCCTCCAGACCAAAACTAGAGTGTTAATGAAATCTGGGGATATATTATATACGTGGATATTGCTTCCGACAGCCGCCACAAGTAAGGGCAATAATTTGTTCCCTCGACCAATTTCAATATTTCACTCTGTTTGGGGCTCTGATTGTGTTTGAAATATTAGGCAAAACTAACGAAACCTGAATGCCCTTAAAGTCTATTCAAAATGCATAGATATGATCATGTTAGATTTCTAAAATCACAGCAAATATGTGGATCTTAACAATAACAGCAACAATAGAACATCAATTTTTGCTCTCCCTTTTCGTTTGTGGCATATTATCTTGATTTGTGCAAATACTGTAGGTCTTACCAACTAAGCAAGTCTTTTACTAACTATTTTCCCTACTCAACATCCGATTCTCAAGTCATAAATTAGATGGGGAAAGATGTAATACCTCTCAAATTTGGAGTTTTAATTCATGATGACCAGTGCTCATAAGTAGAAAAAGTTTAGATTCATCAACAATGAAGGGTTAGATCTTCAAGGATTAAGAGAAATGCAAAAGCAGAATGAGGGTGGTTGTTGCGGTACCCTTTATCTGTTAAAGTCAGTCTAGATGTGCGTATGTACATCATATGCATACGTCTAAGTTATATGAACAGTGGTGGGAATGTATGCTTTATTGAAGGAGCTTCCTTCTATGGCAGTATTTGTACATATGGTTCCTTTTTCCTCATATGCTTGTAGGTTGAAGCTAGATTTCAAGAAGAAAACAAAGATAATAGAAATGTTGAGAGCTTCTTGTATATAAAAGGCATATTTTACTGCATCCACCTAACTTAAATTTATGGAGTAATTTCTTTTTGAAGTTATGTGCATACTATCTTCTGTACATGTATCTATCCCGTACATACTGAACTTGGACACACTTGGCTGTGCTTGAGTAGTATCTGGGTGGAGTCTAATTTTTATGTAAGAGTTTTTTATTTTTTTTTTATGATCGTGGCATACCCATTATAACAATTAAGAAGTTGGTCATATAAATTACAATTCCGAAAGAGCTTCAAAAGCTTCTTAAATTTCTGTATGTTTGAGTTGAAAGTATTCGACTGTTGAATAAGAATATGATACAAGATGCATATTTTCTACAAAGCCTTTGTTTACTGCGTATGATCTAATCTCAGTAATACCACGATGCTTTTTATCATGTCAACTTAGCTTATGTGGTTTCAAAAGCTGTATAGTGTTTATTGAAATTCATTTTATTGTGAAGTTGGTTATTGTTCCTTTATTTAATATTATAGATTTATAATCTTCTTCCATTTATTACTCAGATTTGACGTGAGGATAAAATTCTGAGATGGAAGGAACAACTGAAATATATGTGGAAGGAGAAGAAAGGCTGGTGAAGGAGGAGCTTCATCTCAAGGCCGAGAACAAGATAAAAGTACCAACTAAAGGAAAGAAAGAGAAGACTGAGGTGGAACTTGAATTGAAGACAAAATCTCAGGAGAAAGAAAAGCCAAAACGTAAGGAAGATAAAGAAAAAATGCACAAGGAGGAGGACAAAAAGGCACCAAAGAAAACAGAAAGAGAAGAAAAGCATAAAGAATCCAACAAAAATCAGGTCGCCGAAGAGATGAACATTGATGAAAATGAAGAGCAAAAACAGGATAAAAAGAAAAAGAAGGAAAAGAAAGATAAGCATGGCATAGAGGAGGAGACAGAGGAATTGAAGGAGCATGATAAAGCTGGAAATTCCAAAGGGAAAGACGAGAAGAAGAAAGAGAAAAAAGATGAAGGCAAGGAAAAAGGAAAGAAGAAGAAAGATGATGCGGGAAAATCAGAGGAAGAGAAACAGGACAAGAAAAAGAAAAAAGACAAGAAGGAGAAGAAGGAAGCAAATGAAGGTAAAGAAGATACGGTGAAATGCAAAGATGGAGACCTTAATGCCAATGAAGAAGAGAAACATGCAGAGGGAGAGGCAGAAAAGCATGCAGATGAAGAAGAAAAAGATGAAGCTAAGAAGAAAGAGAAGAAGAATAAAGAAAAGAAGGTTGAGGGTAAGGAGAAAGAGAAAGATGTAAAGAAGAACGTATCTGTGGATCCAGATGATATAGAGAAGAAGAAGAAGAAAAAGAAGAAAGACAAAAATGAGAAGAAGGAAGAGGATGATAAACAGAAAGAGGGAGAAGAAGAGAAGCATGAAGATGACAAAGGTAAAGATGAAGGGAAGAAAAAAGAGAAGAAAAAGAAGGATAAAGAAAAGAAGGTCAAAGACGAAGAGTGTTTAGAGGGAGAATCTATCGAGGAAACAGAGGGAAAGAAGGGCAAGGGAGAAGAAGACAATGTAGACGAGAAGAATAAGAAGGTGAAGAAGGACAAGGATGAGGTAGGCGAGGAAAAATGTGAGATTGCAGCTACCTCGAGGGAGATTCAAGTAGACAGAAATGAGAAGGGTTCAGAGGGTGAAGCAGAGGGGAAACAGAATGAAAAGATAAAGGAAGGTAAGGATAAAAAGGAAAAGGGTGAGAAGAAAATAAAAGTTGAGGGAAAAAACAAGGGGAAAGATGTGGTCAAGCTAAAGTCGAACTTAGAGAAGATCAATACCAAAATTGAAGTCCTCCTGGAAGAGAAGGAAGAAATCCTGAAGATGATAAAAGAGAAGGAAGAGGGCACTGACGTCCCTGCTTAGAGACTATGAGATACCAAGAGCTGTAGATGCTTTGGACTCGACCCTTTCTGTTTTTGCTATATGTATTTATGTATTCTGTCTTACTTTGTTTCCAAAGTACTGTAGTTTGCTTGTGTATCAAAATGTATTCGTTCTTCGATAAAAAATTTTTTTTGATACATAATGAATACAGTGTGTATAAAATATCTGAATAAGTATATTTTTTTTATTTTAATTTTTAGACAGTTATGAACAAATTTATTATGTAATTATAAATAAATAATATTATTTAAGAAAAATTAAATATTAACTTTTGAACAATTTTTGTTGGAGTATAGTATTAATAATATAATTATTGGAATAAAATATTAAAATAACATTCTATTGGTTCATAAAATAAAAAAACAAAAGACTACAACAAATTCATTAAATTTGTTATTGATTAATTTGTTAAAGAAAAATCAAAAACAATTTGTACATAACAAAATTTGTTTACAATAGTAAAACAAGATGGATATTGAATCTAATTTTTAATTGTCAATGGTGATAAATAAGTAAAATGTCGTTCAACACTATTTTTTATCAATTCAGCCATAATTTTTAAAATAAATCGTTTAGACATTCAAAAGTATTCACGGTTTAAAAATTATAAAATAAATTTGGTCACATTTAGACTCATTCAGAAGGAAATGTAAGTAATTATTTAGGGTTCTTTACAATAATATACAATAATTAATAAATAATTACAAGAGTAGTGTATCAATAAAATAATTACAATAATAATGCAACACAATAAACACGTCGTATTATCCAACTCAACAAAAATAAAAACCCTTAAATCAAAGAGAAAACTACTCCTATAGATGCAGCAGTTACCCACACTCATCCGCCCATTCTCTTTACCTCCCTCACCGCTTCCTCTCTCCTCCCCTTCGTCCTCCTCCTTTGCCGTCGCTTCAACACTTTGAAGATGTAGATCTTGTAAGTCTTCTTCACTCTTTTCTTCTTCATGTCTCCGACAACAGAGCCACCCTCCTTCGGCAACTTCTTTTCAGCCTTGAGCTTCTTCTCTGCCGGGGCCGATTTCTGAAATTCTATGGTTTGAAATTGGGGCTGATTTGACTGGAGAGGATAGACTTTTGTTTTCAAATGAATTTGTTATGGACGGACCCACTCCAATTTCTCTAGCAAGAGTTGAGTCTTAGCAGAATTATTGTAGAGATAGATATTATTGTAGAGATAGAGTTAAGTCTTAACAGAATTATTGTAGAGATAATATTAGTTCAAAATATTATTGAACGTTATGTGAGAAGGCCTCAAACCTAATTCATAAATCTCATCCAACAACTTTCCTGCTTCTCTCGACTCCCCCTTCTTGCATAATGCATCTAGCCGTATATTGTAAGTAACAAGATCAGCTCTCAAACCTTTATCCTTTATTTGCTGGAGAAATTGGATGGAGATGAGTTTAAGAGATGGTTATATATATAAAAGGTAACCATTTTAGTTACCCACAAAAACTAAAATAGTTATATTTGTATGAAAATTTGGCTACTAACTATATTTTTTTTTATTGATGTAAGGTAATCGAGATTGTGTTACACAATTTTGAATAATATTTTGTATTTTTTTAAGAGGAAAATCGCACGACTACTCTCTAATTTCATCATGGTTTAACAAGATAAAGAAAATAAATACATATAACAATTAGAAACTGATCTGAATTTTTTATTTATGACTATTTGGTTATCCACATAAACTTAAATGGTTACCTTTGTAATGTTTAGCTACCAACTGCACATTTTTATTGATGTAAGGTAACCGAGATTGTGTTACACAATATTGAATAATATTTTGTATTTTTTTCTCCTTACATTAAGTAAGAAAAAAACCATCCGACTACTTTTCGATTTCATCATAGTTTAACAAGATAAAGAAAACAAATACATGTAACACTTGGTAACTATTCTGAATTTTTTTTATAACTATTTGGTTACCCACATAAACTAAAATAGTTACCTTTGTACGAAAGTTTGGTTACCAACTGCAACATATACAGAATGCACGACTACTCGGGTTTGGCATGCAATTCAAATTGTCACAGCGGAAAGAAATAACCGGGAACAGTTACATAATTACAAAACTGATTTGCCACATCAGCAATCCATTAAAACACTCAACTAAATTAAAGGAAAAATAAATTCACTAATTGTGTAAATAAAATATTTAAATGCATTAATTGTGTAAATATTTTAGGCATGCACTATTGTTGTAATTATTTTAAAAAATGTACTAAAAATTGTAAATGTTCCAATTATTTATCCCATTGATCTACTACTATAATACTATTTGTTCACCTTCATTTTGGGCCCAAATTAAATTTGGATTTCGGTCTTTTTGTTTTGGGTCATCTTAAAATGGATTTAAAATTTTGAAATTCAATAACACAATATGTATGCACTTTGACTTGGTAAGCAGAGTATATGAGTAGGGGTTGGTTAGGATGAAAATTAAGTTTGAGTAATTGACTAATACATTATCAACACACAGCTGATCTCTCTGTCTGCGTGTCACCACTGTATTGATTAATTGACCAACTTAAAATGAAATTAATTTCATGACAACCGGATCCATATCAGTACAACCCAACTTCATTGTTCCTACATTTGTGCAGAATGGATTAACATAAACCTAATCTTTTTTAGTCCTAAATTGACTAGCACACATAGGAATTTATGATACTTGTATTAAATGTTGAAGTAAGCATATGTGAATAAATCATTAGATTTTGAATACTCGAACCAAACATCTACAAGAAAATCCAATAACCTACTCTCTCATTCAATTTTGAAATAGTAACAACTAAACAAAATCTCACTTTGTCGAGGTGGTTTGTTTCTACTCATGGAAAACAATCAAAGTAGCACTTCTAAGTCGCCTTGGTAGGTTTGGTGGAGAGTCCAAAGCCGAATGGGAATAGTGGATCATAGTGTGAATCTCCGATGTTCATTGGGAGCTGATCAACACTCTTGAACCAAGTGCGCGAAAGCTTGCCTGTAAAACCATAATCACCAAATAGAACATCTGCAACACCTTGACCTTCTGTTCCCGGAAGCCATGCAGCTACAAGTGCATCAATTTTCGAAACATATGGTTCAATAACGACAGGACGGCCACTAATTAGGACAACAACACATTTCACAGCACCACAAACATTTTTGATGGTGTTGAGGCCAGTTGCAGGTATTGTCAAATTCAAGCTATCTCCAAATGTCTCCGCATAAGGAGGCTCACCCACTACAACAATTGCGTAAGAGAATTTGTTGGACTTGACAAAACTAGCATCAAGGTTCTCTTTATACACAACTTCTGTCCCCGGGGCTACAGTTTTCTTTATGGCCGAGAGGATTGTGGTACCTCCTGTACATGCAAGCGTCATTAATTATGCATAAAAACAAAATG
Organism: Panax notoginseng; assembly: GCA_016801055.1. Taxonomy (NCBI): domain Eukaryota; kingdom Viridiplantae; phylum Streptophyta; class Magnoliopsida; order Apiales; family Araliaceae; genus Panax; species Panax notoginseng. The sequence goes on along the minus strand of CM029012.1, from coordinate 158,720,933 downwards.
GAAAGCTCTAACTAGAGGAGATCTTTTACACAATTAAGCACCTATTCATGGAAGTGAAAATTTCATCAGATTAGTGAACTCTTCTCGGCAATATCATCATCACGAACAAAATTGTTTAATGCCAGTTAAAAGAGAAAAATAATAAGCAGTTGCTGTAAGTTACCAATTGTAATATTGCCACTTTGCCCCTGCCACACAATTGTCCATCCACCGCATTGATTGCCAATATTATCTGCGTGGCTTCCTGCTACAAGTATTTTTGATGTCTTCTTAGGAAGGGGTAGCAATGGTTTGTCGGCAGATTTACCATTCTTCAGCAGCACAAGAGATTTTCTTACAGCTTCTCTTGCCAGTGCTCTATGCTCCTGGTCAAGGTATACTATTATAAGCAGATAATGATCAACATATGCTTTTTTGTAGAAAGACGGTCAAACCTTGGACTTACTTTACTTCCTAGGTATTTGGTCATGCTATAATCAGCCAAAGGTTTCTCAAATAGTCCCATTACAAACTTAACCCGTAAAATTCTCTTCACAGCATCTTCGATTCTGCTCATGGGAACGAACTTGTTCTTCACCAGGAAGGTCAAACCATCAATGAATTCTGTATAGTTGTATGGTACCATGATCTGCAATGTGACCACAATAAATTTGCTAAACCAAATTTGACGATTAAAGTTTCATACTCAAATAGACAAAGGGATGTCTTAGAAGCACTTGGGCAGTCCCACCTGCAAGTGGTGAGTGGGCGAATAAATGAATAGTTTTCTTTAAGGCTTAAGAACTGACCATGTCAATGCCAGCATTAACTCCAGTTTCAATTGACCTTGTGTAGTTAGCATGAGGTGGAGTAGTCATCCTGTCAATACCTTGCCAATCTGAGATGACGAACCCCTGGAGTAATTTATCAAAAATTCAAAACTTGATCTTAGTTACATTGTTCAATTATGAAATAATGAAAGTGAAATTTAAGTTGAATTTAATTGAAAAAGTGCAGTTACTCTGAAATGCAGAGTGTTTTTGAGAAAACCAGTGATGAGTTCACGATTGGAGTGCATTTTTATCCCATTCCAGCTCGAGTAGGAGATCATGACAGTTGCCACACCCTTGATAATTGAGTTATAGTACGCTGGCATATGGATACTGAACAAACCATGCCTGTTTATGAGGGTATTGTTCTCATTAATGCCTTTGTTCGTTCCACCATCCCCCACAAAGTGCTTGGCACACGCTGCAACCTTTTGTCTATGCAAAACATGAAGACCAAGATGAGATAATTAGGAGGTGAATTAGGTAATGTTTACTATGGAATATCTGAAACTCAGCCTCTGTTAACTATTATATGGTGATGATTCTCTTTCCAATAAGACGATTCATATTTCCAATTAAATCGCAATAATATAGTTGAAGTGGCATATCTTGCACAATATTCAGCACAACTGACAAAATATTTAACACAGCCAAAAATGTTATCTGTTAATTGGAAATCAACAAAGTACGCAAAGTCAAAAATTGAAGCTTGAATATAGAAGTGGACCCATCTTCTGCTTTCGTTTATGCTTTTTGGTTCTTTGTAGTAATTGTTTACTTTTTTGTTTTGACAAAGTGGAACCCATGGTCCACAAGATAAGGTCCCAACCAAACACAAAAACAAAAAAAAGTTGTGTCCCAATATCTAAAGTGACAAACTTATCTATCATCAAGTAGACAAGTTCTATAAAAATTCTCCTTCATCCTCAGCAGATGAGAGCTGATGGATTTGTATAAGCTCAAATCTAGTGTAGACAAAAAATAAAAAGTAGAATGTTAGTTTGAAACTGATTGGAAAGTATTGTAATGATTTGTACTGTTACATTACGAAAATCATAGCGGACAAGGAATCTTTTAGCCGAATCTCCAGTTATCTAACACACTGACGGTCATGAAAATTAGAATTATACATTGCCATATATTTCAGCCATATAATACTATTAATAAAGATTATTAAGTACAACTATGATGCATAAATATCCACAATTAGGTTGTTATTAGAATTAGGACCCACTATTGCCTTTACTGATTAAGGTGTGAGTACATCATCATATTCTTTTTTTAACTAGAATACTGGGTAAAAGCAATCAAAGAAAGAAACATAGTAGAGGGGTTCGCTTTAATGTACTTACTGTCCAGCAAGAAAAGGAACACCCTTTCGAGCATTAGCAGGGATATCTCCCTGCAATCCTGGTATGATCTCAGTCATTACTCTAACACTCTTATAATCTTCACTATAGCTTTCATAACATCGACCCCATCTTGGATCTCTACAGACCTTTCCAAGAAATTAATATTAATAACTCACACCAGCTATCTTGGCCAGCGGTAATAGTTCTTAATTTAAATTACTTACTGCAATACAAGGTGCAAAAACATAAGGAATGCCTGTGGCTCTAACTTCAAGAGCAGTTGCAGCTCCAATCTTCTTGACTAGAATAGGGTCCCTGCTCACCAGAAAATTAATGACATGTAATTTTATCAGCATTGTAGAGTTGACCACCAGAACTATATAAGCTAGACAGATTGGAACCATCGCAAACATTACAATTCATTACTCCAAATCTGAGGGTCATGTTTTCCTTTTCCGCGTTCTCAACAATCAAGCATATCTAGTGAAACAGAGTCGGTTATACTTTTGGGCATTATCCGACAAATTTATCATGTTTCCGGTTCACTCGACAGGGTCTTCATTGTAAGGGCTTCTTTAAACTTTCTTTTCCAATTTTTTTTGTTGTAATTGTACTAATAGTAAGTATTAGTGGTAGTGACTAGTAGAAAGTCTATAATAAGAAGTAACAAATGACCTGATCATGGTTGTTCACAAATCTTTAGTTTTACTAAACTACTTAAGAGATGAATTACACCCTCAAGTGGAAAAGACTTTAGAAAATCATAAATGAGATGCAGAACTCGTTAATTTGGCTCACTCTTGGTCAGTTATGCTTAAAACTCATATTAATTGATCAAGTGGTTACAAAGCCATATAAGAACAAATAAGAAATAAGATTTTGCTTGCCTGGTAGCTCCCAGGCCAACATTGTGAGGGAAAATTGTTGCACCATAAACATTGTTATGCCCATGAACAGCATCAATCCCATAAATCATCGGTATCCCAAGACGAGTTGACAATGAACCCTTTTGGAAATCATTTACCATATCAACCCAGGTCTCAGGCGATGCCTTTTCAGCTGGAACACTCCCTCCACCACTCAATATACTCCCTGCACAAAACCAGGAATACATATAGGTATTGCATACACCATAAATCACATGTATATAGCTTAAATCTATCATAAAAAGACGAACACTAGAGAAGTCATACCAATAAGGTACTTCTTCATGACCTTATTTGAGGCCACAGTTCGATCAATCTGCACCATTTGGCCAATCTTTTCCTCTAAAGTCATCCGGCCCATTAGGTCCTTTATTCGAACATTTACCGACTGTTTGGGGTCTTTGTATTTAATGTAATCTGTTTTTGCCATGGCAGCACAGAAACACAAAACCAGAATCCCCATCAATAATACAGAACTTGTCGCCATATTTTCCGTTCCCAAATTTTGTTCACCTGATCACTTAATTAGCAATATGGGATAACATTAAAATTCTGGTAGACCTTCAACGGCAATCATTTATTTTAAAGACCGCAATATTTACTCAATCACAAAAAAAGACAAGAAAGCAGCTCAAGAAGTTTAAATATGCAAAACTAAAGATCTGGGCATCCAAAAAGTCGTAATAATTTGATGGTGAACTCATCAAATCAGCATTCAAAAATCAATCAATAACAAGGTAGTTTAAACTGGAGATTTAGTATCTTATATGCCAAATGTATGAGCTGAACTCCAAAACTTCAGATGTATGTAACCAGTTAAACAAGATTGAAAAAAAAAGAAAAAAGTAGTTAAAAATACTAACATTACAGAGCCACACTGAGAGTGTAGAAGCTTAATGGCGTATTACCGAGAGAATTGGATGCAGAATCTGAGAAAAAAGGAGGGTTGTAGTATAAAGTTATGCTCTCACACACTCGTTGGATAATGTGTTTTTTTTTTTTGTGTTTGGAAGACGTGGTGGAAAGGGGTGGTATTTATAACACCAGGTTTGTTCCTTTTTTTCTATTTTCATTGCTACGAAATGGTCGTATTTAAACATTATATTTAAAAAAAAAATATTATGTGTGTATGTGAGTTTATAAATGAAAAAAAAGAAGAAAAATATAGCTTGCCATTTTATTCTTATATTAAATCCTTTTGTATTTGTAGACAAATAGAGTAGTAATTAGAGACTACAAACAATTTACCAAAGAGTTTTCCTTTTCCTCCGAATCAGCCTTTTAATTTTTAGCGGAAAACTTTGCAAAAAAAGTGGCCAAATAAAAAATTAGAAATTCAGATGAAAAGGGGTTTTAAAGGAATACTAGTGGTCAACTTGCAGGAGATAAGTAATAATGATAATGATAATGGGGTTGATGAAATTACCAAAATTAGGAAGGACAATCCGAATCCACTGATTGAACGTGGCCTGCCTGCCTGGCCGACCAATATATTAATGGTAGGCTGGCTGTAGGCACTGGCACGCATGTTAAGATTTCAAACTTCGCCGTTCAAACCAAATGCGTCTCAAGTATTGATATGTTAAGTTTAGGACGAATAGAATATACTCCAGCTAGTCATTAAAACGGAGTTAGAGTCCAACTTGCAAATAACTTGCTCGTTTGAATCTTACTCCATCTAAAAACTCGTCATTTGTTTTTCAACTCAAAATTCAAACTCACCACCAAGCCAAAACCCTTCCTCTCGACTACTCCTACTCCCTCTTTTTTTTCAATATAAATCATTTTAGATAAATATTTTTATTTTTTAATATTAAATCGTTTGAGAATTTCAAGTAAGTATTAATTGTTTAGTTTTTAATATTACTCAAAATATTAAATATAACTTTGGTTCTCTAACTATTTTCTGTTCAATAAATAACACTCTCTTCTTTCGACACAAGAGCAATATAGACGATTGATATTATATTTAATATTTTACAATCATTTCTTTACAATTCTAAAACAATTTATATTAAAAAAAAAATGGGAGTAATATTTATTCATACGTTCCTAAAAAAAATCCATCCACGCACGTATTATGAGTACATCCCACGTTGACGTTGTGTTTAAATTATTATTAAATATATAGTAATGACAATTTACTTTCATATCGGATTCTACTCGCTATCGTTTCTAATTTTTCAAATTAATATTCTTTAATACTCCAGCTAATTTAATTAGTCTTCTATTCTTTAAGTACCAGTCAAACAAACTTTAATACTTTAATACTAGTACTTGTTTCCGTTATAGGCTTTCAAATTAACAACTACTTCTATAATAATAATCCTAGTTATTTTTTACTAAATAAAAAAAAAAACGTACCTAGAGATATATTTATTCCCAGACGGGTTACAAGTATTGCATCACTATCATTCTTTCTGTATTAATAAATTAATTTATTGAACTGATCATATTATTATAATTATAATTATAATTACTATTATTAATAGTAAAATTCATATGTAGCAACCATGCATGCAGTGTGTGTTTGTGATGTAAGAATTATACTCTTTACAATACAAGGGAAAGAATAAGAAGTTGCATATTAATAATGTATCGTAATATCCCCTTCTGTGAAATAATACTTCAATTTGCCAAAAAAAATAAATATATATTCATGTAAAGAAGAAGACTGCTGCCAAAAGCTTTCACTTTTGCCATTGTTACTTGCTTATAAATGTATTATCCAGTTGAAGTCTTCTGCTACTGTCATTCGTCTCTCTTTCATGAATTTTGGCCTGGATGGGTTCCGCTTTGAGGCCAAATCCAAATGGGAATAGTGGATCATAATTTTGATCCCCTACATTCATTGGCAGCTGATTTACAGTTTTAAACCAAGTATGTGGAAGCTTGCCTGTGAATTCGTAGTCGCCAAACAAAACATCTGCAATGCCTTGTCCTTCTGAACCGGGAAGCCAAGCAGCTACTAGAGCATCCATATTAGACAGATATGGTTGAACGACAACAGGACGACCAGTGACAAGGACGACAACACATTTCAAAGCGCCACAAACGTTCCTGATAACGCTTGGGCCAGGATCCGGAATTGTTAGCTTCAGGCTGTCTCCATCTGTCTCTGCATATGGGTGCTCCCCCACTACTACAATGGCATAAGAGAATTCGTTGGACTTGACAAAGCCACTGTGAGGATTCTCTTGATACACAACTTCAGTCTCTGCATCAACTGTTCTTTTTACGGCATTGAGGATTGTGGTACCTGTACATGAAAAGGGGTTGTTTAGCTATCTCCATCGACAGAAAATACAACACGACCATCACAATAGCAACTAGCAATACATAGGATTTTTGTTGTAGCAGAGTCTCACAAAAACAAAACAAGAAAATAAAATAGTACGTGTTCTACTTCATAATATCATTGTCATGTTTAAGAGTTATCAAGGCGTGTGTGTGAAAGCAATGTAGAAGATCCAAAAGCATACAGACAAGAGGGGATGGTAGTAAATTTACCGATTGTGATATTGCCACCAAGTCCCTGCCATTCTATTGTCCACCCGCCACACTGATATCCAATATTGTCGGCATGACTTCCTGCTACAAGTATTTTTAGTGCCTTTTTAGGAAGGGGAAGCAAAGGCTCGTTTGCAGATTTTCCATTCTTCAGCAGCACAAGAGATTTTCTTACAGCTTCCCTTGCAAGCTCTCTATGCTCCTGTACAATACACAGTTTCATAAGCAGAGGAAAATGTCTTACCATCTGTGGTGAAAAGATGGTCTGAAAGTACTACAATTCAGCAATTACAAGACTGACCTTACTTCCCAAGTACTTGGTCATGCTAAAATCAGCCAAGGGGGTCTCAAATAGACCCACCACAAACTTTACCCGTAAAATTCTCTTCACTGCATCATTAATGCGGCTCATGGGAATAAATTTATTTTTCACCAGGAAGGATAGACCATCAATGAATTCTGTATAATTAAATGGTACCATGACCTGCAGTGTGCCCATGAAAACTAGATGAACATTCAAGTTAGAGATGACCTAAATTAGATATTTCAAAGCTTCAAATTTATACTATAAATTTTCTTTTGTAAATTGATTGCTTTAGCGAATTCTTAATATTTAAAAAGGAAAAACTAACAATGTCAATGCCAGCATTAATTGCGGTCTCAATGGAGTATGTGTAATTTGCATGAGGTGGAGAAGTCATCTTGTCAAGACCTTTATCATCTGAAATGACAAATCCCTGGAGTAGTTCAATCACAAAAGATTAAAAACTTGATATTATAGATTCAATGCTAAATTTAAGTATGAAAAGGACACAAAAAACCAAGCTGAATCTTAGTACACAACTGGACTTACTTTGAAGTTTAGAGTGCTTTTAAGATAGCCGGTAATAAGATCATGATTAGCATGCATCTTTACTCCATTCCAACTCGAAAATGAGACCATTACAGTTGACACACCCTTGATAATTGAATCATTGTAGGCCGGCATATGGATGCTGAGCAATTCGTCCCAGCTTATCAGAGTATTGTCCTCATTAATGCCTTCGGTTGTACCACCATCGCCCACATAGTGCTTGGCACATGCCGCAACTTTATCCCTAGGCAAAAATAAGTAATATAATTGAGGAGATTCAGAGGTAATGGTCGATCCGATAGATCAAAAGAAACATTAATTACAAGACTCTTACCTACCCACACATTCTAATATATAGTGATGTTTCTTTCTTTCTTGTTAAATACTGGCAAACAAGACAATTTCTTCTTAATACTGTTCCAATATATGAGTCACAATAAACATACACCGACATATACACTTCAGACTTTAACTATTTAACAGATTGAAGAACAGGAATGGCATTTACTGACGAAGGTGTAAGTCATCACATATAGGGTTTTTTAACAAGCAATGAGGCTAAAGGTCCTTACTTTCCAGAAACAAAGGGAACACCCTTTTCAGAATTAGGAGCGTTTCCCTGTAATCCTGGTATGACCTCAGTCATTGCTCGAACTATGTGGGGATCTTCACTAAAGCTTTCATAACAGCGACCCCATCTTGGATCTCTACAAACCTGTCATACAGTTAACACCATAAGGAAAAAATATTAAAACGCACAACAGTTTTCTGAGTTTCGCAGTATGTTTCTTTTGGGAATTAATTACCGCAATACAAGATGCAAAAGTATAAGGAATTCCGGTGGCTCTGACTTCAAGAGCAGTGGCAGCTGCAATCTTCTTAGCTAGTGAAGGGTCCCTGTTCATTGTGAAAAGATTTCATTAAATTTCAGGTTATTTCATCAGGTTCTACAAATTTGAAATAGTTGTGTTCTCCATTAAAGCATAAGCATTTGGGTTCAGATGTGGAAAAGTTATCACGCTTTCTAGTCACTTGATAAGGTTTTGCTAAAATGTGTACTAATACAACATTATTTTCATTGATTTCATTGAGCAAATTGAGTCAAATCTAGTGGCATGTAGATGGACAGTTCTAAGACAAACATTTGTTTAATTGTTCATATTAAATATTACCAAGTGTTTTGAGGATTAGGACCCATCTACTTGCCTGGTAGCTCCTAAACCAATATTGTGAGGGAAGATTGTTGCACCATAAACGTTGTTGTGGCCATGAACAGCATCAATCCCATAAATCATGGGTATCCCAAGACGCGTTGATAATGATCCCTTTTGAATTTCATTCACCATGTTGACCCAGGACTCCGGAGATGCCTGTTTAGCCGGAACACTCCCTCCTTCACTTATCACGCTTCCTGCCAAGACCAGAAATACATTCATGTATTCATTCAAAATATTACCTATAAAAGGCATAAATATGGATGATGATAATGGAGGTTACCAATAAAAAAATTCTTCATGACCTCAGTGGATGCCACACTTCGTTCAACCTGCGTCATTTGGCCTATTTTTTCCTCCAAGGTCATCCGGTTCAACAAGTCCTTAATTCGAACACTAATTGGCTGGTTAGGATCTTTATATTTCATGTTCTCTGCTTGTGCAATGGCAGCCCAACAACAAATAACCAGAATCCCTACAATATATACACAAGTTCTTGCCATTTTCTTTCCCCCAGGATGCCTCAGAGAGAAAAATTGATATGATGTTAACATAAAACACTCCAGTCCAACTTCAGTGACAGCTTTTACTGTTGATGCAGCCAAAAAATGATAACCAAACTGAGTTATATAAAATTATTCAAGAAAAAGAAAAACTTGGAAATCAAATCACAAAAAAGGATATAAATACGGAAAACCTTGATTTTACAAAAATTAATGAGCTCATAAATTGTACCTTTTTATTTTGGATAAGTACTCTTAAACATGAAACATTCCAAGACAATTTAATCCAAGAAATGGGTAACATAATTAAACTTTCAAATATTGAGTAACAGGAATGGAACATGATTAGTGTATGATCACACGAGGGATTAACAAAATAAGAGAATTAAGAAAGTCAAAGAGGAGACTATATCAACATAACAGCAATTAATTAACTTAACAAGATTACACCAATTAGCAATTGCACGACTTGTTAACTTGTTGCTCATCAATAGAGTAGTGAGAAAGAAGCACATTACCGAAGAAACAAGTAATTAATTTACTATGCAGAACCAATAATCCCCCATTAAAGACGAGTAAAATGAAAATCAAAAGAAGCAAGAAAGTTATAGATATGCACCAGGAGAGAAATTATGATTGATTGATTTACACCGAATCTCTTTGCGGACTAAACATCGAAAGGGAAGGAGGGAAGGAGGGAGGGAAGTGTTCAGATTTGGATGGGATGAGATGAGATGAGATGAAGTTCATTTTCTTTATGTGTGTAATCCAGATTATACTTTATAACAATGATAGAACCTTCACCTTTCACCTACGGCAATGACATCCGTACATCACGAGTTTTTGGGTAAAGAATTGAAAGCAATGTTAGACTTTGAAATGATGGGAAAGAAATACATGTTTAATTTGTAATTTTCTCCACACGTGTTTGTAAGGACGTAAAATCAACTTGACCTTCGCCATTTGTACCGGCTGAATTAAAAGTTTGAGTTAAACTCGTAATGTAAATGATTTAAAAATATGAATAAATTTTAAAATTTGATAAATTAATTTAATTTTTTTTAAATTATAATTTATTATTAATATTTATATTATATTCGTTTTAAAAGTTTAAATTATTCATATCGATTTAAAATCGTACTCAATTTAATAATTAAACAGGTCTCAATCAAGACCTTATCTCAGACTTAAAATTTTTTTAAATCAAATATATACAAGTCGATAAGGAAAACGAAATGATTGAAGTAGTTCTGAAAACTTTGTAATTAGGAGAGAGACTATCTGTTTGTCTTTTCTTCACCAATACCATTTTAATTCAATTAAGCGTTGATGTTGGGGTCTGAATTTTTAGATCGGTATATTTTAAAAATAATATAAATTTTTATTACAAGACTTATAATATATCAAATCAAAGTTAGCCACCGGTCTCATTAGACTCGTAATCATGATACATACCATTTTAAGACTAAAAAATCAGTTTAAAGTAGTCTTATTGTCGGTCAAAATTTGATCAAATTTAGATAATTTTTTAAATTTTGGTTATTTTAATTTTCCTTATTGGAAGTAGTTTAGAACTCTAAATATGCCTATTAAGACTTGTGAATAATTATATTTATTCGTTAATTGATATTATTATTTTTGTTTATTATCTTCTTTGAGGATTCAAGAGTTTTATTTTCGTTTGTATTGATATTATATCTTTTATATTACGTTTTTGTTAGAACGTTATAATTTAATCATATTAAGTTGTATCATTAAAATTACCCATAAAAAAATATTAACTTCTTTAGAAGTAAAATAATATTTAAATTAACCTATATTGGAGAGTAAAAAGTTCCCTTTCATGCGTCAACCTGCAGTAACATCGTTTACTCATATACTTTCACCTTAACATATACTAGTATAATCTGTTTCGTCATTTAATGATGGATTCATGAAGTTAATTTCATAGTATGGTGGTCAATTGGCCAAAATAATACTGACACGCAGAAAGAGAGATCACTTTTTATCTGCGTGTCGACATTGTATTGATCAATTTATTAAAGTTAACTTCATGCTAACCACTACCTCATCAAATATTCACAAAAAAATCAGATTTAACAATATATATATATATATATATATATATATATATATATATATACACGATCCTCTTCTCTAACGAACCTTAATCGAACCGACTATAACGACAATTTTTTCTGCCGTTATAGCATACAAAGTTGACGACATAGCTATGACAACGAACCATTGCTATAGCTCAAAAAATCATCGATATAGCCAGTTCACTATTTAAGATTATCCGAAAAAAGGACTGCGCGCGCGTGTGTGTATATATATATATATATATATATATATATCAAATAATGTTGGAATTATATTCAATATCACCAAGTATTACACGGATCCGATTAGCATGAAGTTATTTTTTTGGTAAGTTGATCAATTAGTTAATAAAATACTGACACACATACTACCTTGTCTGCGTGTCACTATTCTATTGGTCAATTGACCAACTCACCACAAAATAAACTTCATGCTAACAACTTTTGTTTTACACTACCTATTTCCTGACAAACTAATAATTGGACTGCAATATTCAAATTCAGCGTGAACCCTTCCATATGCTTTTCTCATCGCATCAAAGACACTACTACTAACTTCGCCTAACCGGCAATACCAAAAGAATTAGTTCCAAAAAATAATTTCAGACAGTTATGATGTGTTTCTACGACTCTATTTTCGACATTCTCAACACATTGGTGTGTTATACTTTGAACTATATTAAAAAACAATAATCTATTGATGTGGTTTCTTCAAATTCGTGCGGTAAAAATGGATACATATCTACAATTACTACCCGGCTGTACATAAGTAACCAACCATAAGCCTGACACCAACAGTTTACAGCCCTCTCCTATTATATCTTATACAAAGCAGGAATTTGCACCTTCTTGTTCTACAAAATTTAAGGACTAAATGGACAGACAATTAGCTTACATTGGTCTTCCGGATGCATGAGCTATGAGCCCCTTCCACATTAGCTACTGGCTAGCTTCCTTTATATATCATCTTCATGGCAATTTCAGAATCCGTCTCCACTTCCAAATTCTGGATTCTCATGTTCCAAGCCCCTCTCTGATGGCCCACTACTCAGGCTGTTAGAACATTGCAACATCCAATTTTTCCATGGAAACCCATAATCCACTGACCTTCATCCATCCACCCCCGGTGGCGACCCAAGTAGGGCACTTGGCATCCGTACGTGTTAAAGCTTTTTCCAACCGAAATCAGGAATTTTCAAGAAACCAAGCTTTGGAGGACATGATTTTTTTGTGATTCAAAGGCATAGAAAAAGCGAACTTAAGATCAATAAAAAGACACATTTTCAATTGTTTCTATTTTTCCAAACAGTCCATAGGATTACTTAATAACTTAACACAACTAATGAAATATGAAATCAATGAATAAAAATATCAAGGAAACAATGAATCATTTAACTAACACTAGTCTTCCTTTGATAAATTAATTATTTAAAATTGTCAAAAGAAAATCACTAATTGTTTATATAATCATTTTCCAAATAATTATATAGCAAACTTGCAGTGTATATTTGTGATATAAGAATTCCACTCTTTACAATAAAAGGGAAAGAATAAGAAGTTGCATATTCATAATGCACCGTGACATCCTTATGTGAAATACTTCAATAAGCCTATACTGCTATTACATCCATAAATAGAAAAAGTCTATATTGTGCAATACACTATAAAAGGCAAAAGCTTTCACTTTTCTATGCCATTGTTACTTGCTTATAAATCTATTATCCGATTAAAGTCTTGTGCTACTGCATGTCACAGTGTCACTCTTCTCTCTTTCATGAATTATGGCCTGGACGGGTTCTGCTTTGAGGCCAAACCCAAATGGAAATTAATAGTGGATCATTAGTACTTTTGTCCCCTATATTAACAGTCTTAAACCAAGTATGTGGAAGCTTGCCTGTGAATTCGTAGTCGCCAAACAAAACATTCTGCAACGCCTTGTCCTTCTGATCCGGGAAGCCAAGCATCCACTAGGGCATCCATGGTAGACAGATATGGTTCAACCACAACAGGACGGCCAGTGAGGAGGACGACAACGTATCTCACATCGCCACAAACATTCGTGATAACCCTTGGGCCAGGATTCGGAATTGTTAGATTCTGGCCGTCTCCATCTGTCTCTGCATATGGGTGCTCCCCCACTACTACAATGGCATAAGAGAATTCGTTGGACTTGACAAAGCCACTGTCCGGATTCTCTTGATACACAACTTCGGTCTCTGCATCTACTGTTCTTTTTACGTTATTGAGGATTGTGGTACTGGTACCTGTACATGAAAAGGTTGTTTAGCTATCTCAATCGATAGAAAATACAAGAAGACCATCACAATAGCAACTTATAATACATAGGATTTTTGTTCTAGCAGAGTCCCACAAAAACAGAAGTAGAAAATAAAATAGTACATGTTCTACTTCATATATAATATCATTGTCATGTTTAAGAGTTATCAAGGTGTGTGTCTGAAATTAATGTAGAAGAACCAAAAGCATACAGTCAAGAGGTGATGGTAGTAAATTTACCGATTGTGATATTCCCACCAAGTCCCTGCCATTCTATTGTAAACCCGCCACTCTGATATCCAATTTTGTCGGCATGACTTCCTGCCACAAGTATTTTTAGTACCTTTTTAGGACGGGGAAGCAAAGGCTCGTTTGCAGATTTGCCACTCTTCAGCAGCACAAGATTTTCTTACAGCTTCCCTTGCAAGCTCTCTATGCTCCTGTACAATATACAGTTTCATAAGCAGAGGAAAATGTCTTACCATCTTGTGAAAAGATGGTCGGAAAGTCCTACAATTCTGCAACTACAAGACTGACCTTACTTCCCAAGTACTTGGCCATGCTAAAATCAGCCAAGGGGGTCTCAAATAGACCCACCACAAACTTTACCCATAAAATTCTCTTCACTGCATCATTAATGCGGCTCATGGGGATAAATTTATTCTTCACCAGGAAGGATAGACCATCAATGAATTCTGTACGTATAATTATGTGGTACGTACCATGACCTGCAATGTGCCCATGAAAACTAGATGAACATTCAAGTTAGAGATGACCCAAATTAGATAGTTAAAAGCTTCAGATTTATACTAAAAAATTTCTTTTGTAAATTGATTGCTTTAGCGAATTAATTCTTAATATTTAAAATAGAAAAACTGACCATGTCAATGCCAGTGTTAATTGCGGTCTCGATGGAGTATGTGTAATTTGCATGAGATGGAGAAGTCATCTTGTCAAGACCTTTATCATCTGAAATGACAAATCCCTGGAGTAGTTAAATCACCAAAGATTAAAAACTTGAAATTAGATTCAATGCTACATTTCAGTATGAAAAGAACACAAAAACCCAAGCCGAGTCTTATTGCACAACTGGATTTACTTTGAAGTTCAGAGTGTTTTTAAGATAGCCGGTAATATGATCACGATTGGCATGCATCTTTACTCCATTCCAACTTGAAAATGAGACCATTACAATTGCCACACCCTTGATAATTGAATCCTTGTATGCCGGCATATGGATGCTGAGAAATTCGTCCCAGCTTATCAAAGTATTGCCCTCATTAATGCCTTTGGTGGTTCCACCATCGCCCCCATAGTTCTTTGCACATGCCGCAACTTTATCCCTATACAAGACTGAGTGATATAATTGAGGAGATTCAGAGGTAATGGTAGATCCAATAGATCAAAAGAAACGTTAGTTAGAAGACTCTTACCTACCCACGCATCCTAATATATAGTCATGTTTCTTTCCTTTTGTTAAATGCTGGCAAACAAGACAGTTTCTTCTTAATACTGTTCCAATATATGAGTCACAATATACACACGCCGACTGACCGACATATATATACACTTCAGACTTTAACTATTTAATTAACGGATTGAAAAACAGGAATGACATTTATATACTGAGGAAGGTGTAAGTCATCACATATAGGGTTTTTAAAAAGCAATGAGGTTAAAGATCCAAGAAAATATAAATAAAGTAATCCTTACTTTCCATAAACAAAGGGAACATCAGAATTAATTAGAAGGAGTGTTTCCCTGTAATCCTGGTATGACCTCAGTCATTACTCCAACTATGTTGGGATCTTCACGAAAGCTTTCATAACAGCGACCCCATCTTGGATCTCTACAAACCTGTCATACAGTTAACACCATAAGGAATAAATATTAAAACTCACAACAGCTTTAGAGTTCTGCATGCAGTATGTTTCTTTCGGGAATTTATTACCGCAATACAAGGTGCAAAAGTATAAGGAATTTCTGTGGCTACTTCATTCACCTTGTTGACCCAGGACCCCGGGGATGCCTGTTTAGCCGGAACACTCCTTGCTTTACTTACCACGCTTCCTTCCAAGACCAGAAATACATTCATGTATTAATTCATTCAAAGCAAATTAAATATATATTACCTCTAAAAGGCATAAATACGGATGATGATAATGGAGGTTACCGATAAAAAAATTCTTCATGACCATGCCACACTTTCTTCAACCTGCGTCATTTGGCATATTTTTTTCCTCCAAGGTCATTCGGTTGTCCTTAATTCGAACACTAATTGGCTGGTTAATATTTAATGTTCTCTGCTTGTGCAATGGCAGCCCAATTAGAACTAACCAGGATCCCTGGCTACAATATATACACATGTTCTTGCCATTTTCTTTCCCATAGGTTGCCTCAGAGAGAAAAATTGGTGAGATGTTACCATAAAACACTCCGGTCCAACTTCAGTTACAGATTTTTTACTTACGGAAAGTTGTATGTGCATGCCACGAGAAAAAGAGAGAAAATTGACATGTCACTTCTTTGTTTATGTGGCTTGAAAACGTGAAAAAAGTTATAATTTTTTTTATATTATGATTAAAATTTATTAAAATAATTTTCTTAACTTTAACTATACTTACTTAAACCTTTTTTGATTTTATTTATAATTAAATTTGTTGGATATATATTGAGCAAAAATGAAAAGAGGCAATATTGGAAGAATATTTTGGTATATTAAAACCAGTTTATATATTTTTTTTAGTGCACTTAAAAAAAATATACAAGCAAAATGAATTACTTAAAACAAACTTTTTATATAAAAAAATAAAAATAAAATTACATTTAAGTAGTTATAAAACAAAGGCGTTAATAATATTCCCCAAAATCATGTTCATGTTCTTCAATGTTATTCATCTTTGTTCATCCTCAATAACTTAATAACAGAGAATCTCAATAGCTCGAATTTGTACAATTTTTTCTCTTTCAAATCCTAATTAGCAGAAATTGAATTCAAAATTCAATTTGCAATTAGAACTCAATTAAAATCTATTTGTAAAACCAAAACTAATAACCAATATATAGAATATATATTCTCAGCACAATTCCCTCAAATCACTATCTCAAATTCACAAAATTAATTGATTTTTTTTGTGATTGATAGAAGCAAAATCAATTAACACTTCACTATTTCATTGCCGTTATACTGAAGAAATGTCCATCAACATTAGAGATTCTCCTTCCAAAGATAGTTAAAAATATTGACTGTATGATAGCAACACTCATTTTTAATAAGTATGGTAGAGCCTCAACTTAATAGGTTAACCTTTTAGGTAAAGAGGTGGTCCAACATACTTATTGGGCCCGTTTACACAGGTATGCACTGCTAGGTGATGAATTGATGTGGGGTGGATCGTACAATTTTGCTACAAAATGGTATCAGAGTTCATGGTTCGATGGGCCCAAGTAACAATTCCAAGGTGCGAGAGGAGTGCGAGGGTAAAAATTCGCAGGCCTCGTGGGAGTCCAAGTATCAACTCCAGGGTGTGAGGGGAGTGCGAAGGTAAATTCGCAGGCCTCGTGGGTGGAGCACGGGATAATTTTGAGTCGGGTGGAACGGACTTAGGATGACTCTAGGGAAGTTACTGAGACAGGTTTGCCTCGGGCGTGGTGGAGTAATATTAGAGTTAAGCAAAGCTCTTGAAGGGACTCAAAGGTGAAGTATTTGAATCGGGTGGAGCACGGCTCAGGTGGCTTTAGAAAACTGCTGAGACACGTTTGCGGCTGGCGTGGTGGAGTTATATTAGAGTCGAGCAAAGCTCTTGAAGGATTCAAAGAAAGGTGTGCTTAAAAAAAATAGTGAATACTCTAGTATGATACTTGTGATGGGTATTCAAGTAAAAGGTAGAGATTATTGGGATATTTCACATGAATCCCACATTTGATAAATTCAAGAGTGTAGATGGGTTAATAAGTATGATAAAATAATAGTGAATACTCTAGTATGATACTGTATAGTATCTCACGTTATTTGATTCAATAATTGTCAATATTTTTTATATATAATTAAATCAATAATTGAGATGACAAGTTATTATTATTTGTATTATTGACAATGTCTAAAAAATTCTATCGAAGAAAGGGGTTAAGTTATTTAATTGCGCGCCAATAGGGAAAATTATTATCGGAAAGTCCCCTTTTTCCTGGGAACGATCTGGTTGTTAATATTGCGAGTTATAATAATGATGAATAAATGTTGTTAAAAATATTGAGGGAATTTTTATGATGTATTTGGCTTATTATTTGGACCCCTCCCCCCCACTTACCCATTTTTCAAAATAAACGGTAGAAAGTTATTCGGTATATTTTTATATAATAAAGGTGGGGCCACATGTAGGGCCCACGTGTGGAAGAAATGATTTTGAAAATGGGGGGAAAGAGTATACGTAAAAAGGAGGAAACATATATATAAGTATGTGATGTGATGTGTGTGTGTGTGTGTGTATATATATATATATATATATATATATATATAATATAGTATAATATAATATAATATAATATAATATAATGTGTGTGTTGTAAGACCCCGAATTTTATGAAATAAAAGTATTCAATTTTTCTTATAATTACTATTCAGTAAATGGTTAAATTGATAAATGTTAAAGTTAAGGGTGATATATGAATTTTTTTTCAAAATACACAAGTGGTTATAAAATATTCATTGTTGTCGGGGAATATTCGTTTGGTCGTGGAATATTCTTTCTGTCGGGGAATATTCGTACGACGGCGCAGCCATTTGTGGACCCATAACAGAATAACTGTCGGATGAAGATAACGACAAAAATTGAGTTTTTATAATTAACGGCGTAGTTGTTACCGTTAACACTGTTGGAATACTCGGTGGTTAAAATACAGTAATACGCGTTATTGCACAGTAGCACACGGTATTACACAGTATTTTTGAAATTATTGATTCTTACGTAAAAAGGCACTACTGAATAATTGTTACAGTAGTTACTGTTCAATATTTTATTTTATTGATTCAATAATTGCTGCATTGATATTTTATATTATTGTTATTTCAATAATTATCACTGCACAGTATTTCCCATTATCAGATCAATAATTTATATTATTTGAATAATATTATTAGATAACATTATTGGCAATGTCTAGAAAGTTCTGTCTAATGAGAGGTTTGGTCATCTAATTGCGCGCTAGTAAGGAGAAATTCTTATTGGAAAGTTCCATCTTTCCTGGGAACGGTCTGGTTGTCATAAATGTGATTATGTAATATTATTTGTGAATAATTAATTATTGATTCATATGATAAGAAAATATTTATTTTATGTGGATATAAATGAGGGATATATTTTTGTGGTTAAAAATGAAGGAGTTAATGTTGAAGTGTTTTATCTGTATTTTTGTCGGAACGGAGGTATTGAAAATCAAATTAGGATTTTTGAGATATTTTGCGAGGGTTATAATTTTTAATCCGACCGTTGGATCGTGGTAATATTTAGATATGTTATACATATATAAGTTGAGTATATGTCCACAAATTTTGAACCATTAAAAATGAACGTATGATTTATTATGAATTTTACGAGATGACTGGTTCAGAAATTGTTGAATTTTTGGAGTTTATCATTTTGGTAGAAAATTCTAGAATTGGTGGGCCCCACTCTTGGTTGGTAAAGAAATGTGCTGAGATTTTTATTCAAATGTGGTGGATGGGAATAGTAGCAGATAAAGCCATCAGGTAGCAGGTCAAGTCTGCTTCGGCGTGCTAACATTTTCCTATAAATAGAGGGCTAAGTTAGAATTGAAAATCACACCAGAATTCATAAGTTTTCTCTCTTTCTCTCTCTATATTATAAAGCATATTTTGTGAGTATTTAGATACTTTGAGAGTTGCTATTCAGTGCAAGTTTCCTTCGGCTTTGCATTCCAGTCAGAAATACTGCACTTTTGAAGTAAGGGATAGTAAGGAATTTTAAGGGTTATTATATTTTTCAGTTCGTAATTCTTCTGACATTCAAAAAATTCTGCAAAAATTTAAAATGATATTTTGATGAGTTTTATTGATTGTGTCCAAAAATGGTGATTTTTGGATGTATAGATTAAGAGTTATGAATTTTACGGGGAAAGACTATTTTAAAAATAACCGCTTATAACTCTTTGTGGTTAACTCCAAAATTGATAAAATTTTTATTGGAAGTATATCTATATAATATCAGTGTACTCTGTGAATTTCAGAATTTTTGGATAAAATTATAATTTATGATAAATATCTAAATATTCGGCGGTTTTGACCATATGAAAAATAGTAAATGAGTTTTAGAAATTCTGAGAAAAATATATGTTCAATATGAGACTATATTCTGCTAAATCCCAGAAAAGAAATATTTTTAGAACTGATTTGGTATTTTTCATGAAAATAGACTAGTTATGAGAAAATGAATTAAATATGTTATGTGAAGTAAGAAAATTGGAAAATAGGATTTTATGACTTGAGAATCCTATATGAGGTATATGCAGATTTTTGATTAGAGTTTTGGTTATTGGTAATAAAATATTATGAGTTTGGCATTTTAGGATGATTAAATACATTATTTAGTAAAGTGTAAACAATTAAAATAAATTGTTTATAAGCTTAAGAAATATTATTCTTTCAATATCTTTATACCGAAATATTGGTATGAATTTTATTGTAGAATTTTTACCTTTTTGTGTCGGGGTTACTATTTGTGACGCCCCCAAAATTAGGTATACATCACCCATCTTGGGTCGTCAGATACATAGTACAAAATACAAATCAACTTACTAATACAACTGTCGTGTACAATACGACAAAACATAAACTGTGAGTTTGAATACAAATATTATCTTCTAGAAAGTATTCATACTCAAAAAGAGTCCTCATTACATTTATTAACACACCATTACATAGAATAGTGAGGACTACTAACTAATACTATCATTCGGACCATCACTCCGTTCCCCGACTTGCCCCAGCTACGTTTTCATTTCCTGAAGAGAACAGTGAAAGAAATGGTGAGCTCAACTAGCCCAGTAAGAAATATTATGACTAAGATAATGCAGAATAAATTATCATTAGCCTTCAACAATGTTAAACTGATAAAATATAATAGAAATCAAGTTTAACTGCAGCGGAACAAACAATCCATTAAAAGAGTCAAGTAGAAAATAAACTCTACTATCTTTTATGATTTAAAAGATTTTCTAACACTGTGATCGCTGAGACTCAGCTTAATAAAATAATTCACATCATCGAATCACCCCTGCACTACGGCCAATGATATTCGTATATTCATTAATGGTCATGATCATGCCAACAACTGTCCATCAATGCACTACGGGCCAATGAGGACTTTTACCACATCATTTGTAACATTATGGTCATGATTATACCGAATAATTCCTGGTCATAATCATACCAAGTCCATCTATGCACTACAGGCCACAGATGACTTTTAACAGAATATAAACATGAGGATGATGACAATGATATAAGAATTCAATAAAACAAGTTCAAGAATTAATTTATTCAAGAATTAACAACGTCCAAATTGTCAACATGATACTACTTTGTGGAGTAAAATTCAAGAATGATCAGGAGAATATTTTCATGAATAGATACTAGATGAACCGCAATTATCAAGGATATTCCACAAATTTCATGGAGTATAGAAGTCAAAACTTAACCAACTGAGTACAATAAAGAATGGAATAACAAAAGAAATCACCATGCACGCGATAGACCGCACAGACAGGTTATTCCAACAGAATAATAAATAATGGAACCAGGTCCGGCGTAAACGCACAGACAGGATATTCCGACAGAATAATAAATAATGGAACCAGGTCCGGTGTAAAACACACAGACAGGATATTCCGACAGAATAATAAATAATGGAACCAGGTCCGGTGTAAAACACACAGACAGGATGTTCCAACAGAATAATAATAAAAACGGAACCAGGTCCGGTGTAAAACACACAGACAGGATGTTCCAACAGAATAATAATAAAAACGGAACCAGGTCCGGTGTAAAACACACAGACAAGATGTTCCAACAGAATAATAGAAGAATGTCACCAAGTATAGGGTATATCCGCGTATACAGGTTATTCCAACAGAATAATAAGAAATGGAATAACAACAGTTCTCTTCATGAATAAGAAAGAATAACACCCTTTACCGTTTTAAAGACGAGCTGAAATAAGGAAGTAGTTAAGTAGCAGAATACTCTTCTTCTCTCTCTATATAGTTTCTCTCTCTAGAGTTCAGTGAATTCGTAAGAAATAATGAAGGAATGAGCTGCTATTTATAGAAAAATAGAATGCATAGTAACTAATCCATGAACGGTCCAGATTGATTACTTTAATCTGACGGTCCATATTTAAAGAAAAATCTTTTAAATAAAATATAATATATTCTATTTATAGAATAACTTTAATAAAGTATTCTGTTTTATATAAAAAGATGTTTCTGTTTTATTACGTTAATAATACGAATAAAACAAAACGTCATTATCGCTAAATAATTCATATTATTAACTGACAATAATTGAATCAAACTGAGTGACTTCTCACATAAGCATTAATAATCAATACCGTGTGCTACTATGCAACCACACGTATTACTGTACTTTTACTACCGAGTAGTTCAACAGTAACAATGGTAAAATTTCCGCCGTTATTTTTAATAAAATATTTTTGTCGTTTTCTCAATCCGACAATAATTTCGTTGTGGGGTCCACCAATGATTGTGTCGTTGTACGAATATTCCCTGTTAAAACGAATATTCTCCGACCAATCGAATATTATATAACAACTTGCGTACTTTGCAAAATTTATAAATATTACCCACAACTATAACATTATATCAAATTAACTCCATAATATTCAAAAATGATATTTATAGAAAATTCATCTTTATTTATAAAAGTTGGGGTCTTACAACCTCCCCTTCTTATGAAATTTCGCCCTCGAAATTAGGGTACGTACCTGGTATGTCGAAGAGGTAAGGATACCTTGATTTCATTTCAGATTCTAACTCCCAAGTCATTTCCTCAACATCGTGGTTTCTCCACAAAACTTTGACTTGAGGTATAACCTTGGAGCGTAGAATATGTTCCTTCTTATCCAAGATTTGAACAGGAACTTCTTCATACGTCAAATCTTCCGCTATTTCGTCCGGTTCTAACTCAATAATGTGGTTCGGGTCTTCCACATATTTGCGTAACATGGATATGTGAAAAACGTTATGAACACGAGACATACTTGGCGGTAAAGCGAGTCTATAAGCCACAGTTCCTACTCGATCGAGGATTAAAAATGGACCGATGAATCGAGGATTGAGCTTTCCTCTCTTTCCAAATCTCGTAACTCCTTTCCATGGAGCAACACGTAAGAACACATGATCTCCTACATCAAATTCCACGTCCTTTCGATGAAGATCAGCATAACTCTTTTGTCGATCTTGTGAGGTTTTTATACGTTGTCGGATCGTTTGAATCTTTTCTGTAGTCATACGTACCAACTCCGGTCCCAACAACGTTGCTTCACCCACCTCATCCCAGCATACTGGAGAACGACATTTTCTTCCATACAATGCTTCGAATGGAGCCATGCCAATACTTGCTTGATAACTGTTGTTGTAGGAAAACTCCACCAATGGTAAGAACTTGTCCCAACTTCCCTTGAAGTCAAAGACACAGAGTCTTAATAGATCTTCAAGAGTTTGAATAGTCCTCTCTGATTGTCCGTCCGTCTGAGGATGATATGCTGAACTAAATCGTAACTCCGTGCCCATAGCTTTTTGTAAACTAACCCAAAATCGTGAAGTGAATCTTGGGTCTCGGTCAGAAACTATGGATACTGGCATACCATGCAGTCTTACAATCTCGTTTATGTACATACGAGCAAGACGTTCAAGTGTATAAGTTTCTCGTATCGGTAAGAAATGAGCAGACTTGGTCAATCTATCAACAATGACCCAAATCGCATCAATACCTTGAGAAACCCTTGGAAGACCGGTAACGAAATCCATGGTAATGTGCTCCCACTTCCATTCTGGAATTTCAAGTGGTTGCAATGGACCTTTTGGTACTTGATGCTCCGCTTTGACTCGTTGACAAGTTAGACACCTTGAGATAAACAACGCTATCTCTCTCTTCATATTGCTCCACCAAAATGTATGACGAAGATCATGATACATTTTGGTACTTCCAGGATGGATTGCAAACGGTGTGTTGTGCGCCTCCATCATGATTTCATACTTTAAATCAGGGTTGTTAGGAACACAAAGTCTGGAGTTGACTCGAAGTATTCCTTCTTCATCGATTCTTGCTTCCGGCATAGCACCTTCTTGCACTTTCTTCCTCATACGCATCAGCTCCAGGTCTGTAGCTTGAGCAGCTTTAACTTTATCGATTAAAGTTGGTTCTACTCGTATATTCGCCATCATCACATGGGTCCCTGGAGTCTTTAACTCTATCTCCATCCTTTGCAAGTCACACAAAATGGGTCTTTGTGTTGACAATATCGCACTCGTACTTGCATATGATCTTCTACTCAATGCGTCAGCTACCACGTTCGCTTTTCCAGGATGGTATTGAATGGTATGATCATAATCTTTCAACAGTTCAAGCCAACGTCGTTGTCGCATGTTGAGTTCCTTTTGAGTGAAGAAATATTTGAGGCTTTTATGATCCGTAAAGATCTCCACCTTCTCCCCATACAAGTAATGCCTCCAAATTTTAAGTGCAAAGACAACAGCTGCCAACTCTAGATCATGAGTAGGATAATTCCTCTCATATTCCTTGAGTTGTCTTGATGCATAGGCTATGACTTTTCCATGTTGCATGAGAACGCATCCCAACCCTTTGCTCGAAGCATCACTGTAGATGACAAATCCCTCCGAGCCAGATGGTATTGTTAGAACAGGTGCTGAAATGAGTCTCCTCTTGAGTTCTTGAAAACTCTGCTCACATTCTTCGCTCCAACCGAACTTTGTATCTTTCCGAGTCAGCTGAGTTAATGGAGTAGCGATTCGAGAAAATCCTTCCACGAATCTCCGATAATAACCAGCTAAACCAAGAAAGCTACGTACCTCGGTCACTGATTTAGGTTGCTCCCAGCTTTGAATAGCTTCAATCTTTGCCGGGTCAACCGATATTCCACGACTTGATACTACGTGCCCAAGGAATGCTACCTCTTCCAGCCAGAACTCGCATTTCTTCAACTTGGCATAAAGTTTGTATTCACGAAGCTTTTGGAGTACCAACCTCAAGTGTTGCTCATGATCTTCACGGCTTTTGGAATAAACAAGGATGTCATCGATAAAGACGACCACAAAGTGATCCAAATATTCCTTGAATACCCTGTTCATCATATCCATGAAGGCAGCAGGAGCATTAGTCAATCCAAAAGACATAACTAAGAATTCATAATGCCCATACCGAGTTCTGAAGGCAGTCTTTGGAATATCCTCAGTTCTAACCTTCAGCTGATGATATCCAGAACGAAGATCGATCTTTGAAAAGAATTGTGCTCCTTGCAACTGGTCAAACAGGTCATCAATACGTGGCAATGGGTACCTATTTTTGATGGTGACATGATTCAACTCCCGATAATCAATACAAAGTCGCATACTCCCATCTTTCTTCTTCACGAACAGAACAGGAGCACCCCAAGGAGAAGTACTAGGACGAATAAAACCAATGTCTAACAATTCCTGCAGTTGGGTCTTTAACTCCTGAAGTTCAATAGGAGCCATTCGATATGGGGCTTTGGAAATGGGTTTTGTACCGGGTTCAAGGTCGATACAAAATTCAATTTCACGCTCTGGGGGTAGGCCAGGAAGTTCTTCGGGAAATACGTCAGGAAATTTATTAACAACAGAAATATCATTCAAAGCTGACGTATTTTTGTTTAGATCTGTGACATGAGCTAAGAAAGCTTGACATCCGTTTTTCAATAAACGAATAGCTTTATGGCTTGAGATGACAGCGATTGATTTTAATGGTTTGGTTGCTTGAATTCGCATAATAGGTCGATTAGGAATATGAAAGCTAACAACCTTACGAAAATAATCAATTTTTGCATGATGAGTAGTTAACCAATCAATCCCTAGAATCACGTCAAATGCAAGTATTTTTAATGAAATAAGATCGACAGGTAATGTGTGGGTACCAACTTGAACCAAACAAGACTTATAAACCGTGGATGTAATGAAGGTTTCTCCCAATGGAGTTTCAACTGCTAAGTCAAAGTCTAATTTCTCCGGAATCAAATTTAATCGATGAGCGCAAGTAGGAGAAATAAAAGAATGGGTAGAACCGGTATCAAATAAAGTATAGACTTCGTTAGAGTTTATGATAAGCTTACCCGTGATGACCTCATTCGGGTTCCTTGCTTTCTGGGAGTTCACAACAAACGCTCTCCCTTGCACAACCGGTTTTGACTTTTCTGGGACGGCCTTTGGTGCCTCCATCCTAGCTGAATTTGTCTTCGGTAAACGACAAAATCGGGCTAAATGACCTTCTCTTCCACAATTATAACATGCTTTGGACGGCATCGCGCAGTTTGGACTGATGTGCCCCTCCCCTCCGCATTTGAAACATATGATAGGTGGTCGTTCTCCTTCCTTAACGACAGGTGCTGGTGCTGACGTCTTTCCATCATTGTTGAATCTCCTCTTCTTGAAATGCCCATTCTTATTGTTTTGGCCCTGATTACCACCGAAGTGGTTACCATTTCTGGCCTGTTGATTCCCTCCACGCTTGTTGTCACCGCTTCGATGACTGCTTTCACTGGTATTATCATTTTGCCGGCTGCTCTCTTTTGGTTGCGTTGTCTCGTTATCGCGCTCCACCAACTGAGCCCTATTTACAACATCTGAATACAAACACAATTTATGAGAAATAAGATGTTGACGTATCTCCGGCTTCAAACCTCTTAAAAACATCCGCGTCATTCTTTCTTCATTATCCACCAGGTGGGACGCAAACCGGGATAACTCCGCAAATTTTGCCTCGTACTGCGACACGGTCATATTATTCTGCTCCAATTTGATGAACTCCACCTCCTTCATGTGACGAATACTCTCGGGAAAGTATTTGTCGTTAAACAGCTCTTGGAACTTCTCCCAAGACATCTTCAGTGCGGCAGGTTGAGTACGCTTTATCGATTCCCACCAGTAATCTGCCTCTCCTCGCAACATAAAGGCGGCAAAGGGAACCTTTTGCTCCTCGGAGCAACCCAAGACATCAAATATCTTGGTGATCTGCTTTATCCATGTTTCAGCTACAAGTGGTTTGGGTTCTCCCTTAAACTCCGGTGGTCCCAGCTCCTTAAACTGTTTAGCGGTGACCGCCTGAGAGTTTCCAGTATTTCCACCTACGTTGTGGACAGGAGCCGCTTTCACCTGTTGTTGCATGAATTGCATAAAACCTCTGAACATTCCATCATTCATCATCTGGTCAGTGTTGTTGTTTGCATGAGGATTGTCACCTTCCTGATAAACATTATCCTGATTATTGATATGTGGTGAATCAATAATCGTCTGTGCTCCATTGCTATTCTCAACATTCTCAGATGCCATTTTCAGATACTGCCACAAAATAAAAGTTAATTGATATGTCATATATTATCCTTATATTATGACCGACCAATTAAATACCATGCAAATAAACTTAGGTAGGTCATACTAGCGAAGGAATTCCCCGTCTCTCCCCTCCTAGTTCTATTCTCACATCTTAGCCAGGGATCATATCCCTAAGCTCTGATACCAACTGTGACGCCCCCAAAATTAGGTATACATCACCCATCTTGGGTCGTCAGATACATAGTACAAAATACAAATACAACTTACTAATACAACTGTCGTGTACAATACGACAAAACATAAACTGTGAGTTTGAATACAAATATTATCTTCTAGAGAGTATTCATACTCAAAAGGAGTCCTCATTACATTTATTAACACACCATTACATAGAATAGTGAGGACTACTAACTAATACTATCATTCGGACCATCACTCCGTTCCCCGACTTGCCCCAGCTACGTTCTCATTTCCTGAAGAGAACAGTGAAAGAAAGGGTGAGCTCAACTAGCCCAGTAAGAAAT
This sequence comes from Panax notoginseng, assembly GCA_016801055.1. Classification (NCBI taxonomy): domain Eukaryota; kingdom Viridiplantae; phylum Streptophyta; class Magnoliopsida; order Apiales; family Araliaceae; genus Panax; species Panax notoginseng. The sequence goes on along the minus strand of CM029012.1, from coordinate 158,693,243 downwards.
ATTATGACTAAGATAATGCAGAATAAATTATCATTAGCCTTCAACAATGTTAAACTGATAAAATATAATAGACATCAAGTTTAACTGCAGCGGAACAAGCAATCCATTAAAAGAGTCAAGTAGAAAATAAACTCTACTATCTTTTATGATTTAAAAGATTTTTCAACACTGTGATCGCTGAGACTCAGCTTAATAAAATAATCACATCATCGAATCACCCCTGCACTACGGCCAAGGATATTCGTATATTCATTAATGGTCATGATCATGCCAACAACTGTCCATCAATGCACTACGGGCCAATGAGGACTTTTACCACATCATTTGTAACATTACGGTCATGATTATACCGAATAATCCCTGGTCATAATCATACCAAGTCCATCTATGCACTACAGGCCACAGATGACTTTCAACAGAATATAAACATGAGGATGATGACAATGATATAAGAATTCAATAAAACAAGTTCAAGAATTAATTTATCCAAGAATTAACAACGTCCAAATTGTCAACATGATACTACTTTGTGGAGTAAAATTCAAGAATGATCAGGAGAATATTTTCATGAATAGATACTAGATGAATCGCAATTATCAAGGATATTTCACAAATTTCATGGAGTATAGAAGTCAAAACTTAACCAACTGAGTACAATAAAGAATGGAATAACAAAAGAAATCACCATGCATGCGATAGACCGCACAGACAGGTTATTCCAACAGAATAATAAATAATGGAACCAGGTCCGGCGTAAACGCGCAGACAGGATATTTCGACAGAATAATAAATAATGGAACCAGGTCCGGTGTAAAACACACAGACAGGATATTCCGACAGAATAATAAATAATGGAACCAGGTCCGGTGTAAAACACACAGACAGGATGTTCCAACAGAATAATAATAAAAACAGAACCAGGTCCGGTGTAAAACACACAGACAGGATGTTCCAACAACATAATAATAAAAACGGAACCAGGTCCGGTGTAAAACACACAGACAGGATGTTCCAACAGAATAATAGAAGAATGTCACCAAGTATAGGGTATATCCGCGTATACAGGTTATTCCAACAGAATAATAAGAAATGGAATAATAACAGTTCTCTTCATGAATAAGAAAGAATAACACCCCTTACCGTTTTAAAGACGAGCTAAAATAAGGAAGTAGTTAAGTAGCAGAATGCTCTTCTTCTCTCTCTATATAGTTTCTCTCTCTAGAGTTCAGTGAATTCGTAAGAAATAATGAAGGAATGAGCTGCTATTTATAGAAAAATAGAATGCATAGTAACTAATCCATGAACGGTCCAGATTGATTACTTTAATCTGACGGTCCATATTTAAAGAAAAATCTTTTAAATAAAATATAATATATTCTATTTATAGAATAACTTTAATAAAGTATTCTGTTTTATATAAAAAGATGTTTCTGTTTTATTACGTTAATAATACGAATAAAACAAAACGTCATTATCGCTAAATAATTCATATTATTAACTGACAATAATTGAATCAAACTGAGTGACTTCTCACATAAGCATTAATAATCAATACCGTGTGCTACTATGCAACCACACGTATTACTGTACTTTTACTACCGAGTAGTTCAACAGTAACAATGGTAAAATTTCCGCCGTTATTTTTAATAAAATATTTTTGTCGTTTTCTCAATCCGACAATAATTCCGTTGTGGGGTCCACCAATGATTGTGTCGTTGTACGAATATTCCCTGTTAAAACGAATATTCTCCGACCAATCGGATATTATATAACAACTTGCGTACTTTGCAAAATTTATAAATATTACCCACAACTATAACATTATATCAAATTAACTCCATAATATTCAAAAATGATATTTATAGAAAATTCATCTTTATTTATAAAAGTTGGGGTCTTACACTATTCATGAGTTACTATTCACGAGTTACTATTCACGAGTTACTATTCACGAGTTACTATTCACAGTTACTATTCACGATAAAATTGATTTCTTTTTCAGACCAAATTATAGTTGATTTATATATATTACTCTTGAGATTAAAACTATATGTTGATCATATTATTTTTATTATTATATATAACATTTTTATAACCCTAATGATGATATTTTTATTTGACTTGAGTGTAAAGATGAGTAGATTATTGGTATGATCATGACTATGGGTTCTCTTTGGCCAGTAGTGCAAAGTTGAATTGTTGACTGGTATGATCATGACCATTGAATTTATAATTGAATATCTTTAGCTTAAGTGCAAAGGTGAAATGATCAACATGGTTATAATTATTGTTTATATAAATTGTGAAATGATTATATATTCTTTGAGATATTAATATATTTGGCCGGTAGTGCAAATATGAACTGTTGAGGAATATATTTGGTCTGTAGTGCAAATATGAACTGTTGAGGAATATCTTTGGCCTGTAGTGCAAAGATGAATTGTTGAGGAATATCTTTGGCCTGTAGTGCAAAGATGAATCGTAGATGAATATCTTTGGCCTGTAGTGTAAAGATGGTCTGTTGATGAATATCTTTGGCCCGTAGTGCAAAGATGACATGTTGTTGAATATCTTTGGCCAGTGGTGCAAAGATGAACAGGTGTTGAGATGAACATGATCAACTGGTGATACAAATGAATATCTTTGGCCATAGTGCAAAGATGAATTTATTAGCATGATTATGAACAGGAACTGTGATTTGGTATAACCATGATCTTTGATGTTTCAGGTAAAGACAGGTGATGAAAATATTCTTCGTCCTGGGTGCGAAGAAAAATTTAGAATCACAATTATGATTATGAGTTATTCATATGATTGTGGAAAGGAACTGTTGAGTGATGTTACAGGAATAAAACATTGTTGGTGGATTTTTAACATGGAGAAGATAATAGACTTTATAGTCTATCTGACTCTTCTAATGGATTGCTCGTTCCGCTGCAACTATGGTTAAAATTTTTATCATCTACCATATGTTCTAAATATCTGATTTATTACTGATGAAGACTATTGATAATTTATTTATCTTTAGTCATGATATTCTTTACTGGGCTAGTTGTGCTCACTCTTCTGTTTCACAATTCCTTTCAGGTAATAAGAGTGTAGCTGGGTCGAGCGGGGGTAACAAGGGAATAGAACGGTGGTCATCATTTAGTAGTTATATTTGGTGAATCATCTAGGGTGAAGCGAACCCAACGTTGGAAGGGTGTTTTGTCACTATCATACAAGATGTCTAATGACATACAACCTCGTGTCATCATAAGACAGGGTTGTGTTCATCCACTTGCTGAGTATCTTTACGAGCATTACCTATATAATCTTGGAATTTGTTTGAAGTATAATTCTCAATTAGAGACAGTGGAGATAATGATAAGTCAAGAGAAGACTCACCATTGGAAAGAATATAATAGTAATCTTCTCGTTTTTCTTTGGGGTATATTGGGTCAACCAAGGATAATTCTGTGGCCATATGATATCTATCACAACCTAGAAGCATGGCCTCCCATGTACCAAGATTTTCTTGAGCATTTCCCAAAGATTCTAATTTTTAAAACAGTCTTTGACTATACCTTTATGTAAGGTGCCACTGTGAGGTGCTGTCCACGGTTGGGACATGTGTCATATTTGGTATATATTTGTATCCAAACTCACATCATATGTGTTGTTGTATTTTGCACGATAATTGTTGTAATAAAGTTGTAGTTATTTTCTGTACCATGTATTTGGCGACTCAGAATAGGTTGGATGGAATGGACCTATTTTGGGGTCGTTACATGTGTGAGTAGAAAGTGGTGGGTGAAAGTGATGGGTTTACGGTGAAAGTGATGTGTGTGTGTGTATGTGAATGTAATGGGCATGTGTTGCATTAAAAAAATAATCAGTCCGTGAGTTTTCTTAAGGCATCCATGAAATGGGGATTATTTCGTCCGTGAAGTTTTTTAAACAGTACCCATTTCATTCTCCTATAAATAGGATGCTTAGTTAGAATTGAAAATCACACCAAAATTAGATAATTATTCTTCTATAATATTGAGCGTATTTCTTTAGAGTTTTAAGAAGCCTTGAGCAAAGAAAACAGTGAAAATTTTCTTCAAGAATATCCCCGCTATACTAATCGAAATATTCTTTTTTTTAAAGTAAGGGGTTTATTTATTTCATCCAGTATCTTTTCATGAAAATATTATTCTGAACATTTTTGATAAGTTTTAACTTTTTCATGCCGGAGTACTATTCACGGGATACTATTTTCGAATTACTATTAACTCCGGTACTATTCACCCGGGACACTATTCAAGATAAAAATTAATTTTTTTTCGGTCCAAATTATTTTTGACACAATATTATTCTTGAATTTTACTCCACAAAGAAGTATCATGTTGACAATTTGGACAGTATTGAATTCAGGATAAATTAAATTATAAATCTTTAAAAATTTATCGTTTGCTTTCTTTTAATTGAATTCTTATATCATTGTCATCTTCCTCATACTTATATTATGATGAAAGTCATCTGTGGCCCGTAGTGCATAGATAGATTTGGTATGATTATGACCAGGGATTATTCGGTATAATCATGACCGTAATGTTACAAATGATGTGGTAAAAGTCTTCATTGGCCCGTAGTGCCTTGATGGACAGTGGTTGATATGATCATGGTCATTGATAAAAATACGAATATTATTGGCCCGTAGTGCATGGATAATTCGTGGCCGTGATACTAATGAATATTCTTGGCCGTAGTGCAGGAATGATTTGATAATGTGGATTATTTATTAAGCTGAGTCTCAGCTGTAAAACCCCAAATTTTTAATAAATAAAATTTAATTTCTTTTATTTATTATTTTGAAATAGTAAGGGTTTATTTGATTAATGTGGTTAGTTATGGGTAAAATGTGCAAATATTTTTAAATAAGCAAGTGGTTATAAAATATTCATTGTTGTCGGGGAATATTCGTTTGGTCGTGGAATATTCTTGCTGTCAGGGAATATTCGTACGACGACGCAACCTTTTGTGGGCCCCATAACGGAAAGCGATTGGATGAAGAAAACGACAAGTGTAAGTTGTTTATAAATAACGGCGTAGTTGTTACCGTTAATACTGTTGAAATACCCGGTGGTTAAAACACAGTAATATGCGTTGTTGCTCAGTAGCACACAGTATTGCACCAATTATTGATTCTTACGTAAGAAGGCACTACTCAATAATTGTTACGGTAATTACTGTTCAGTATTTTATTTTATTGATTTAATAATTGCTATGTTGATATTTTATATTACTGTTGTTTCAATAATTGTCACTACACAATATTTTTTATTATCGGAGTAATAATTCATATTATCTGAATAATATTATTAGATAACATTATTGGCAATGTCTAGAAAGTTCTGTCTAAGGAGAGGTTTGGTCACCTAATTGCGCGTCAGTAAGGAGAAATCCTTATTGGAAAATCCCCTCTTTCTTGGGAACGGCCTGGTTGCCAGTACTGTGATTCTGTAATATTATTTGTGAATAATTAATTATTGATTTATATGATGAGAAAAATATTGATTTTATGTGGATATAGATGGAGAAATTTTTAAAGTGACAATTGTTAAAAAATTGATATTTTATCTTTTCTGATAAAATAATATTTTATTATATTATATAATAATGATGATATTTTTATAAAGAATGCGAGATATATGAGTATATGGGGGGGAAGAGTATTTTTGTTGCATTAAATGATTAACACATGTTTTGTGTGTCGGTGGACCCCATTTTTTGACTGAAATTTGATTATAACCTGTAAAATCGTCTGTATGTGGATTTCGGTCAATTTATATTTGGAATTTGGAAAAACTTTCTTCTGTAAAGTTGTAGAGAATTGAATTTCCTATAAAAAATTGTAAGATTCAAATTTTTTGATAAAAGACTATTTATTATGAATTATTGAAGTTCCGAAATAATTGATTTTTGAAAGTTTTATTTTTGTTTTAAAAGAAAAACGTTTTTTAAATGTTTGTGGACATCTTTAACATGTGTTAGATGGCTGAAATTAGATTTCTAAGTGGGCGTAGGAATTTGTTTTATATATAATATTATTATATTAAATTTTTTGATTTGGTGTTCTAAGCATTTTCCTATAAATAGGGTTCTTAGGTTAGAATTGAAAATCACACCAGAAACTGAAGTTTTCTCTCTCTATAATATCGAGCGTATTTTTGTGAGTATTTTAATATTTTGAGTATTGCTATACGGTGCAAGTTCCTTCAGCACTATATCTTGTATTTTAGTCAGAAGTACTATCTTTTCGAGGTAAGGGATGTTATTTATTTATCAATGATATTATTTCTTTCAATATTATTATACCGGAATATTGGTAAGATTTTTCTTGTGAAATTCTTATCTTTTCATGTCGGGGTTACTATTCACGAGTTACTATTCACGAGTACTATTCACGAAGCATGATACTTTTTTTCTTGTGGAATTTCTACGTTTTAGTTTCGAGGTTAATATTCACGTATACGGCACTATTCACAAATACGACACTATTCACAGAAAAATTAATTTTTTTTTCTGTGTCCAAGATATCTATTATGGATACTAGCTTTGATTGTATCCATATTTTGATCATTCTTGAATTTTACTTCGCTATGATTATTTATGAAGTATTTTTGAACTCGAATTATTTGAAATACGAATCCTTAATATTTATTCTTTTGTTTCACTGGATTCGTTTTCTTTAAAAGATTTTTTATCATCCTCAGTTCTAAATGATGATATAACTGAATATCTTTGGCCTGTAGTCCAAAGATTAATGATTTTATGATGAATATCTTTGGCCCATAGTGCAAAGATGAACATGTGTTGAGATGAACATGACCGACTGATTAATATCTTTGGCCTGTAGTGCAAAGATGACTATTTGATTCAAGATGTATATTGATTGATGTTACAGGGATAAAATATCGATGATGGACTTTTAAATTCATAGATGATAGTAGATTTCATTCTCTACTTAACTCTTCTAATGAATTGTTGTTTCCGCTGCAATTGTTGATCTAAAACTTGTTGTCTATTGTATTCTATCAGATTTTTTCTTGTTGAGGACTAACGATAATTTGTTCTATATTATCTTAGTCATAATATTCTTTACTGGGCTAGTTGAGCTCACCCTTTTCTTTTTTATTCTATTTTTCTTCTCAGGAGACGAGAATATAGCGGGAACTAATCGGGGTGTGGAGTGATGGTTCAAGACAGTTGTTGTAGTAGTCCTCACTATTTTGTAAAATAGTGTATCAATAATTGTAATGAGGACTTATTTGAGTGTGAATATTGTCTAGAAGACAATATTTGTATTTAAACTCAGAATTTATGTGTTGTCGTATTTTGCACGACAATTTTATTAATGAAGTTGTAGTTGTTTCTGTACCATGCATTTGACGACTCAAAATAGGTTGGGTGGATTGGACCTATTTTGGGGGCGTCACAGTTGGTATCAGAGCTTAGGGATATGATCTCTGGCGGAGATCGGGGAATAGAACTAGGAGGGGAGAGACGAGTAAATCATTCGCTAGTGTGTCCTACCTAAGCTTATTTGTTGGTCGGTCATAATATATGGGTATTATGTAATTTGTTAATTTGTTAAATTAACCCTTGTTTTATGGCAGTATTTGAGAATGTCGACTGAGAATGTTAATAGTGGAGTAAATGAGACCATAGAGACACCTTTGCTCACCAACGAGGAGAACGTGCAACAGGCTGACAATGTTCCTCCTGTGAACAACACCACTGAGTAGATGACGAACGATGGTATGTTTAGGAACTTTCTAGAATTCATGCAAAACCTAACGAGAAAGACTACTGTTCAAAATGCAGGTGGAAACACTGGCAACTCACGGATGGTCACCGCTAAGCAGTTCAAGGAGTTAGGACTGCTGGAGTTTTTGGGAAAGCCAGAACCACTTACGGCAGAGATGTGGATAAAGCAGATTACTAAGATATTTAATGTCTTGAGAGGCTCAGAGGAGCAAAAGGTTCCTTTCGCCACTTTCATGTTACGAGGAGAGGCAGATTATTGGTGGGAATCCGTAAAGCGTACTCAGCCTACCGCACTGAAGATGTCTTGGGAGAAGTTCCAAGAATTGTTCAACGACAAGTACTTTCTCGAAAGTATTCGTCACATGAAGGAGGTAGAGTTCATCAAGCTGGAGCAAAACAATATGAACGTGTCGCAGTACGAAGCTAAGTTTGTCGAGTTGTCTCGATTTGCATCACATTTGGTTGATAATGAGGAGAGAATGACGCGAATATTTCTGCGAGGTTTGAAACCCAAAATGCGTCAATACCTTATTTCTCACAAACTTTGTTTATATTTAGATGTTGTGAATATGGCTCAGTTATTGGAGCGCGATAATGAGTCGGCTCAACTGAAGAATAATGACCAACAACTCAATGATAATCGTACCGATGGTAACGGTCATCGGAACAATGATAACAATCGTGGAGGAAATTATCATGCCAGAAATGGTAACCACTTCGGTGGTAATCATGACCAAGATAATAGAAGAAATAACTCAAGTGGAAATTTCAAGAAGAAAAGATTTAACGCTAACGGGAAGATGTCGGTAGCAGCACCAGCACCAGCACCAGCACCAGCAACGAATTTTAGAGGAGGAGAAAGACCGCCAGTTAGATGCTACAGATGCGGAGAAGAGGGACACATAAGTCCAAACTGTTCACAACCTTCCAAGGTATGTTTTAGTTATGGAAAGGACGATCATACAGCTCGAGATTGTCCTATAACGAAACCAAGTCCAGCAAGAATGGTGACTCCAAAGACTGTCCCAGACAAGTCAAAGTCAACGGTTCCTGGAAGAGCGTTTGTCGTGACTGGTCAAAATGCGAGGAACTCGAACGAAGTTAGCACGGGTTAGTTAATTATAAATTCTTACGAAGTTTATACCTTATTAGATATCGGTTCTACCTATTCATTTATCTCTGCTGCTTATACTCAACATTTAAACTTGACTCCGGAGAAAATTAGACTTTGACTTATCTGTTGAAACTCCGTTATGAGAAACTTTCGTTACATCCACTGTTTATAAATCTTGTTTGATCCAAGTTGGCACCATCACATTACCTGTTGACCTTATTTCTTTAAAGATACTTATTTTTGATGTGATTTTAGGGATTGATTGATTAACTACTCATCATGCCAAAATTAATTACTTTCGTAAGGTTGTTAGTTTTTATATTCCTAAGCAACCTGTTATTCGAATTCAAGCAACCAAACCACTGAAGTCAATCATTGTCATATAAAGCCATCAAGCCATTCGTTTATTGAAAAACGGATGTCAAGCATTCTTACCCATGTCATGGACTTTAATACGTCATATTGAATAATATTTTGTTTCCTGACGTATTTTCTAAAGAATTTCTTGGCTTACTCCCAAAGTGTGATATTGAATTTTGTATCGACTTTGAACCCGGTATGTTGATCGATTTCACAATCAAAATATATGTGCAAGTATACACGGTCAACAAGTAATAAAGTGATAAGAAAAGTATCGTTCCCACGAGGAATTATTTAATAAAAATTACCAAGTACTAACTCTTAGCTAAATCAATTTTATTTAAACAACCATAAATTCTGATTTTTCTAACTAAGAAAACTAAATTAATCAATTAAAACTAGATTACTCTAAAATTAATTCAAATAAATAAAGATTAAGACTTCAATATCCCCAATTATGAACTATAAATCAATTATCCAATTTTCCCATTTATTATTGTGACGCCCCCAAAATAGGTCCATTCCATCCAACCCATTCTGAGTCGCCAAATACATGGTACAGAAAATAACTACAACTTTATTACAACAATTGTCGTGCAAAATACAACAACATATATGCTGTAAGTTTGGATACAAATATATACCAAATGTGACTCATATCCCAACCGTGGACAGCACTTCACAATGACACCTTACATAAAGGTATAGTCAAAAACTGTTTTAGAAACTAGAATATTTGGGAAGTGCTCAAGGAAACCTTCATATATGGGAGACCATGCATCTAGGTTATGATAGATATCATATGCCCACAGAATTATCCTCGGTTGACCCAATAGACCCCAAAGAAAAATGAGAAGATTACTATCATATTCTTCCCAATGATGAGTCTTCTCTTGACTTATCATTATCTCCACTGTCTCTAATTGAGAATTATACTTCAAACAAATACCAATATTATATAGGTAGTGCTCGTAAATATACTCAGCAAGTGGATGAGCACAACCTTGTCTTATGATGACACGAGGTTGTATGTCATTATACATCCTGTAAGATAGTGGCAAAACACCCTTCCAAGTTAAATTCACCTCACCCTCAATATCTATAGACCACCGTTCTATTCCCTTGTTATCCCTCGCTCGACCCAGCTACACTTTTATTACCTGAAAGGAATTGTGAAGCAAAAGGGTGAGCACAACTAGCTCAGTAAAGAATATCATGACTAAAGATAAATTATCAATAGTCTTCAACAAAATTAAATCAGAGATTTAGAACATATGGTAGATGATAAAATTTTTTAACCATAGTTGCAGCGGAACGAGCAATCCATTAGAAGAGTCAAATAGACTATAAAGTCTATTATCTTCTCCATGTTAAAAGTCCACCAACAATATTCTATCCCTGTAACATCAATCAACAGTTCCTTTCCACAATCATATGTATAACTCATAATCATAATTGTAGTTATAAATTCTTCTTCTCATCCAGAACAAAGATAATTTTCATCACTTGTCTTTACCTGAAACATCAAAGATCATGGTTATACCAAATCACAGTTCCTGTTCATAATCATACTAATAATTTCATCTTTGCACTACGGGCCAAAGATATTCATCAACAACTCATCTTTGCACTACAAGCCAAAGATATTCCTCAACAGCTCATATTTGCACTACAAGCCAAATATATTATTATCTCAAAGAAATATATAATCATTTCAGAATTTATATAAACAATAATTATAACCATGTTGATCAATTCACCTTTGCACTTAAGCTAAAGATATTCAATTATAAATTCAATGGTCATGATCATACCGGTCACAATTCAACTTTTCACTACTGGACAAAGAGAACCCTAGTCATGATCATACCAATAATCTATCCATCTTTACACTCCAGTGAAAGAGAATTTCAACATCAGGGTTATAAAAATGTTATATATGATAATAAAATCAATATAATCAATACATAGTTTTAATCTCCAGAGTAATATTCATAAATCAACTATAATTTGGTTAGAAAAAGAAACCAATTTTGTCATGAATAGTAACTCGTGAATAGTAACCCATGAATAGTAACTCGTGAATAGTAACTCGTGAAATTGTAACTCGTGAAATTGTAACTCGTGAATAGTAACCCCGACATGAAAAGATAAGAATTTCACAAGAAAAATCTTACCAATATTCCGGTATAATGATATTGAAAGAAATAATATAATTTTAAAAAAATACATCCCTTATTATCCCTTACCTCAAAAGAGCAGTACTTCTGATTGAAATAATGCTGAACGAACTTGCACCGTATAGCAACACTCAAGATATCAAAATACTCACAAGAATACACTTGATAATATAGAGAGAGAAAGGGAGAGAAACTTTTGTTTCTGGTGTGATTTTCAATTCTAACCTAAGCACCCTATTTATAGAAAAATGCTTAGAACACCAAAGTAGAAAATTGAATATAATAATATTATATTTATAAAATTGTCAAGCCCACCTAAGAAATCTGATTTCAGATCATGTATAACACATGTGAGCCACTCAATTGCAACAAAAAACGTTTTTCTTAAAAAAAACATTTTAAACTCCAAAAATTAATTATTTCGGAACTTCGGAACTTCAATAATTCATAATAAATAGCCCTTTTATCAAAAAATTCGAATCTCGCGAGTTTTTATAGGAAATTCAATTTTCTACAACTTTGCAGAAGAAAGTTTTTCTAAATTCCAAACAGAAATTGACCAAAATCCACAAACGGACGATTTTACAGTTAATAATAAATTTTCGGTCAAGAATTGTGTCCACCAACACACAAAACATGTGTTAATCATTTAATGCCACAAAAATATTCTTCCTCCTCATATACTCATATATCCCACATTCATTATAAAAATATCACCATTAATATATTATTAAAATAATATATTTAAATGAATTATTTTATCAGAAAAAGATAAAATATTAATTTTCAACAATTGTCACATTAAAATTTTCTCCATCTATATCCACATAAAATCAATATTTTTCTCATCATATAAATCAATAATTAATTATATACAAATAATATTACAGAATCACAGTATTAGCAACCAGGCCGTTCCCAGGAAAGAGGGGGCTTTCCAATAAGGATCTCTCCTTACTGGCGCGCAATTAGATGACCAAACCTCTCCTTAGACAGAACTTTCTAGATATTGCCAATAATATTATCTAATAATATTATTCAGATAATATGAATTATTGTTCCGATAATAGAAAATACTGTGTAGTGACAACTATTAAAACAACAGTAATATAAAATATCAACGCAGCAATTATTGAATCAATAAAATATAATATTGAACAGTAATTACTGTAACAATTATTGAGTAGTGCCTTCTTACGTAAGAATCAATAATTGGTGCAATATCGTGTGCTACTGTGCAACAACGCGTATTACTGTGTTTTAACCACCGGGTATTCCAACAGTATTTATAAACAACTTGTTTTTATCGTTTTCTTCATCCAATCGCTTTCCGTTATGGGGCCCCCACAAGATTGCGCCGTCGTACGAATATTCTCCGACAGTAAGAATATTCCACGACCAAGCGAATATTCCCCGACAACAATGAATATTTTATAACCACTTGCTTATTTTTGAAAAAAATTCATATATCACCCTTAACTTTAACTTTTTATCAATTTAACCATTTACTAAATAGAAAAATTGAATACTTTTATTTCATAAAATTCGGGGTCTTACAATTAAGTCTACTGAATTGTTAACAGGAATTTTCTAATGCCAAAAGTCCTTTTTCAAGTGATCAATTGACTTCTATTTAATCCAGATTAATCTTGCTATATTCCTATGCAAAACAATTGAATTAAACTCATTCAATTCCAATTCTTTATATGTTACATGCGGTGAACAGATATTTCCATTCAATTCACAAACCTAATTATTCAACATGCAAATAACTAAGTCACATGTTATCATGCCCAGTTCTAACCCTAAAATTTCTCTTCCAATTTCTTCTAGAGTAACAAGGTAATTATCGGCCAAATAATTAAGCAATAAGCACAAGATAAGACAAACAATTCACTTTGACACAAATAATTGGAATAAATTGAATAACTAAGTTATAGCCATAAAAGGTTCAATTGAAATTTTAATAAAAGAGTTAATTCATAATTAATGAATTAAAACCTAGAATCCACAACTAAATAGACATTAAAAGATAAAAGTATGATAAGAGAAGAGAATAGAATCTGTTGTCAGCAAATCTGATGCTCCCCTCTTGCTCCTGCTCTTGATCTTCAATGATCTCCAAGTTGCTTCAATCTCCAAAACTAATAAGAACTAGGGTTAATGTCTAATCTAATGGAGTGCATCTCTAATCTAATCTATGTAATCTCCCTCTATTTTATGTCTTACATCATGTATTTATAGGTTACAAGTTCAATTTTTAGCTTAGGAACAAACCCAATCCAATTTGGAGTCAAAAAAGTGTCAAAATTCGCCCAAAAACGCGTCCAGGCCATCACCAAGCCCTTCTCCAGCGCCCCAGCGCTGGGCTCAACGCTCAACCACTGCTCCCCAGTGCCCCGGCGCTGGGCATAGGCCTATTTTGGGCGCCCCGGCGCTGGTCCCATGTTCTGACATTTTCTACTCCGACGTTCTTTGAGAAAATGGCCATTACTTCTTCGTTCGAACTCCGATTTTGAAGATTCAAGATGATCCAGAAAGAGGAGAAGTAGATCTACAACTTTCATTCTTTAAGTTTTTTGAAATAAGGTACAGAGCAATACTCAAATTAGCTCTGCAGTGACTACTGTGTAAATGGCAAGCCGAAAACGCAAATCTAGCCACCCCAAACGTCGATCCAAGTAACTTTTGTCCCAATTCCTACAGAAAAACATAAAACATGCATGACTAGACACAAATACTTAAAATCAATCAAAAGATTAAGCTCAAACGCACTCAATTATTAGTATAAAACTCACTCATCACGGTACAAAACCCATTTCTAAAATCTCATATCGAATTGCTCCTATTGAACTTCAGGAGTTAAAAATTTAACTATAGAATTTGGTACCCGAGCCTTTATCTGGTGACTTCCTTTGTGGAATACATCGAAGCCAGACTCTCTGTAGGGGACACCATATTTATGTGGTAGTAAACTGATAGGTGTCATTGTGACGTGCTATCCAAGATTGGGATATGAGTCACAGTTGAGAGCAACCTATATCAGTAATTGAAATACGTAGCTTTCTATGCTTAGTTGGTTATTATCGAAGATTTTGTGGAAAGATTTTCTCGAATTGCTACTCTATTAACTCAGCTGACTCGAAAAGATACAAAATTTGAATGGAGCGAGGAATGTAGAACTCAACATGTGGCAACGACGTTGGCTCGAGCTGTTGAAATATTACGGCCATACCATTCAATACCATCCTGAAAAAACGAACGCGGTAGCTAACGCGTTAAGTAGAAGATCGTATGCGGGTACGAGTGCGATATTGTCGAACACAAAGACCCATTTTGTATGACTTATAAATGATGAAGATAGAGTTAAAGACTCTAGAGACCCATGTGAAGATAACAAATATACGATTAGAATCGACTTTAATCGATAAAGTTAAAGCCGCTCAAACTACACACCTGGAGCTGATGAATATGAAGAAGAAGGTTCAAGAAGGCGTTATTCTAGAAGCAAGAGTCGATGAATAGAGGAAATCTCAACCTTCGATTTATTAGTCCATTTGAAATCCTCGATCGAATAGGAACTGTGGCCTATAGACTCGTTTTACCGCCAAGTATGTCGCGTGTTCATAACGTTTTTCACGTATCGAAGTTACAAAATTATGTGGACGACCCGAACCACATTATTGAGTTAGAACCAGACAAAATAGCCGACGATTTAACGTACGAGGAGGTACTTGTCATGATCTTAGATAGGAAAGAGTATGTCCTACGCATAAAGGTCATACCACAAGTTAAGATTTTGTGGAGGAACCATGCTATTGAAGAAATGACTTGGGAGTTGAAAACAGAAATGAAAGCGAGGTATCCTCACCTTTTCGAAACACCAGGTACGTACGTCAATTTCGAGGACGAAATTTCATAAGGAGGGGAGATTGTAAGACCCCAAATTTTTAATAAATGAAATTTAATTTCCTTTATTTATTATTTTGAAATAGTAAGGGTTTATTTGATTAATATGGTTAGTTATGGGTAAAATGCGCAAATATTTTTAAATAAGCAAGTGGTTATAAAATATTCATTATTGTCGGGGAATATTCGTTTGGTCGTGAAATATTCATTGTCATCTTCCTCATACTTATATTATGATGAAAGTCATCTGTGGCCCGTAGTGCATAGATGGATTTGGTATGATTATGACCAGGGATTATTCGGTATAATCATGACCGTAATGTTACAAATGATGTGGTAAAAGTCCTCATTGGTCCGTAGTGCCTTTAAGAACAGTGGTTGGTATGATCATGTCCATTGATAAAAACACGAATATTATTGGCCCGTAGTGCATGAATAATTCGTGGTCGTGATACTAATGAATATTCTTCGCCGTAGTGCAGGAATGATTTGATGATGTGGATTATTTATTAAGCTGAGTCTCAGCTGTAAGACCCCAAATTTTTAATAAATAAAATTTAATTTCTTTTATTTATTATTTTGAAATAGTAAGGGTTTATTTGATTAATGTGGTTAGTTATGGGTAAAATGCGTAAATATTTTTAAATAAGCAAGTGGTTATAAAATATTCATCGTTGTCGGGGAATATTCGTTTGGTCGTGGAATATTCTTGCTGTCAGGGAATATTCGTACGACGACGCAACCTTTTGTGGGCCCCATAACGGAAAGCGATTGGATGAAGAAAACGATAAGTGTAAGTTGTTTATAAATAACGGCGTAGTTGTTACCGTTAATACTGTTGAAATACCTGGTGGTTAAAACACAGTAATACGCGTTGTTGCCCAGTAGCACACAGTATTGCACCAATTATTGATTCTTACGTAAGAAGGCACTACTCAATAATTATTACGGTAATTACTGTTCAGTATTTTATTTTATTGATTTAATAATTGCTATGTTGATATTTTATGTTACTGTTGTTTCAATAATTGTCACTACACAATATTTTTCATTATCGGAGCAATAATTCATATTATCTGAATAATATTATTAGATAATATTATTGGCAATGTCTAGAAAGTTCTGTCTAAAGAGATGTTTGGTCACCTAATTGCGCGCCAGTAAGGAGAAATCCTTATTGGAAAGCTCCCTCTTTCCTGGGAACGGCCTGGTTGCTAGTACTGTGATTCTGTAATATTATTTGTGAATAATTAATTATTAATTTATATGATGAGAAAAATATTAATTTTATGTGGATATAGATGGAGAAATTTTTAAAGTGACAATTGTTAAAAAATTGATATTTTATCTTTTCTGATAAAATAATATTTTATTATATTATATAATAATAATGATATTTTTATAATGAATGTGAGATATACGAGTATATGAGGAGGAATATTATTTTTGTTGCATTAAATGATTAACACATGTTTTGTGTGTCGGTGGACCCCATTTCTTGACTGAAATTTGATTATAGCCAGTAAAATCGTCTGTATATAGATTTCGGTCAATTTATGTTTGAAATTTAGAAAAACTTTCTTCTACAAAGTTGTAGATAATTGAATTTCCTATAAAAAATCGTAAGATTCAAATTTTTTGATAAAAGGACTATTTATTATGAATTATTGAAGTTCCGTAGTTTCGAAATAATTGATTTTTGAAAGTTTTATTTTTGTTTTAAAAGAAAAACGTTTTTTAAATGTTTGTGGACATCTTTAACATGTATTAGATGGCTGAAATCAGATTTCTAAGTGGGCGTAGGAATTTATTTTATATATAATATTATTATATTAAATTTTTTGATTTGGTGTTCTAAGCATTTTCCTATAAATAGGGTGCTTAAGTTAGAATTAAAAATCACACCAGAAACTGAAGTTTTCTCTCTCTTTCTCTCACTATAATATCGAGCGTATTTTTGTGAGTATTTTAATACTTTGAGTATTGCTATACGGTGCAAGTTCCTTCAGCACTATATCTTGTATTCTAGTCAGAAGTACTATCTTTTTGAGGTAAGGGATGTTATTTATTTATTAATGATATTATTTCTTTCAATATCATTATACCGAAATATTGGTAAGATTTTTCTTGTGAAATTCTTATCTTTTCATGTCGGGGTTACTATTCATGAGTTACTATTCACGAGTTACTATTCATGAGTTACTATTCACAAGTACTATTCACGAAGCATGATGATTTTTTTTCTTGTGGAATTTCTACCTTTTAGTGTCGAGGTTACTATTCACATATACGGCACTATTCACAAATACGACACTATTCACAGAAAAATTAAATTTTCTTTTCTGTGTCCAAGATATATATTATGGATACTAGCTTTGATTGTATCCATGTTTTGATCATTCTTGAATTTTACTTCGCTATGATTATTTATGAAGTATTTTTGAACTCGGATTGTTTGAAATACGAATCCTTAATATTTATTCTTTTGTTTCACTGGATTCGTTTTCTTTAAAAGATTTTTCATCATCCTCAGTCCTAAATGATGATATAACTGAATATCTTTGGCCTGTAGTGCAAAGATTAATGATTTTATGATGAATATTTTTGGCCCGTAGTGCAAAGATGAACAGGTGTTGAGATGAACATGACCGACTGATTAATATCTTTGGCCTGTAGTGTAAAGATGACTATTTGATTCAAGATGTATATTGATTGATGTTATAGGGATAAAATATCGATGATGAACTTTTAAATTCATAGATGATAGTAGATTTCATTCTCTACTTAACTCTTCTAATAAATTGTTATTTCCGCTGCAGTTGTTGATCTAAAACTTGTTGTCTATTGTATTCTATCAGATTTTTTCCTGTTGAGTACTAACGATAATGTGTTCTATATTATCTTAGTCATAATATTCTTTACTTAACTAGTTGAGCTCACCCTTTTCTTTTTTGTTCTATTTTTCTTCTAAGGAGACGAGAATATAGCGGGAACTAGTCGGGGTGTGGAGTGATGGTTCAAGACAGTTGTTTTAGTAGTCCTCGCTATTTTGTAAAATAGTGTATCAATAATTGTAATGAGGACTTATTTGAGTGTGGATATTGTTTAGAAGACAATATTTCTATTTAAACTCAGAGTTTATGTGTTGTCGTATTTTACACGATAATTGTATTAATGAAGTTGTAGTTGTTTTTGTACCATGTATTTGGCGACTCAGAATAGGTTGGGTGGATTGAACCTATTTTGGGGGCGTCACATCTGCGATAAAATTGATGATAAACTTTTTAAATCATGGAAGATAGTAGATATCATGCTCTACTTGACTCTTCTAATAGATTGCTTGTTCCACTGCAGTTAAACTTGATATTTATTATATTTTATCAGTTTAACACTGTTGAAGACTAACAATAATTTATTCTGCATTATCTTAGTCATAATATTTTTTACTGGGCTAGTTGAGCTCACCCTTTGCTTTCATTGTTCTCTTCAAGAAATGAGAATATAGCTAGGACTAGTCGGGGAACGGAATGACGGTCCAGATGTTTGCATTAGTAGTCCTCACTATTCTGTGAAATAGTGTGATAATAATTATAATGAGGACTTATTTTGAGTTTGAATACTGTTTAGAAGACAATATTTGTATTAAAAGTCACAGTTTATATTTTGTCGTATTCTACACGACACTTAACAGTTGTATTAATTAAGTTGTATTTGAATTTCGTACCATGTATTTGGTGACTTGGAATGGGTGATGTATACCTATTTTAGAGGCGTCACACTTATACTAAGCCCCTTATTTATAGTCAAAATTTGTCCAACATATATCACACATCAATTAACCACACTTTTCACATTTCAAAATTATCTTTAATCTATATCATTTATCACTTAATCATTATTTTTCACATTTCAATATTATTTTTAATCTACCACACATCAATTATCCACATTTTTCACATTTCAAAATTACCTTTAATCTATCACATATTAATTACCCATATTTTTCACATTTCAAGATTACTTTTAATCTACAACATATTAATTATACACATTTTTCACATTTCAAGATTACATTTTTCTTACTATTCACAATTATTATTATATTACTCATCTTCTGTATTATTGACTTAATATATTAATATCACAGATATTTAAGTATACAATGTTCTTCAAATAATGAGTCTATCTAACTGTTTAATACCCGTGACTTTTAATTGCGTGATTTTTCATTATTTTCCTTGCTACGGTGACAATTATTAGTTCAATAATATAAAATATTGTGTATTTCTTACTGTGACAATTATTGGTTCAATAATATGAAATGTCGTGTGTTATTGTGGAATACCATGTGCTACTGTTCCTTTATCATAGGATATTTTAACACTTAAAGGTAACAATTTCGTCGACAATTTTTTATTGAAAAGGTTATTCATGTCATTTTTTGTACCTGACAATTATTTCATGATGGGGGTCCACCAATGATTAGGTGTTTTAGGGTCGTCGTACTTTACCGAATATTTTCTGACATTCTTTTTATTTCTTATAATTTATGCATATTATCCTTAATTTTAATTTTTTTTATTAATTTAACACCTTACATTTTAAAATAATATTTATAAAGAAAATTAATTTTTATTAAATAAAAATATGAGTCTTATATAATCAATGGTCAAAACTTAACGGGCCTAGATCGAAACGGGTTAGGCCAGCCTGCTGTGCATCTCAAGCGTCATTGAACTTACCCAAAAAGAAAATTAAAGAATTTTAAAAGTAAAATGATATTTAAAATTAACATATATTGGAGACAGAAAAGTTCCCTTTCATGTGGCAACATGCAATTACATCATTTACTGATATACTTTCAGTTGAGCATATGTGACGCCCCCAAATTAGGTATACAACACCCATTCTGAGTCGTCAAAATATATGGTACAGAAACAACTACAACTTTATTAATACAACATAAAAACTGTGAGTTTAAATACAAATATTATTATCTAGACAATATCCACACCCAAATAAGTCCTCATTACAATTATTGATACATTATTTTACAAAAATGGTGAGGACTACTAAAATGACTTTCTAGAACCTTCATTCCATACCCCGACTAGTACTCGCTACATTCTCACCTCCTGAGAAGAAAAATAGAACAAAAAGGAAAAGGATGAGCTCAACTAGCCCAGTAAAGAATATTATGACTAAGTTAATATAGAATAAATTATCGTTAGTCTTCAACAGGAAAAAATCTAATAGAATATAATAGACAACAAATTTTAGATCAACAACTGCAGCGGAAACAACAATCCATTAGAAGAGTTAAGTAGAGAATAAATTTAACTATCTTCTAAGATTTAAAAGTCTATCATCAATATTTTATCCCTGTAACATCAATCAATATACATCTTGAATCAATATTCATCTTTGCACTACATGCCAAAGATATTCATTTGTATCACCAGTTGGTCATGTTCATCTAAACACATGTTCATCTTTGCACTACGGGCCAAAGATATTCATCAAAAAATTATTCATTTTTGCACTACAGGCCAAAGATATTCAGTAATATCATCATTTAGGACTGAGGATGATGAAAAATATATTTTAAAGAAAATGAATCCAGTGAGACAAAAGAACAAATAGTAAAGATTCGTACTTCGGTTTATCCATGTTCAAAAATACTCCATAATAAACTATTGTGGAGTAGAATTCAAAAATAAAGATCAAAACATAGATCCAATCAAAGATAGGAACCATAACAGACAATCTTGGACACAAAAGAAAATTTAATTTTTCTGTGAATATTGTCGTATTTGTGAATAGTGCCGTATACGTGAATAGTGACGTATACGTGAATAGTAACTCTGACACTAAAATGTAGAAATCTCACAAGAAAAATCATCATGTTTTGTGAATAGTAACTCGTGAATAGTAACTCGACATGAAAAGACAAGAATTTCACGAGAAAAATCTTACAAATATTTCGGCATAATGATATTGAAAAAAAATAATATCATTTATAAAAAAAATTACATCCCTTACCTCGAAAAGACAGTACTTCTGACTAGAATACTAGATATAATGCTGAAGGGAACTTGCACCGTATTACAACACTCAAAATATCAAAATACTCACAAGAATACGCTCAATATATTGAGAGAGAAAGATTTCAGTTTCTGGTGCAATTTTCAATTCTAACCTAAGCACCCTATTTATAGGAAAATGCTTAGAACACCAAAGCAGAAAATTTAATATAATATTAATATATTATATATAATTTCCTACGCCAACCTTTGAATGCTGGAATCCCACACGGTTAACAACAAAATGAGCCCACCAACTTGTTAAAAACGTTTTTGTTGATATAAATAATTAAAACTTTCAAAAATTAATTATTTCGGAACCTCGGAACTTCAATAATTCATAATAAATAGCCCTTTTATCAGAAAAATTCGAACCATATGTCTTTTTCATAGGAAATTTCATTATCTACAACTTTGAAGAAGAAAGTTTTTTCAAATTCTAAACAGAAATTGACCGAAATTCACAAACGGACAATTTTACAGGCTATAACCAAATTTCAGTCAAGAAATATGGTCCACCAACACACAAAATATGTGTTAATCATTTAATACAACAAAAATACTCTTTCTCCTCATATACTCATATATCTCACATTCATTATAAAAAATATCATCATTATTATATTATAATAATATAATAAAATATTATTTTATCAGAAAAGATAAAATATCGATTTTTAACAATTGTCACTTTAAAAACAAATTTCCATCTATATCCACATAAAATGAATATTTTTCTCATCATATAAATCAATAATTAATTATTCACAAATAATATTACAGAATCACAATACTGACAACCAGGCTGTTCTCAGAAAAGAGGGGACTTTCTAATAAGAATTTTTCCTTACTGGCGCGCAATTAGATGACCAAATCTCTCCTTAGACAGAACTTTCTAGACATTGTCAATAATGTTATCTAATAATATTATTCAGATAATATGAATTATTGCTTCGATAATGGAAAATACTGTGTAGTGACAATTATTGAAACAACAGTAATATAAAATATCAACGCAACAATTATTGAATCAATAAAATACTGAACAGTAATTACCGTAATAATTATTGAGTAGTGTCTTCTTACGTAAAAATCAATAATTGGTGCAATACCGTGTGCTACTGTGCAACAACGCGTATTACTGTGTTTTAACCACCGAGTATTCCAACAGTATTAACGGTAACAACTACGCCGTTATTTATAAACAACTTGTACTTGTCATTTTTTTCATCCAATCGCTTTCCGTTATGGAGTCCACAAAAGACTGCGTCGTCGTACGAATATTTCCCGACAGGAAGAATATTCCACGACCAAACGAATATTTCCCGATAACAATATTTTATAATCACTTGCTTATTTAAAATATTTGCGCATTTTACCCATAACTAACCTCATTAATCAATTCAACCGTTACTATTTCAAAATAATAAATAGAGGAAATTAAATTTCATTTATTAATAAGTTGAGGTCTTACAAATACGAAAGAATATCAAATATAATAACAGAATATTTCAATATTTTTAAAGTATCATTCTGATATTACATTATCACTAATTCAAAAAAATAATCAATTCAAAGACATAATATCATCATCAGCTCCTCTTGAATAATACTCGCTTATAATGGGCAAATTATAAATAAAGAAGTATAAAATTTTATAGTTCAGGTAATGAAATGTAACTTTACTGAATTTCAAATAATTTCACAGAGATCAATTAGGGGGTGCATATCCAAGCTATGACAAGAGTTTACCTGTTTGGTTATTCTTCAAATAGTACCCATCGTAGATAGTGTAAAACTCAAAATTTTTATTTGATTAATAATAATATAAACAAATCCATAATAGCATAAACAAATCTACTCAATCAGTCATCAAGCCCAATTAAATTAAACAATGCTTCTAAATCTCATAAACAAAACAATTAATTTTAAAACCCTAAAAAATAGAATTAATACCTGAAATTAGCTTGAAATTTGTGAGAATGAATACTTGAATAACATTTAACACTTGAGCCTTCTGATTTTCTATTTGTATTTATATCTATAAGTAATTCAGCTATGGCAGGGCCACAGGGACAATGATGACGCCTGAAGGAGACGAAGTCAATGAGAGTTAGAAGTTCAATTGACACAATCACTCATCAGATTATTTGCTTTTTATTTAAGTATTTTATGTAAATAATGAAAATAGGAGAATATTTAAAGGGGGCCCTAAAAATTTGTGGGCCTAAAGCCCGAACACCTTGGGCTTTAGCCCTGGGCCGGTACTGAGAATAGTGTTTCTATGACTATTTTTTACATTCTCAACATACACTCGTGTGTTGTACTTTGAACTATAATAAAAAAAATAGGGGAGCAGTATTTTCGCATCATCTTTTAATATTTTCACATGATTAAAATATTAAAAATACATGTAAAAATATCAATTTCCTAAAAAATAATAATCTATAGATGTGGTTTCGGCAGCCTTCAAATTCATGCCAACACACACACACATAGAGAAAAGAAAAGGACTCGATTCCTGAATCCTGATGGAGGTGGGTAGTATTTCTTTTGATGTTAATGTACAATATATTATACGTTTTAATGAATTTTGCCACGAGTTTGCTTATATTTTATTCTGTTCCATTCACTTGTTAGAACAAGGATAAAATGTGGATAATATTTATTATAAGGTTTTGTGATATTTATAATTTATGGGTGAATATATATATATATATATATATATATATATATATATATATATATATATATATATATATATATATATATATATATATATATATATATATATTTCATTAAGCAGTTCAACCTGTATCTGATGCATTATAATTCATGAAGTCATTATGAGTTGGGAGACGTTATCCTTTGTACTAGAAAACTAAAGCAGCCGCACCTAATTAAGTTCAAGCGGAAGTTTGATGATCTCGATGTGGATCACTTAAATGTTTAAGGCATTGTATGTATCCTACAATTGCATCTTCATTCAATATACTCCCTCCGTTCTTATTTAAATGACGTTTTAGAGTTTTTTATTTGTTCCTAATTAATTAACGTTTGTTCAAATCTAGGAGAATTAATGACAATTTTTTCAAAATTATCCCTCATTACTCTACTTATTTTTTTGGTACTTTAAACTCTTGTGTTATGATAAATTAATGATTTAAGAGTATTATAGACAACTGAGTACAATATTTAATGCTTTCTAATTATTATCTTAATTCTTGTGCCGGTCATTTAAATAGAGATGGAGGGAGTACATGAATTATAAAGTATTTAATGGTCTTCCAATATTTTTTAAAAAAATTCAAAAATATATAGCAAGATCAGTCGTCCAATATTATTGAGAAATTTCAAAAATAACAAAGCCGTCCAATATTTTTTTAAAAAATTTACAACAGCAAGAATCGTCCAATATTTTGAGAAATTTCAAAATAGCACGGCGGAGAGGAATTAGGATCCGGATCTCTATTTTAAATGAGATAGAGATTCTTCATTTCAGAGTTCAAATTTAAAATATGTTAAAATTTGATATCATGATAATGAGAGAATGTATTGGAATGGATCCTCTCCATTTCTAGTCCGGCAGAGAGAGCATGCTTTTCTTACATTGTCCATATATTTAGGGAGTAATCTAGAAATTAAGTTATAAGTTCTAGTGATTAGTAGTTCCTCTTTTATCTTGACAGCTCTATATTTATGAGTTTTCCGTAATTTTATATGATTTTTTCTAATGTTGAAATTAATTAAATAACTCTCGTCTTCGTGTGAGAAGATACACTTTATCAAATACACTTGTAAGACTGTCGAATTCCCTTTATCCTTTATCATGTATAGTTGAGTAAGCTCCTTGCTAGCATGGAAATAAAAATAAATATTCATGTTAATATATAGATGACATCATAAATTTACAACAACATAAAAACAAAGAAATTAAAAGGAAAAATAGAGGTTCACACAAAATTTAAAACATGTAATGCATGAAAAGAAATATTATTACTTTTAGAGAATGTTTGTTACAGGTCATCTGAAATAGTCATCTTAAATACATGGTAATGTGAGTTGATTATCATAATAAGTTGTGTTTGTTATATTTGTAATCTTATATTCCCACGATAACCATGCTTGTAAGACTCCGAATTTTATGAAATAAAAGTATTCAATTTTTCTATTTAGTAAATGGTTAAATTGATAAAAAGTTAAAGTTAAGGGTGATATATGAATATTTTTCAAAATAAGCAAGTGGTTATAAAATAATCATTTTGTCGGGGAATATTCGTTTGGTCGTGGAATATTCTTGCTGTTGGGGAATATTCGTATGACGGCGCAGTCACTTGTGGGCCCCATAACAGAATAATTGTCGGATGAAGAAAACGACAAATTTGAGATTTTATAAATAACGACGTAGTTGTTACCGTTAACACTGTTGGAATACCTGGTGGTTAAAATACAGTAATACGCGTAGTTGCACAGTAGCACACGGTATTGCACAGTATTTTTTTAATTATTGATTCTCACGTGATAAGGCACTACTCAATAATTGTTATAGTAATTTCTGTTCAATATTTTATTTTATTGAATCAATAATTGTTGCGTTGATATTTTATATTATTGTTGTTTCAATAATTGTCACTGCACAGTATCTCCATTATCAGATCAATAATTCATATTATTTGAATAATATTATTAGATAGCATTATTGGTAATGTCTAGAAAGTTCTGTCAAGGAGAGGTTTGGTAACCTAATTGTGCGCCAGTAAGGAGAAATCCTTATCGGAAAGCCCCCTCTTTCTTGGGAACGACCTGATTGTCATAATTGTGATTCTGTAATATTATTTGTGAATAATTAATTATTGATTTATATGATAAGGAAATATTTATTTTATGTGGATATAAATGATGGATTTATTTATGTGGTTATAAATGAAGGAATTAATGTTGAGGTGTTTTATCAGTATTTTGTCGGATTGGAGGTATTAAAAGATCAAATCAGTGTTCTTACAACTTTATTGTGTGAGTTATAATTTTTACTCTGACCGTTGGATCGTTGTGATTTTTGGATATGTTATACATATATAAGTTGAGTATATGTTCACAAATTTTGAACCGTTAAAAATGACGAATGATTTATTATGAATTTTAAGAGGTGACTGATTCGGAAATTAGGTTTATAAATAATTTTGGTAGAAAATTCTAGAAATGGGTGGGCCCCACTTTTGGTTATTGGGAAAAATGGCTGATTTTTGGGGGGTGAAATAGTAGCAGGTAAAGCCATCAGGTAGCAGGTCAAGTCTGCTTCGGCGTGCTAATATTTTCCTATAAATAGAGGGCTAAGTTAGAATTAAAAATTACACCAGAATAGAGGGCTAACTTTATGCCAAGTTGAAGAAATGCGAGTTCTGGCTGAAAGAGGTAGCATTCCTTGGGCACGTAGTATCAAGTCGTGAAATATCTGTTGACCCGGCAAAGATTGAAGCAATTCAAAGCTGGGAGCAACCTAAATCAGTAACCGAAGTACGTAGCTTTCTCGGTCTAGCTGGTTATTATCGGAGATTCGTGGAGGGATTTTCTCAAATCGCTACTCCATTAACTCAGCTGACTCGGAAAGATACAAAGTTCGGTTGGAGCGAAGAATGTGAGAAGAGTTTTCAAGAACTCAAGAGGAGACTCATTTCAGCACATGTTCTAACAATACCATCTGGCTCGGAGGGATTTGTCATCTACAGTGATGCTTTGAGCAAAGGGTTGGGATGCGTTCTCATGCAACATGGAAAAGTCATAGCCTATGCATCAAGACAACTCAAGGAATATGAGAGGAATTATCCTACTCATGATCTAGAGTTGGCAGCTGTTGTCTTTGCACTTAAAATTTGGAGGCATTACTTGTATGGGGAGAAGGTGGAGATCTTTACGGATCATAAAAGCCTCAAATATTTCTTCACTCAAAAGGAACTCAACATGTGACAACGACGTTGGCTTGAACTGTTGAAAGATTATGATCATACCATTCAATACCATCCTGGAAAAGCGAACGTGGTAGCTGACGCATTGAGTAGAAGATAATATGCGGGTACAAGTGCGATATTGTCAATACAAAGGCCCATTTTGTGTGATTTGCAAAGGATGGAGATAGAGTTAAAGACTCCAGGGACCCATGTGATGATGGCGAATATACGAGTAGAACCGACTTTAATCGATAAAGTTAAAGCTGCTCAAGCTACAAACCTGGAGCTGATGCGTATAAGGAAGAAAGTGCAAGAAGGTACTATGCCGGAAGCAAGAATCGATGAAGAAGGAATACTTCGAGTCAACTCCAGACTTTGTGTTCTTAACAACCCTGATTTAAAGTATGAAATCATGATGGAGGCGCACAACACACCGTTTGCAATCCATCCTGGAAGTACCAAAATGTATCATGATCTTCGTCATACATTTTGGTGGAGTAATATGAAGAGAGAGATAGCGCTGTTTATCTCAAGGTGTCTAACTTGTCAACGAGTCAAAGCGGAGCATCAAGTACCAAAAGGTCCATTGCAACCACTTGAAATTCCAGAATGGAAGTGGGAGCACATTACCATGAATTTCGTTACCGGTCTTCCTAGGGTTTCTCAAGGTATTGATGCGATTTGGGTCATTGTTGATAGATTGACCAAGTCTGCTCATTTCTTACCGATACGAGAAACTTATACACTTGAACGTCTTGCTCGTATGTACATAAACGAGATTGTAAGACTGCATGGTATGCCAGTATCCATAGTTTCTGATCGTGACCCAAGATTCACTTCACGATTTTGGGTTAGTTTACAAAAAGCTATGGGCACAGATTTACGATTTAGTTCGGCATATCATCCTCAGACGGACAGACAATCAGAGAGGACTATTCAAACTCTAGAAGATTTATTAAGACTCTGTGTCTTTGACTTCAAGGGAAGTTAGGACAAGTTCTTGCCATTGGTGGAGTTTTCCTACAACAACAGTTATCAAGCAAGTATTGGCATGGCTCCATTTGAAGCAATGTATGGAAGAAAATGTCGTTCTCCAGTATGCTGGGATGAGGTGGGTGAAGCAACGTTGTTGGGACCGGAGTTGGTACGTATGACTACAGAAAAGATTCAAACGATCCGACAACGTATAAAAACCTCACAAGATCGACAAAAGAGTTATGCTGATCTTCATCGAAAGGACGTGGAATTTGATGTAGGAGATCATGTGTTCTTACGTGTTGCTCCATGGAAAGAAGTTACGAGATTTGGAAAGAGAGGAAAGCTCAATCCTCGATTCATCGGTCCATTTTTAATCCTCGATCGAGTAGGAACTGTGGCTTATAGACTCGCTTTACCGCCAAGTATGTCTCGTGTTCATAACGTTTTTCACATATCCATGTTACGCAAATATGTGGAAGACCCGAACCACATTATTGAGTTAGAACCGGACGAAATAGCGGAGGATTTGACGTATGAAGAAGTTTCTGTTCAAATTTTGGATAAGAAGGAACATATTCTACGCTCTAAGGTTATACCTCAAGTCAAAGTTTTGTGGAGAAACCACGATGTTGAGGAAATGACTTGGGAGTTAGAATCTGAAATGAAATCAAGGTATCCTTATCTCTTCGACATACCAGGTACGTACCCTAATTTTGAGGGCGAAATTTCATAAGAATGGGAGGTTGTAAGACCCCAACTTTTATAAATAAAGATGAATTTTCTATAAATATCATTTTTGAATATTATGGAGTTAATTTGATATAATGTTATAGTTGTGGGTAATATTTATAAATTTTGCAAAGTACGCAAGTTGTTATATAATATTCGATTGGTCGGGGAATATTCGTTTTAACAGGGAATATTCGTACAACGACACAATCATTGGTGGACCCCACAACGGAATTATTGTCGGATTGAGAAAACGACAAAAAATATTTTATTAAAAATAACGGCGGAAGTTTTACCATTGTTACTGTTGAACTACTCGGTAGTAAAAGTACAGTAATACGTGTGGTTGCATAGTAGCACACGGTATTGATTATTAATGCTTATGTGAGAAGTCACTCAGTTTGATTCAATTATTGTCAGTTAATAATATGAATTATTTAGCGATAATGACGTTTTGTTTTATTCGTATTATTAACGTAATAAAACAGAAACATCTTTTTATATAAAACAAAATACTTTATTAAAGTTATTCTATAAATAGAATATATTATATTTTATTTAAAAGATTTTTCTTTAAATATGGACCGTCAGATTAAAGTAATCAATCTGGACCGTTCATGGATTAGTTACTATGCATTCTATTTTTCTATAAATAGCAGCTCATTCCTTCATTATTTCTTACGAATTCACTGAACTCTAGAGAGAGAAACTATAGAGAGAAACTATAGAGAGAGAGAAGAAGAGTATTCTGCTACTACTTCCTTATTTCAGCTCTTCTTTAAAACGGTAGGGGTGTTATTCTTTTATATTCATGAAGAGAACTTTGTTATTCCATTTCTTATTATTCTGTTGGAATAACCTGTATACGCGGTCTACCCTATACTTGGTGACATTCTTCTATTATTCTGTTGGAACATCCTGTCTGTGTGTTTTACACCGGACCTGGTTCCGTTTTTATTATTATTCTGTTGGAACATCCTGTCTGTGTGTTTTACACCGGACCTGGTTCTATTATTTATTATTCTGTTGGAATATCCTGTCTGTGTTTTACACCGGACCTGGTTCCATTATTTATTATTCTGTTGGAATATCCTGTCTGTGCTTTTACACCGGACCTGGTTCCATTATTTATTATTCTGTCGGAATATCCTGTCTGTGCGTTTACGCCGGACCTGGTTCCATTATTTATTATTCTGTTGGAATAACCTGTCTGTGCGGTCTATCGCATGCATGGTGATTTCTTTTGTTATTCCATTCTTTATTATACTCAGTTGGTTAAGTTTTGACTTCTATACTCCATGAAATTTGTGGAATATCCTTGATAATTGCGTTTCATCCAGTATCTTTTCATGAAAATATTCTTCTAAGCATTCTTGAATTTTACTCCACAAAGCAGTATCATGTTGACAATTTGGACGTTGTTAATTCTTGGATAAATTAATTCTTGAACTTGTTTTATTGAATTCTTATATCATTGTCATCATCCTCATGTTTATAAAATGTTGAAAGTCATCTGTGGCCTGTAGTGCATAGATGGACTTGGTATGATTATGACCAGGGATTATTCGGTATAATCATGACCGTAATGTTACAAATGATGTGGTAAAAGTCCTCATTGGCCCGTAGTGCATTGATGGACAGTTGTTGGCATGATCATGACCATTAATGAATATACGAATATCCTTGGCCGTAGTGCAGGGGTGATTCGATGATGTGGATTATTTTATTAAGCTGAGTCTCAGCGATCACAGTGTTGGAAAATCTTTTAAATCATAAAAGATAGTAGAGTTTATTTTCTACTTGACTCTTTTAATGGATTGCTTGTTCCGCTGCAGTTAAACTTGATGTCTATTATATTTTATCAGTTTAACATTGTTGAAGGCTAATGATAATTTATTCTGCATTATCTTAGTCATAATATTTCTTACTGGGCTAGTTGAGCTCACCCTTTCTTTCACTGTTCTCTTCAGGAAATGAGAACGTAGCTGGGGCAAGTCGGGGAACGGAGTGATGGTCCGAATGATAGTATTAGTTAGTAGTCCTCACTATTCTATGTAATGGTGTGTTAATAAATGTAATGAGGACTCCTTTTGAGTATGAATACTCTCTAGAAGATAATATTTGTATTCAAACTCACAGTTTATGTTTTGTCGTATTGTACACGACAGTTGTATTAGTAAGTTGTATTTGTATTCTGTACTATGTATCTGACGACCCAAGATGGGTGATGTATACCTAATTTTGGGGGCGTCACAGTTGGTATCAGAGCTTAGGGATATGATCCCTGGCTAAGATGTGAGAATAGAACTAGGAGGGGAGAGACGGGAAATTCCTTCGCTAGTATGACCTACCTAAGTTTATTTGCATGGTATTTAATTGGTCGGTCATAATATAAGGATAATATATGACATATCAATTAACTTTTATTTTGTGGCAGTATCTGAAAATGGCATCTGAGAATGTTGAGAATAGCAATGGAGCACAGGCGACTATTGATTCACCACATATCAATAATCAGGATAATGTGCATCAGGAAGGTGACAATCCTCATGCAAACAACAACACTGACCAGATGATGAATGATGGAATGTTCAGAGGTTTTATGCAATTCATGCAACAACAGGTGAAAGCGGCTCCTGTCCACAACGTAGGTGGAAATACTGGAAACTCTCAGGCGGTCACCGCTAAACAGTTTAAGGAGCTGGGACCACCGGAGTTTAAGGGAGAACCCAAACCACTTGTAGCTGAAACATGGATAAAGCAGATCACCAAGATATTTGATGTCTTGGGTTGCTCCGAGGAGCAAAAGGTTCCCTTTGCCGCCTTTATGTTGCGAGGAGAGGCAGATTACTGGTGGGAATCGATAAAGCGTACTCAACCTGCCGCACTGAAGATGTCTTGGGAGAAGTTCCAAGAGCTGTTTAACGACAAATACTTTCCCGAGAGTATTCGTCACATGAAGGAGGTGGAGTTCATCAAATTGGAGCAGAATAATATGACCGTGTCGCAGTACGAGGCAAAATTTGCGGAGTTATCCCGGTTTGCGTCCCACCTGGTGGATAATGAAGAAAGAATGACGCGGATGTTTTTAAGAGGTTTGAAGCCGGAGATACGTCAACATCTTGTTTCTCATAAACTGTGTTTGTATTCAGATGTTGTAAATAGGGCTCAGTTGGTGGAGCGCGATAACGAGACAACGCAACCAAAAGAGAGCAGCCGGCAAAATGATAATACCAGTGAGAGCAGTCATCGAAGCGGTGACAACAAGCGTGGAGGGAATCAACAGGCCAGAAATGGTAACCACTTCGGTGGTAATCAGGGCCAAAACAATAAGAATGGGCATTTCAAGAAGAGGAGATTCAACAATGATGGAAAGACGTCAGCACCAGCACCTGTCGTTAAGGAAGGAGAACGACCACCTATCATATGTTTCAAATGCGGAGGGGAGGGGCACATCAGTCCAAACTGCGCGATGCCGTCCAAAGCATGTTATAATTGTGGAAGAGAAGGTCATTTAGCCCGATTTTGTCGTTTACCGAAGACAAATTCAGCTAGGATGGAGGCACCAAAGGCCGTCCCAGAAAAGTCAAAACCGGTTGTGCAAGGGAGAGCGTTTGTTGTGACCTCCCAGAAAGCAAGGAACCCGAATGAGGTCATCACGGGTAAGCTTATCATAAACTCTAACGAAGTCTATACTTTATTTGATACCGGTTCTACCCATTCTTTTATTTCTCCTACTTGCGCTCATCGATTAAATTTGATTCCGGAGAAATTAGACTTTGACTTAGCAGTTGAAACTCCATTGGGAGAAACCTTCATTACATCCACGGTTTATAAGTCTTGTTTGGTTCAAGTTGGTACCCACACATTACCTGTCGATCTTATTTCATTAAAAATACTTGCATTTGACGTGATTCTAGGGATTGATTGGTTAACTACTCATCATGCAAAAATTGATTGTTTTCGTAAGGTTGTTAGCTTTCATATTCCTAATCGACCTATTATGCGAATTCAAGCAACCAAACCATTAAAATCAATCGCTGTCATCTCAAGCCATAAAGCTATTCGTTTATTGAAAAACGGATGTCAAGCTTTCTTAGCTCATGTCACAGATCTAAACAAAAATACGTCAGCTTTGAATGATATTTCTGTTGTTAATAAATTTCCTGACGTATTTCCCGAAGAACTTCCTGGCCTACCCCCAGAGCGTGAAATTGAATTTTGTATCGACCTTGAACCCGGTACAAAACCCATTTCCAAAGCCCCATATCGAATGGCTCCTATTGAACTTCAGGAGTTAAAGACCAACTGCAGGAATTGTTAGACATTGGTTTTATTCGTCCTAGTACTTCTCCTTGGG
The DNA here is from genome assembly GCA_016801055.1 of Panax notoginseng. NCBI lineage: Eukaryota > Viridiplantae > Streptophyta > Magnoliopsida > Apiales > Araliaceae > Panax > Panax notoginseng. Next base: position 158,659,788 of record CM029012.1, on the reverse strand, counting down.
GTGCTCCTGTTCTGTTCGTGAAGAAGAAAGATGGGAGTATGCGACTTTGTATTGATTATCGGGAGTTGAATCATGTCACCATCAAAAATAGGTACCCATTGCCACGTATTGATGACCTGTTTGACCAGTTGCAAGGAGCACAATTCTTTTCAAAGATCGATCTTCGTTCTGGATATCATCAGCTGAAGGTTAGAACTGAGGATATTCCAAAGACTGCCTTCAGAACTCGGTATGGGCATTATGAATTCTTAGTTATGTCTTTTGGATTGACTAATGCTCCTGCTGCCTTCATGGATATGATGAACAGGGTATTCAAGGAATATTTGGATCACTTTGTGGTCGTCTTTATCGATGACATCCTTGTTTATTCCAAAAGCCGTGAAGATCATGAGCAACACTTGAGGCTGGTACTCCAAAAGCTTCGTGAATACAAACTTTATGCCAAGTTGAAGAAATGCGAGTTCTGGCTGGAAGAGGTAGCATTCCTTGGGCACGTAGTATCAAGTCGTGGAATATCTGTTGACCCGGCAAAGATTGAAGCTATTCAAAGCTGGGAGCAACCTAAATCAGTGACCGAAGTACGTAGCTTTCTTGGTTTAGCTGGTTATTATCGGAGATTCGTGGAAGGATTTTCTCGAATCGCTACTCCATTAACTCAGCTGACTCGGAAAGATACAAAGTTCGGTTGGAGCGAAGAATGTGAGCAGAGTTTTCAAGAACTCAAGAGGAGACTCATTTCAGCACCTGTTCTAACAATACCATCTGGCTCGGAGGGATTTGTCATCTACAGTGATGCTTCGAGCAAAGGGTTGGGATGCGTTCTCATGCAACATGGAAAAGTCATAGCCTATGCATCAAGACAACTCAAGGAATATGAGAGGAATTATCCTACTCATGATCTAGAGTTGGCAGCTGTTGTCTTTGCACTTAAAATTTGGAGGCATTACTTGTATGGGGAGAAGGTGGAGATCTTTACGGATCATAAAAGCCTCAAATATTTCTTCACTCAAAAGGAACTCAACATGCGACAACGACGTTGGCTTGAACTGTTGAAAGATTATGATCATACCATTCAATACCATCCTGGAAAAGCGAACGTGGTAGCTGACGCATTGAGTAGAAGATCATATGCAAGTACGAGTGCGATATTGTCAACACAAAGGCCCATTTTGTGTGATTTGCAAAGGATGGAGATAGAGTTAAAGACTCCAGGGACCCATGTGATGATGGCGAATATACGAGTAGAACCGACTTTAATCGATAAAGTTAAAGCTGCTCAAGCTACAGACCTGGAGCTGATGCGTATGAGGAAGAAAGTGCAAGAAGGTGCTATGCCGGAAGCAAGAATCGATGAAGAAGGAATACTTCGAGTCAACTCCAGACTTTGTGTTCCTAACAACCCTGATTTAAAGTATGAAATCATGATGGAGGCGCACAACACACCGTTTGCAATCCATCCTGGAAGTACCAAAATGTATCATGATCTTCGTCATACATTTTGGTGGAGCAATATGAAGAGAGAGATAGCGTTGTTTATCTCAAGGTGTCTAACTTGTCAACGAGTCAAAGCGGAGCATCAAGTACCAAAAGGTCCATTGCAACCACTTGAAATTCCAGAATGGAAGTGGGAGCACATTACCATGGATTTCGTTACCGGTCTTCCTAGGGTTTCTCAAGGTATTGATGCGATTTGGGTCATTGTTGATAGATTGACCAAGTCTGCTCATTTCTTACCGATACGAGAAACTTATACACTTGAACGTCTTGCTCGTATGTACATAAACGAGATTGTAAGACTGCATGGTATGCCAGTATCCATAGTTTCTGATCGAGACCCAAGATTCACTTCACGATTTTGGGTTAGTTTACAAAAAGCTATGGGCACGGATTTACGATTTAGTTCGGCATATCATCCTCAGACGGACGGACAATCAGAGAGGACTATTCAAACTCTAGAAGATTTATTAAGACTCTGTGTCTTTGACTTCAAGGGAAGTTGGGACAAGTTCTTACCATTGGTGGAGTTTTCCTACAACAACAGTTATCAAGCAAGTATTGGCATGGCTCCATTCGAAGCATTGTATGGAAGAAAATGTCGTTCTCCAGTATGCTGGGATGAGGTGGGTGAAGCAACGTTGTTGGGACCGGAGTTGGTACGTATGACTACAGAAAAGATTCAAACGATCCGACAACGTATAAAAACCTCACAAGATCGACAAAAGAGTTATGCTGATCTTCATCGAAAGGACGTGGAATTTGATGTAGGAGATCATGTGTTCTTACGTGTTGCTCCATGGAAAGGAGTTACGAGATTTGGAAAGAGAGGAAAGCTCAATCCTCGATTCATCGGTCCATTTTTAATCCTCGATCGAGTAGGAACTGTGGCTTATAGACTCGCTTTACCGCCAAGTATGTCTCGTGTTCATAACGTTTTTCACATATCCATGTTACGCAAATATGTGGAAGACCCGAACCACATTATTGAGTTAGAACCGGACGAAATAGCGGAGGATTTGACGTATGAAGAAGTTCCTGTTCAAATCTTGGATAAGAAGGAACATATTCTACGCTCCAAGGTTATACCTCAAGTCAAAGTTTTGTGGAGAAACCACGATGTTGAGGAAATGACTTGGGAGTTAGAATCTGAAATGAAATCAAGGTATCCTTACCTCTTCGACATACCAGGTACGTACCCTAATTTCGAGGGCGAAATTTCATAAGAAGGGGAGGTTGTAAGACCCCAACTTTTATAAATAAAGATGATTTTTCTATAAATATCATTTTTGAATATTATGGAGTTAATTTGATATAATGTTATAGTTGTGGGTAATATTTATAAATTTTGCAAAGTACGCAAGTTGTTATATAATATTCGATTGGTCGGGGAATATTCGTTTTAACAGGGAATATTCGTACAACGACACAATCATTGGTGGACCCCACAACGGAATTATTGTCGGATTGAGAAAACGACAAAAATATTTTATTAAAAATAACGGCGGAAGTTTTACCATTGTTACTGTTGAACTACTCGGTAGTAAAAGTACAGTAATACGTGTGGTTGCATAGTAGCACACGGTATTGATTATTAATGCTTATGTGAGAAGTCACTCAGTTTGATTCATTATTGTCAGTTAATAATATGAATTATTTAGCGATAATGACGTTTTGTTTTATTCGTATTATTAACGTAATAAAACAGAAACATCTTTTTATATAAAACAAAATACTTTATTAAAGTTATTCTATAAATAGAATATATTATATTTTATTTAAAAGATTTTTCTTTAAATATGGACCGTCAGATTAAAGTAATCAATCTGGACCGTTCATGGATTAGTTACTATGCATTCTATTTTTCTATAAATAGCAGCTCATTCCTTCATTATTTCTTACGAATTCACTGAACTCTAGAGAGAGAAACTATAGAGAGAAACTATAGAGAGAGAGAAGAAGAGTATTCTGCTACTTAACTACTTCCTTACTTCAGCTCTTCTTTAAAACGGTAAGGGGTGTTATTCTTTCTTATTCATGAAGAGAACTTTGTTATTCCATTCTTTATTATTCTGTTGGAATAACCAGTATATGCTGTCTACCCTATACTTGGTGACATTCTTCTATTATTCTGTTGGAACATCCTGTCTGTGTGTTTTACACCGGACCTGGTTCCGTTTTTATTATTATTCTGTTGGAACATCCTGTCTGTGTGTTTTACACCGGACCTGGTTCTATTATTTATTATTCTGCCGGAATACCCTGTCTGTGCTTTTATGCCGGACCTGGTTCCATTATTTATTATTCTGTTGGAATATCCTGTCTGTGCTTTTATGCCGGACCTGGTTCCATTATTTATTATTCTGTCTGAATATCCTATCTGTGCGTTTACGCCGGACCTGGTTCCATTATTTATTATTCTGTTGGAATAACCTGTCTGTGCGGTCATCATCCTCATGTTTATATTCTGTTGAAAGTCATCTGTGGCCTGTAGTGCATAGATGGACTTGGTATGATTATGACCAGGGATTATTCGGTATAATCATGACCGTAATGTTACAAATAATGTGGTAAAAGTCCTCATTGGCCCGTAGTGCATTGATGGACAGTTGTTGGCATGATCATGACCATTAATGAATATACGAATATCCTTGGCCGTAGTGCAGGGGTGATTCGATGATGTGGATTATTTTATTAAGCTGAGTCTCAGCGATCATAGTGTTGAAAAATCTTTTAAATCATAAAAGATAGTAGAGTTTATTTTCTACTTGACTCTTTTAATGGATTGCTTATTCCGCTACAGTTAAACTTGATGTCTATTGTATTTTATCAGTTTAACATTGTTGAAGGCTAATGATAATTTATTCTGCATTATCTTAGTCATAATATTTCTTACTGGGCTAGTTGAGCTCACCCTTTCTTTCACTGTTCTCTTCAGGAAATGAGAACGTAGCTGGGACAAGTCGGGGAACGGAGTGATGGTCCGAATGATAGTATTAGTTAGTAGTCATCACTATTCTATGTAATGGTGTGTTAATAAATGTAACTAGGACTCCTTTTGAGTATGAATACTCTCTAGAAGATAATATTTGTATTCAAACTCACAGTTTATGTTTTGTCGTATTGTACACGACAGTTGTATTTGTATTCTGTACGATGTATCTGACGACCCAAGATGGGTGATGTATACCTATTTTTGGGGGGCGTCACAACTAATGCAACCATCTGGACCGTCAATCCATTCCCCGACTAGTCCCAGCTATATTCTCATTTCCTGAAGAGAACAGTGAAAAAAATGGTGAGCTCAACTAGCCCAGTAAGAAATATTATGACTAAGATAATGTACAACAAATTATCATTAGTCTTCAACAGGAAAAATCTGATAAAATATAATAGACAACAAGTTTTAGATCAACAATTGCAGAGGAAAAAATAATCCATTAGAAGAGTCAAGTAGAGCATAAAATCTACTATCTTCTATGATTTAAAAGATTTATCATCAATTTTATTGCTGAGATTCAGCTTAATAAATAATCCACATCATCGAATCATCCCTACACTACGGGCCAAAGATAATCGTGTTTTCATCAACGGTCATGATCATGTCATAAAATAATTCATCTTTGCACCCTTGGCCGAAGAGAATCCATGGCTATAATCATATCAAAAATTGTCCATCAATGCACTACGGGCCAATGAGGACTTTTACCACATTATTTGTAACATTACGATCATGATTATACCGAATAATCCCTGGTCATAATCATACCAAGTCCATCTATGCACTACAGGCCACAGACGACTTTCAACAGAATATAAACATGAGGATGATAACAATGATATAATAATTCAATTAAACAAGTTCAAGGATAAATTTTAAAGATTTATAATTTAATTTATCCAGAAATCAATAACGTTCAAATTGTCAACATGATACTACTTTGTGGAGTAAAATTCAAGAATAATACTTAGTTGGTCATGTTCATCTCAACACCTGTTCATCTTTGCACTACGGGCCAAAGATATTCATCAGATAATCATTCATCTTTGTACTACAGGCCAAAGATATTCAATAATATCATCATTTAGGACTGAGGATGATGAAAAATATCTTAAAGAAAACGAATCCCGTGAGATAAAAGAATAAATATTAGAGATTCGTATTACAGTTTATCTAAGTTCAATAATACTCCGAAATAACCAATTTCGAACCAGAATTCAAAAATAATAATCAAAGTATGGATACAATTAAAGATAGTAACCATAATAGTCATCTTGGATAAAAAGAATAAAATTTTATTTTTCGGTGAATAGTATCGTATTCGTGAATAGTGTCGTATACGTGAATAGTGCCGTATACGTGAATAGTAACTCCGACACAAAAAGTTCTAAATTTGATAAAAAGTTCATATCAATATTTCAGCATAATGATATTAACAGAAGTAATATCATTTATGAAAAAAATAACATCCCTTACCTCAGAATAACCGTACTTCTGACTGAATTTCGGATATAGTGCTGACAGAAATTTGCACTGAATAACAACTCTCAAAGTATCAAAATACTCACAAAATACGCTAGAGAATATAGAGAGAGAAAGAGAGAAAACTTATGAATTCTGGTGTGATTTTCAATTCTAACTTAGCCCTCTATTTATAGGAAAATGTTAGCACGCCGAAGCAGACTTGACCTGCTACCTGATGGCTTTACCTGTTACTATTGCCACCCATCACATTTGAAATAAATTTTAACACATTTCTTCACCAACCACAAGTTGGGCCCACTCAATTCTCGAATTTTCTACCAAAATTATTTATAAACCTAATTTCTGAATTAGTCACCTCTTAAAATTCATAACAAATCATACGTTCATTTTTAACGGCCCAAAATTTGTGAACATATACTCAACTTATATATGTATAACATATCCAAAAATCACATCGATCTAACAGTCGGATTAAAAATTATAACTCATGCAATATATATGAAAAATACTGATTTGATTTTTAATACCTCCATTCTGACAGAAATACTGATAAAACACCTCAACATTAATTCCTTCAATAATAACCACATAAATAAATCAATCATTTATATCCACATAAAATAAATATTTTTTTTATTATATAAATCAATAATTAATTATTCACAAATAATATTACAGAATCACAATTATGACAACTAGGCCGTTCCCAGAAAAGAGGGGGCTTTTCGATAAGGATTTCTCCTTAATAGCGCGCAATTAGGTGACCAAACCTCTCCTTAGACATAACTTTCTAGACATTGTCAATAATGATATCTAATAATATTATTCAAATAATATAAATTATTGATCTGATAATGAAAAATACTGTGCAGTAACAATTATTAAAACAACAATTATATAAAATATCAACGCAGCAATTATTAAATCAATAAAATAAAATATTGAACAGTAACTACTGTAACAATTATTGAGTAGTGTCTTCTTACGTAAGGATCAATAATTCAAAAATACTGTGCAAAATCGTGTGCTACTGTACAACCACGCGTACTACTGTATTTTAACCACCGGGTATTCCAACAGTGTTAACGGTAACAATTATGCCGTTATTTATAAAAACTCAATTTTGTCATTTTTTCATCCGACAGTTATTCTGTTTTGGGGCCCACAAATGGCTGTGCCGTCGTACGAATATTCTCCGACAGAACGAATATTCCACGACCAAACGAATATTTCCCGACAACAATGAATATTTTATAACCACTTGTTTATTTTATAAAATTTGCACATTTCACCCATAACTAAAATATTATATCAAATTAACACCTTATTATTCACAATAATAATTAGAGAAAATTTAATTTTATTTATTAATAAATTGGGGTCTTAAAGTCATATCCGATATCCAGTTAGAAGTGCTGCTCTTTTGAGGTAAGGGATAGTAAGGGATTTTAAGGTTTGTTATATTTTTCAGTTTTGTAATTTTTCTGACCTTCAAAAATTCTAGAAAAATTTAAAATGATAATTTGATGAGTTTTCTTAATTGTTTCCAAAAATGGCGATTTTTGGATGTATAGATTAAAAGTTGTGAATTTTATTAGAAAAGACTATTTTAAAAGTAACCGCTTATAACTCCTTGTGGTTAACTCCAAAATTGGTGAAATTTTTATTGGGAGTACATGTATATAACAGAAGTATACTCTGTAAATTTCTGAATTTTTGCACAAAAGTATAATTTATGATAAATGTCTAAATATTCGGCAGTTTTGGCCATATGAAAAATAGTAAATGAATTTAAAAATTTTGAAAAAAATATATGTTCAATATGGAACTATATTCTACTAAATCTCATAAAAGAAAATTTATTTGTACTGATTTGGTATTTTTCTTGAAAATAGACTAGTTATAAGTAAATAAATTAAATATGTTATGTGAAGTAAGAAAATTAAAAAATTGGATTTTATGGCTTGAGAATCCTATATGAGGTATATGCAGATTTTTTATGAGGGTTTTGGTTATTGGTGATGAAATCTTATGAGTTTAGAATTTTAGAATGATTAAATACATTATTTAGTAAAGTGTAAACAATTAAAATAAATTGTTTATAAGTTTAAGAAATGTTATTTCAATATCATTATACCAAAAAATTGGTATGAATTTTATTGTAAATTTTTTACCTTTTTGTGTCGGGTTTACTATTCATGAGTTACTATTCACGAAGTTTCTATTCATGGGTTACTATTCACGAGTTACTATTCATGATAAAATTGGTTTCTTTTTTTAACTAAATTATAGTTGATTTATGAATATTACTCTTGAGATTAAATCTAGATGTTTTGATTATATTGATTTTACTATTATATATAATAATTTTATAACCCTAATGATGATATTTCTATTTGACTTGAGTGTAAAGATGGGTAGATTTTTGGTATGATCATGACTATGGGTTCTCTTTGTCCAGTAGTACAAAGTTAAATTATTAACTGGTATGATCATGACCATTGAATTTATAATTGAATATCTTTAGCTTAAGTGCAAAGGTGAAATGATCAACATGGTTATAATTATTATTTATATAAATTCTGAAATGATTATATATTTCTTTGAGATATTAATATATTTGGCCTGTAGTGTAAATATGAACTGTTGATGAATATATTTGGCTTGTAGTGCAAATATGAACTGTTGATGAATATATTTGGCATGTAGTGCAAATATGAACTGTTGAGGAATATCTTTGGCCTGTATTGCAAAGATGAATTGTTGATGAATATCTTTGGGCCGTAATGCAAAGATGACCTGTTATTGAATATCTTTAGCCTGTAGTGCAAAGATGGTCTGTTGATGAATATCTTTGGCCTGTAGTGCAAAGATGGTCTGTTGATGAATATCTTTGGCCGTAGTGCAAAGATGAAATTGTTAGTATGATTATAAACAGGAACTGTGATTTGGTATAACCATGATCTTTGATGCTTTAGGTAAAGACATGTGATAAAAATTATCTTCGTCCTGGATGCGAAGAGGAATTTAGAATTACAATTATGATTATGAGTTATTCATATAATTGTGGAAAGGAACTGTTGATTAATGTTACAGGGATAAAATATTATTGGTGGACTTTTAATATGGAGAAGATAATAAACTTTATGGTCTATTTGACTCTTCTAATGGATTGCTCGTTCCGCTGCAACTATGGTCGAAAATTTTTATCATCTACCATATGTTCTAAATCTCTGATTTATTACTGTTGAAGGCTATTGATAATTTATTTATCTTTAGTCATGATATTCTTTACTGAGCTAGTTGTGCTCACCCTTCTGTTTCAAAATTCCTTTCAGGTAATATGAGTGTAGCTGGTTCGAGCGGGGGTAACAGGATAATTGAATGGTGGTCATCATTTAGTAGTTATATTTGATGAATCTAATAGGGTGAGGCGAACCCAATGTTGGAAGGGTGTTTTGCTACTATCATACAAGATGTCTAATGTCATACAACCTTGTGTCATTATAAGACAGGGTTGTGCACATCCACTTGCTGAGTATATTAACGAGCACTACCTATATAATCTTGGTGTTTGTTTGAAGTATAATTCACGATTAAAGACAGTGGAGATAATGATATGTCAAGAGAAGACTCACCATTGGAAATAATATGATAGTAATCTTCTTGTTTTTCTTTGGGGTCTATTAGGTCAACCAAGGATAATTCTGTGGACATATGATATCTATCATAACCTGGAAGCATGACCTCCCATGTACGAAGGTTTCCTTGAGCATTTTCCAAAGATTCTAATTTTTAAAACAGTTTTTGACTATACCTTTATATAGGTATCTGTGCGAGGTGTTGTCCACTGATGGGACATTTGTCACATTACGGTTGGGACATGAGTCACAATTGATATATATTTGTATTCAAACTCACAGCATATGTGTTGTTTTATTTTGTAGGACAATTGTTGTAATAAAGTTGTAGTTGTTTTCTGTACCATGTATTTGGCGACTCAGAATAGGTTGGGTGTAATGGACCTATTTTGGGGTTGTCACAATGCACATACCCGATAAAGTGTCAAGTGTACCTTGAGTTGGTATCCGCATGACCAAAAAATAGGCGATACATCTTGGTCATCTCGAGATCTTTCCATGAAAAAAAATTGGGTCCTTAACACTAATATACAACAATTAGAAAGTATTTACAGAAATAAAACACACACAAAATAATTACAAAAATAACACAAACACAATATTACGTTGCTAAAATTACGTATCATTAACTCCTACACGTCAGTTACCGACTTTCATATTTACAACTAACCGCACCTAAATTCATGCAACTTTGAAATCGGAACAACAAACGACAGATCTATCGGAGAAGACAAAAACTTCTGTCGCGACTCTGAGATCGGAGAAGACGAAACCTTTTATCGCGACGCAACTCTAAGATCGGAAAATAGCATACAAAATCAACAACTTCTTCAAGTTCAGTAACCGAAAACATACGCCCACAGAGTGATTGTTGATTACAAGATCAACAACAATTTCGATACAAATTTGAATACTGAGGTATGTGAATTTAAAAGTTATATGCATATAGTTACCTATGGTTACTATGAATTTCTATATTGGCTACCTTTCTTAAGTTTTTCGCACTAAAAAATGATCACAAAGTAAGAATACTGAATGTTTTGATTGCAAAATGCATTTGAAAATATGTTTTATATTATGGTTACTAAATAGATATAAATTGGTTACTGTTTATTATAAATTTGGTTACTGATTAATGTTTATTTGATTGTTTTAAATTTTTTAAATGAGTTCTATTGATTTTTTTTATATTAATGGTTACTCATCAAATACATTGGTTACCTTCCTACAACATGTTGGTTACTGTCTAATGCTTTCTTGGTTACTGACTAATGATGTCTTGGTTACTGACAAATGTTCACTTAGTTACTGACTAATGTTGTCTTGGTTACTGCATAATATTACTGACTAATGCTGACTTCGTTACTGTGTAACATTATATTGGTTACTGTCTAATGTTGTCTTGGTTACTGTCTAATGCTGTCTTGGTTACTGCATAATGTTACTGACTAATGCTGACTTGGTTACTGTGTAACATTATATTGGTTACTGTGTAACATTATAATGGTTACGGACTTGGTTGCTGTGTAAAATTATAATGGTAACCAAACAAATATTACTGACTAATGCTGACTTTGATATTGAAAAATGCTGACTTGGTTACTGACTAATGATGACTTGGTTACTGTTTAATATTATATTGGTTACTGACCAATACTAACTAGGTTACTATGTAAAATTATAATGGTTACTCATTAATGATGCCCTGGTTACTGTGTAAGATTATAATGTTATATTGTTTGATAATTGTTTCTTTTATATTGGAGGTTACTTATTGACTACGTTTGTTACCATCATGCAACTGTTAATCTGATTATACTTATATATATTAGTTGTTGTATACTGATTAATTGGTTACTGTATATTTGGTAACTGAAGCATATTAATGTACACTTGTACTTATTGACTACATTGGTTACCTTCATATAATTGTTAATTTGATTATATATATTGGTTGTTGTATACTATTTAATTGGTTACTGTATAATATTTATTTGGTTGCTGAATAATATTAATGTACACTTGTACTAATGTTTTTTATAGTTATGGACAGATTTGATTCAGTGACAATTTGGTAATTTCTGTCAAGTTTGGAGTGTCGAATTTTGGCGTTTTCGGAGCCTAATTTCATTAGAAACGGGTCAATGATCAAAAGTCACGAGCTTAGCTTGTGAATTGCATAATTTTTTGGTCAAGTTTCATCATTTAGGCCTTTAAAATTGCATGTAAAAATATGATTTATGTTCTGGTTACTAAGATTATGTAGTTTGGCTACTGTCTAATATTGATTTGGTTACTGTACAATGTTTATTCATTTGTCAGACAATGGCGATGATTCCAGTTGTGCTTTATTTCAACGGAACATAAACAAAAAGAGTGTAAATATAGGAATATATAATTGTTTACTGTTAGTAACCATTAACCACATGGTTGGTAATATTTTTGATGGTGTACAGTAACCAAAATTGTTATTGATTAATATTTTGATTTTTGATTCCATCATGAGTTGTCAATATAAAGTAAACATATACATTAAACAACTGGTAACTATTCTGAAATATTTTTATGTAAATTTGGTTATCTATATAAAATAAAATGGTTACCTCTATATTCATATTTAGTTACCAACAGGACCATTTCCAAATAACTTTTATAACTATGTAATTTAAAAGTATCCATGAGCTAGATAAATGAGAACCCTCACATGTACATTAAGCGCTTGATAATTGTTCTAATATAAGTTTTTAATTATTTGGTTACTAACAAAAACTAAAATGGTTACCCTTATATGCAGGTTTGGATACCAACTGCACCTCTCAAACTATTTTTATTTTAATATGAGATCTATAAGTGACCATTATTTATATAAATGGGAACTCTTAATTAATTTGAGTTTCTTATTCCATCATGATGACAAGGTATAAATAAAATATATACATTGAGGGCACAATAATAGTAGCCAAACTATAAGATAATAGTAACCAAAACATAATAAAGAAGTAACCAAATATTTAAATAAAAGTAACCAGGACAGATTTTAATGCATGGTAACCAAAACAGAAATAACCTGCATATCCAACCCAGTTTAGACAACCCATGTATACTCTCACATGTACATTTAACACCTGATATACGTCCTGATACAAGCTTGTAACTATCTGGTTACTACCAATAAATAAAATGGTTACCGTTTTATGCATGTTTGGTTACCAACTGCGCCTTTCAAACCATGTATCAGACATAACTTAAAAGTAACAAATACAAACCAACAAACAATGTCAAATCACTGGTAATATAATCAAATATGTAATCCCATTTACATAAGTTCCAATAAACATTACAGACTCACTAACCATAATAAATGGTTATAGATATCCAACAAAAACAAAGTACGAAACACAATTTAGAAGGACAAGACAACAACAACCGAAAACCGAACTAATCAAAATCTGGTACAAATCTTCCTGAAACTTGAGTTTTTTTGCTGCTGCTACTTTCTTCTCCATAGCTGCTCTCATTCTTCAGAAAAGACTTTTGCATTATGAACCTGTGGGAGGAAGAGAAATACATTGAGATTAGTGAATAGAGAGCCCATGTAGGATGTGTTTGTGGAAATGGAAGTAGAACTAGAAGAGCATAAACCTTGTAGAAGATATTTGAAGGAATTTACAAAAATAATACATCAATGTATACTAAGCAAATACATGATTTATTATGCCTTGGATAATTTACAAAAATAATACATCCACAAACTAATGATGCCTTAAACTTCTCCAACTGACTTGGGTTCAATTTCTTGGTAATAATGTTGTGGACTTCCATGTCACACCAATATATAACTTTTTCAGTGAATTTTCTGTTGCATTCCTCATAATAAAGATCTCATAACTGCAAATAAACAAAATCAGATTTACACAATCATTAGTAACTAATATAAACAATATTTATACCATAAACAATTACGTAGTAACCAACAAATAATATCATACTAACCAAAACATAATATTTCAATTACACAGTAGCCAAAACAGACTATAAAAAGTAGCCAACATCCCACATTGACTGCCCAATAATAGTTATCATATCATAATATAATAGTAACCATAACATAATAAAGCAGTAACTAAATATTTATATTATATAATCTAATGGTAACCAAAATATAAACAACATGTAGCATAAACCAGTTTATGTAGTAACCAAACAGTTATATATAATATTAATCAAAACATAATTTAAAGGCCACCAAAATAAAAATATGTAGACCAAAAACATACTAAAAAGTAACCGAACAGTTATATGATAGTAACCAAATCATGTTTTAATGGTAACCAACACATAAACAACATGTAGCCCAAACCCAGTTTAGTCACCAATGTATACTAAACAAATACATGATAACCAAAACAACATAAAAAAGTAACCAAAATTCCAAATTGAGGGAACAAGAATGGTATCCAAATCATAAGCTAACAGTAACAAAAAATATACTAAAGAAGTAACCAAATAATTATATATTAGTAACCAAAACATATTTTAATGGTAACCAATACATAAACTGTAAGACCCCAACTTTTATAAATAAAGATAAATTTTCTATAAATATCATTTTTGAATATTATGGAGTTAATTTGATATAATGTTATAGTTGTGGGTAATATTTATAAATTTTACAAAGTACGCAAGTTGTTATATAATATTTGATTGGTCGGAAAATATTCGTTTTAACAGGGAATATTCGTACGACGGCACAATCATTGGTGGACCCCACAACAGAATTATTGTCGGATTGAGAAAACGACAAAAATATTTTATTAAAAATAACGGTAAAAGTTTTACCATTGTTACTGTTGAACTACTCGGTAGTAAAAGTACTGTAAGACCCCGAATTTTATGAAATAAAAGTATTCAATTTTTCTTATAATTACTATTCAGTAAATGGTTAAATTGATAAATGTTAAAGTTAAGGGTGATATATAATTTTTTTTCGAAATACACAAGTGGTTATAAAATATTCATTGTTGTCGGGGAATATTCGTTTGATAGTGGAATATTCTTACTGTCGAGGAATATTCATATGACGGTGCAGCCTTTTGTGGGCCCCATAACGGAAAGCGATTGGATGAAAAAAAACGACAAGAGTAAGTTGTTTATAAATAACGGCGTAGTTGTTACCGTTAACACTGTTGGAATACCCGGTGGTTAAAACACAGTAATACGCGTTGTTGCACAGTAGCACACGGTATTTCACCAATTATTGATTTTTACGTAAGAAGACATTACTCAATAATTGTTACAGTAATTATTATTCAGTATTTTATTTTATTGATTCAATAATTGCTGCGTTGATATTTTATATTACTGTTGTTTTAATAATTGTCACTACACAGTATTTTCTATTATCGGAGCAATAATTCATATTATCTAAATAATATTATTAGATAATATTATTGGCAATGTCTAGAAAGTTATGTCTAAAGAGAGGTTTGGTCATCTAATTGTGCGCCAGTAAGGAGAGATCCTTATTGGAAAGCCCCCTCTTTCCTGAGAACTGCCTGACTGTCAGTAATGTGATTCTGTAATATTATTTGTGAATAATTAATTATTGATTTATATGATGAGGAAAATATTGATTTTATGTGGATATAGATGGAGAAAATTTTTAACGTGACAATTGTTGTAAATTAATATTTTATCTTTTTCTGATAAAATAATTCAATTAAATATATTATTTTAATAATATATTAATGGTGATATTTTTACAATGAATGTGGGATATATGAATAAATGAGGAGGAAGAGTATTTTTGTGGCATTAAATGATTAACACATATTTTGTGTGTTGGTGGACACAATTCTTGACCGAAAATTTATTATTGACTGTAAAATCGCCCGTTTGTAGATTTCGGTCAATTTCTGTTTGGAATTTGGAAAAACTTTCTTCTGCAAAGTTGTAGAGAATTGAATTTTCTATAAAAATTCACGAGATTCGAATTTTCTGATAAAAGTGCTATTTATTATGAATTATTGAAGTTTCGAAGTTCCGAAATAATTGATTTTTGGAAGTTTTATTTATTTTTATTAACAAAAACGTTTTTTACACTTTGGTAGGCCCACTTGCACATGTTGATGGCTGAATCCAGATTTTTAAAGGTGGACTAAGGAAAATTTATAATTATATTATTAGTTTATTAAATTTTCTGCTTTGGTGTTCTAAGCATTTTCTTATAAATAGGGTGCTTAGGTTAGAATTGAAAATCACACCAGAAACTGAAATTTTCTCTCTATTTCTCTCTCTATATTATTGAGTGTATTCTTGTGAGTATTTTGATATCTTGAGTGTTGATATACGGTGCAAGTTCAAGTCATAACCTATATCCGGTGTTTCAACTAGAAGTATAATTTTTGATAAATGTCTAAATATTCGGCTGTTTTGGCCATATGAAAAATAGTAAATGACTTTTAAAAATTCTGAGAAAAATATATGTTCATTATGGGACTATATTATGCTAAATCCTAGAAAAGAAAAATTGGTTACATTGATTTGGTATTTTTCATGAAAAGGGACTAGTTATGAGTAAATAAATTAAATATGTTATGTGAAGGAAGAAAATTGAAAAATAGGATTTTATGGCTTGATAATCCTATATGATGTATATACAGATTTTTGATGAGGGTTTTGGTTATTGGTGATAAAATCTTATGAGTTTGGTATTTTAGAATGATTAAATGCATTATTTAGTAAAGTGTAAACAATTTAAATAAATTGTTTATAAGCTTAAGAAATATTATTCTTTCAATATCATTATACCGAAATACTGGTATGAATTTTATTGTAGAATTTCTACCTTTTTGTGTCGGGTTTACTATTTATGAGTTACTATTCACGAGTTACCAAATTATAGTTGATTTACGAATATTACTCTTGAGATTAAAACTAGATGTTGATCATATTATTTTTATTATTATATATAACATTTTTACAACCCTAATGATGATATTTCTCTTTGACTTGAGTGTAAAGATGGGTAGATTTTTGGTATGATCATGACTATGGGTTATCTTTGGCCAATAGTGCAAAGTTGAATCGTTGATTGGTATGATCATGACCATTGAATTTATAAGTGAATATCTTTAGCTTAAGTGCAAAGGTGAATTGATCAACATGGTTATAATTATTGTTTATATAAATTCTGAAATGATTATATATTTCTTTGAGATATTAATATCTTTGGCCTGTAGTGCAAAGATGAAATATTGAGGAATATCTTTGGCCTGTAGTGCAAAGATGAATTGTTGATGAATATCTTTGGCCCGTAGTGCAAAGATGACTTGTTGTTGAATATCTTTGGCATGTAGTGCAAAGATGAAATGATAATGAATATCTTTGGTCGTAGTGCAAAGATGAAATTGTTAGTATGATTATAAACAAGAACTGTGATTTGGTATAACCGTGATCTTTGATGTTTCAGGTAAAGACATGTGATGAAAATTATTTTCGTCCTAGGTATGAAGAGGAATTTAGAATCATAATTATGATTATGAGTTATTTATATGATTGTGGAAAGGAACTGTTGAGTGATATTACAGGGATAAAACATTGTTGGTGAATTTTTAACATGGAGAAGATAATAGACTTTATGGTCTATTTGACTCTTCTAATGGATTGCTCGTTCCGCTGCAACTATGGTTGAAATTTTTATCATTTACCATATGTTCTAAATCTCTAATTTATTATTGATGAAGGCTATTGATAATTTAATTATCTTTAGTCAAGATATTCTTTACTGAGCTAGTTGTGCTCACTCTTCTGTTTCATAATTCCTTTCAGGTAATAAGAGTGTAGCTGGGTCGAGCAGGGGTAACAGGGGAATAGAACGGTGGTCATCATTTAGTAGTTATATTTGGTGAATCAACTAGGGTGAGGCGAACCCAACGTTGGAAGGGTGTTTTGCCACTATTATACAAGATGTCTAATGACATACAACCTCGTGTTATCATAAGACAAGGTTGTGCACATCCACTTGTTGAGTATATCTACAAGCACTACCTATATGATCTTGGAGTTTGGTTGAAGTATATTTCTCAATTAGAGACTGTGGAGATAATGATATGTCAAGAGAAGACTCACCATTGAAAAGAATATGATAGTAATCTTCTCATTTTTCTTTGGGGTCTATTGGGTCAACCAAGGATAATTCTGTGGCCATATGATATCTATCATAACCTAGAAGCATGGCCTCTCATGTACGAGAGTTTTCTTGAGCACTTCCCAAATATTCTAATTTCTAAAACAGTTTTTGACTATACCTTTATGTAAGATGTCATTGTGACGTGCTATCCAAGGTTGGGACATGAGTGAAAGTTGGTATATATTTGTACCCAAACTCATAGTATATGTGTTGTTGTATTTTGCACGACAATTGTTGTAATAAAATTGTAGTTGTTATCTGTACCATGTATTTGGCGACTCAGAATGGGTTGGATGGATTGGACCTATTTTGGGGGCGTTACAAGTACAGTAATACGTGTGGTTGCATAGTAGCACACGGTATTGATTATTAATGCTTATGTGAGAAATCACTCAGTTTGATTCAATTATTGTCAGTTAATAATATGAATTATTTAGCGATAATGACGTTTTGTTTTATTCGTATTATTAACGTAATAAAACAGAAACATCTTTTTATATAAAACAGAATACTTTATTAAAGTTATTCTATAAATAGAATATATTATATTTTATTTAAAAAAAATTTCTTTAAATATGGACCGTCGGATTAAAGTAATCAATCTGGACCGTTCATGGATTAGTTACTATGCATTCTATTTTTCTATAAATGGCACCTCATTCCTTCATTATTTCTTATGAATTCACTGAACTCTAGAGAGAGAAACTATAGAGAGAGAGAAGAAGAGTATTCTGTTACTTAACTACTTCCTTATTTCAGCTCTTCTTTAAAACGGTAAGGGGTGTTATTCTTTCTTATTCATGAAGAGAACTGTTGTTATTCCGTTTCTTATTATTCTGTTGGAATAACCTATATACGCGGTCTACCCTATACTTGGTGACATTCTTCTATTATTCTGTTGGAACATCCTGTCTGTGTGTTTTACACCGGACCTGGTTCCGTTTTTATTATTATTCTGTTGGAACATCATGTCTGTGTGTTTTACACCGGACCTGGTTCCGTCTTGTTATTATTTTGTTGGAACATCTTGTCTGTGTGTTTTACACCGAATCTGGTTCCATTATTTATTATTCTGTCGGAATATCCTGTCTGTGCGTTTACGCCGGACCTGGTTCCATTATTTATTATTCTGTCAGAATATCCTGTCTGTGCGTTTACGCCGGACCTGGTTCCATTATTTATTATTCTGTTGGAATAACCTGTCTGTGCGGTCTATCGCATGCATGGTGATTTCTTTTGTTATTCTATTTTTTATTGTACTCAGTTGGTTAAGTTTTGACTTCTATACTCCATAAAATTTGTGGAATATCCTTGATAATTGCGTTTCATCTAGTATCTTTTCATGAAAATATTCTTCTAAGCATTCTTGAATTTTGCTCCACAAAGCAGTATCATGTTGACAATTTGGACGTTGTTAATTCTTGGATAAATTAATTCTTGAACTTGTTTTATTGAATTCTTATATCATTGTCATCATCCTCATGTTTATAAAATGTTAAAAGTCATCTGTGGCCTGTAGTGCATAGATGGACTTGGTATGATTATGACCAGGGATTATTCGGTATAATCATGACCGTAATGTTACAAATAATGTGGTAAAAGTCCTCATTGGCCCGTAGTGCATTGATGGACAGTTGTTGGCATGATCATGACCATTAATGAATACACGAATATCCTTGGCCGTAGTGCAGGGGTGATTCGATGATGTGAATTATTTTATTAAGCTGAGTCCCAGCGATCACAGTGTTGAAAAACCTTTTAAATCATAAAAGATAGTAGAGTTTATTTTCTACTTGACTCTTTTAATGGATTGCTTGTTCCGCTACAGTTAAACTTGATGTCTATTATATTTTATCAGTTTAACATTGTTGAAGGCTAATGATAATTTATTCTGTATTATCTTAGTCATAATATTTCTTACTGGGCTAGTTGAGCTCACCCTTTCTTTCACTGTTCTCTTCAGGAAATGAGAACGTAGCTGGGGCAAGTCGGGGAACGGAGTGATGGTCCGAATGATAGTATTAGTTAGTAGTCCTCACTATTCTATGTAATAGTGTGTTAATAAATGTAATGAGGACTCCTTTTGAGTATGAATACTCTCTAGAAGATAATATTTGTATTCAAACTCACAGTTTATGTTTTGTCGTATTGTACACGACAGTTGTATTAGTAAGTTATATTTGTATGCTGTACTATGTATCTGACGACCCCAGATGGGTGATGTATACCTAATTTTGGGGGCGTCACAGTTGGTATCAGAGCTTAGGGATATGATCCCTGGCTAGGATGTGAGAATAGAACTAGGAAGGGAGAGACGGGGAATTCCTTCGCTAGTATGACCTACCTAAGTTTATTTGGTATTTAACTGGTCGGTCAAAGTATATGGATAATATGTTATATGTTAATTAACCCTTGTTTTGTTGCAGTATTTGTAAATAGCATTTGAAAATGTTGAGATAAACAATGAAGCACATGAGACCATTGAATCACCAACGATCACTGCTCAAGGTAATGTGCAACCAGAGGACAATAATCCTCATGAAAATAATAACACCGATGAAATGGTGAATGATGGGATGGTCAGAGACTTTATGCAATTCATGCAACAACAAAATAACTCTCGGAAGGTCATCGCTAAGCAGTTCAAGGAGCAATTCATGCAACAACGGGCGAGAGCGGATCCTATCCAAAATGAAGGAGGAAACAATGACAACCCACGGTTGGTCACCGCTAAGCAATTCAAGGAGCTAGGACCACCGGAGTTTTTGGGAAAGCCAGAACCACTTAAGGCGGAGACGTGGTTAAAGCAGATCACCAAGATATTTGATGTCTTGGGATGCTCCGAGGAGCAAAAGGTTCCCTTTGCCACTTTTATGTTGCGTGAAGAGGCAGATTACTGGTGGGAATCTGTAAAACGTACCCAGCCTGACGCACTCAAGATGTCTTGGGAGAAGTTTCAAGAACTGTTCAATGACAAGTACTTTCCCGAAAGTATTCGTCACATGAAGGAGGTGGAATTTATCAAGTTGGAGCAAAACTGTAACGACCCCAAAATAGGTCCATTCCATCCAACCCATTCTGAGTCGTCAAATACATGGTACAGAAAATAACTACAACTCTATTACAACAATTGTTGTGCAAAATACAACAACACATATGCTGTGAGTTTGGATACAAATATATACCAAATGTGACATTGGACACCATCATGTATCAGCACCTCACAAAGGTACCTTACATAAAGGTACAGTCAAAAACTGTTTTAGAAACTAGAATCTTTGGGAAGTGCTCAAGGAAACCTTCGTACATGGGAGGCCACGCGTCTAGGTTATGATAGATATCATATGGCCACAGAATTATCCTTGGTTTACCCAATAGACCCCAAAGAAAAACGAGAAGATTACTATCATATTCTTCCCAATGGTGAGTCTTCTCTTGACTTATCATTATCTCCACTGTATCTAACTGAGAATTATACTTCAAACAAACACCAAGATTATATAGGTAGTGCTCGTATATATACTCAGCAAGTGGATGAGCGCATCCCTGTCTTATGATGACACGAGGTTGTATGTCGTTAGACATCTTGTATGATAGTGGCAAACCACCCTTCCAACGTTGGGTACACCTTACCCTATTGGATTCACCAAATATAACTACTAAATGAACTTTTCTATACTGCTTCGGGAGAACATCCACAGCTAGAGACCACCGTTCTATTTCTCCGTTACCCTCGCTCGACCCAGCTACACTCTTATTACCTGAAAGGAATTGTGAAGCAAAAGGGTGAGCACAACTAGCTCAGTAAAGAATATCATGACTAAAGATAATTAAATTATCAATAGCCTTCATCAATAATAAATCAGAGATTTAGAACATATGGTAAATGATAAAAATTTCAACCATAGTTGCAGCGGAACGAGCAATCCATTAGAAGAGTCAAATAGACTATAAAGTCTATTATCTTCTCCATGTTAAAAATCCATCAACAATGTTTTATCCCTGTAACATCAATCAACAATTCTGGTCCACAATCATATAAATAACTCATAATCATAATTGTAGTTCTAAATTCCTCTTCTCATCCAGGACGAAGATAATTTTCATCACCTATCTTTACCTGAAACATCAAAGATCATGGTTACACCAAATCACATTTCCTGTTCATAATCATACTAATAACTTCATCTTTGCACTACGGCCAAAGATATTCATTTGTATCACCAGTTGGTCATGTTTATCTCAACATCTGTTCATCTTTGCACTACTGGCCAAAGATATTCAATAACATATCATCTTTGCACTACGGGCCAAAGATATTCATCAACAATTCATCTTTGCACTACAGGCCAAAGATATTCATCAATATTTCATCTTTGCACTACAGGCCAAAGATATTAATATCTCAAAGAAATATATAATCATTTAAGAATTTATATAAACAATAATTATAACCATGTTGATCATTTCACCTTTGCACTTAAGCTAAAGATATTCAATTATAAATTCAATGGTCATGATCATACCAGTTAACAATTCAACTTTGCACTACTGGCCAAAGAGAACCCATAGTCATGATCATACCAAAAATCTACCCATCTTTACACTCAAGTTAAAGAGAAATATCATCATTAGGGTTATAAAAATGTTATATATATGATAATAAAATCAATATAATCAACATATAGATTTAATCTCAAGAGTAATATTCATAAATCAACTATAATTTGGTTAGAAAAAGAAACCAATTTTGTCGTGAATAGTAACTCGTAAATAGTAACTCATGAATAGTAACTCGTGAATAGTAACTCGTGAATAGTAACCTCGACTCAAAAAGGTAGAAATTCCACAATAAAATCTATACCAATATTTCGGTATAATGATATTGAAAGAATAATATTTCTTAAGCTTATAAACAATTTATTTAAATTGTTTACACTTTACTAATTAATGCATTTAATCATCATAAAATGTCAACTCTTAAGATTTCATCATCAATAGCCAAAACCCTCATCAAAAATCTGCATATACCTCATATAGGATTCTCAAGTCATAAAATCCTATTTTCCAATTTTCTTACTTCACAAAACATATTTAATTCATTAACTCATAACTAGACCATTTTCATAAAAAATACCAAATCAATTCCAAAAATATTTTTTTTCTGGGATTTAACATAATATAGTCCCATAGTGAACATATATTTTTTTCAGAATTTTTAAAAGTCATTTACTATTTTTCATATGGCCAAAACAACCGAATATTTAGACATTTATCAAAAATTGTACTTTTGTCCAAAAATTCTGAAATTAACAGAGTATACTTCCATCATATACATGTACTCCCAATAAAAATTTCATCAATTTTGGAGTTAACCACAAGAAATTATAAGCAGTTACTTTTAAAATAGTCTTTTCTCATAAAATTCATAACTCTCAATCTATACATCCAAAAATCACCATTTTTGGACACAATCAATAAAACTCATCAAAATATCATTTCAAATTTTTCCAGAATTTTTGAAGTTCAGAAAAATTACGAAACTGAAAATCATAACAACCCTTAAAATTCCTTACTATCCCTTACTATCCCTTACCTCAAAAGAGCAGTACTTCTAACTGGATATCAGATATGATGCTGAAGGAAACTTACACTGATGAATAGCAACTCACCAAGTATCTAAAAACTCACAAAATATGCTTCATAATATAGAGAGAGAAAGAGAGAAAGCTTATGTTTTTGGTGTGATTTTCAATTCTAACTTAGCCATCTATTTATAGGAAAATTTTGGTAGGTTTGACCTGTAACCTGATGGCTTTACCTGTTACTATTTCCACCCACCACATTTGAAATATAATTCAGCACATTTCTTCACCAACCACAAGTGGGGCCCACCAATTCTAGAATTTTTCACCAAAATGATAAACTCCGAAAATTCAACAATTTCTGAACCAGTCATCTCGTAAAATTCATAATAAATCATACGTTCATTATTAACGGTTCAAAATTTGTGGGCATATACTCAACTTATATATGTATAACATATCCAAAAATTACCACGATCCAACGGTCGAATTAAAAATTATAACCCCCGCAAAATATCTCAAAAACCCTAATTTTTAATACCTCCATTCCGACAAAAATACTGATAAAAACCTCAACATTAACTCCTTTATTTTTAACCACAAAAATATATTCCTCATTTATATCCACATAAAATAAATATTTCCTTATCATATGAATCAATAATTAATTATTCACAAATAATATTACAGAATCACATTTATGACAACCAGGCCGTTCCCAGGATAGAGGGGGCTTTCCAATAAGAATTTCTCCTTACTGGCGCGCAATTAGATGACCAAACCTCTCCTTAGACAGAACTTTCTAGACATTGACAACAATGTTATCTAATAATATTATTCAAATAATATGAATTATTGATCTGATAAAGGAAAATACTGTGCAGCAACAATTATTAAAATAACAATAATATAAAATATCAACGCAACAATTATTGAATCAATAAAATAAAATATTGAACAGTAACTACTGTAACAATTATTGAGTAGTGCCTTCTTACGTAAAAATCAATAATTTCAAAAATACTATGCAATACCGTGTGCTACTGTGCAATAACGCGTGTTACTGTATTTTAACCACCGGGTATTCCAACAGTGTTAACGGTAACAACTACGCCGTTATTTGTAAAAACTCAAATTTGTCGTTTTCTTCATCCGACAGTTATTCTGTTATGGGGCCCACAAATGGCTGCGCCGTCGTACGAATATTCCCCGACAGAAAGAATATTCCACGACCAAACGAATATTCCCCGACAACAATGATTATTTTATAACCACTTGCTTATTTTGAAAAAAAATCATATTTCACTCATAACTTTAAACTTTTATCAATTTAACCATTTACTGAATAGTAATTATAAGAAAAATTGAATACTTTTATTTCATAAAATTCGGGGTCTTACAAAAACAACATGACCGTGTCGCAGTACGAAGCCAAGTTTGCCGAGTTGTCCCGATTTGCATCCCACTTGGTGGATAATGAAGAGAGAATGACGCGGATATTTTTAAGAGGTTTGAAACCGGAGATACGTCAATATCTTATTTCTCATAAACTATGTTTGTATTCAGATGTTGTGAATAGGGCTCAGTTAGTGGAGCGCGATAACGAGTCAACGCAACCAAAAGAGAGCAGCCGGAAAAATGATAATACTGGTGATAACAGTCATCAAAGTGGTGACAATAAGCATGGAGGGAATCAACATGCCAGAAATGGTAACCACTTCAATGGTAATCATGGTCAAAACAATAAGAATGGACATTTCAAGAAGAGAAAATTCAACAATGATGGATAGACGTCAGCACTAACACCCGTTGTTAAGGAAGGAGAACGACCACCTATCATATGCTTCAAATACGGAGGGGAGGGACACATCAGTCCAAACTGCGCGATGCCATCCAAAGCATGCTATAATTGTGGAAGAGAAGGTCACTTAGCCCGATTTTGTCGTTCACCGAAGACAAGTTTAGATAGGATGGAGGCACCAAAGACCGTCCCAGAAAAGCCAAAGCCAGTAGTTTAAGAGAGAGCATTTTTTTCGTGATGAGGAACCTGAATAAAATTATCACGGGTATGTTAGTCATAAACTCTTGCGAAGTCTATACCGTATTAGATACCGGTTCTACTCACTCTTTTATTTCACCTAGTTGTGTTCAATATTTGAACTTAACTCCGGAGAAGTTAGACTTTGATTTCTCTGTTGAAATTCCGTTGGGAGAAACCTTTGTTACCTCCACTATTTATAAATCTTGTTCAAATCAACACTTTCACGTTACCTGTTGATCATATCTCTTTGAAAATACTTGCATTGATGTGATTTTTGGAAACGATTGGTTAGCTGCTCATCATGCTTTTCGTAAGGTTGTTAGCTTTCATATTCCTAACCAATCTGTTATGCAAATTCAAAGTAACCAAACCACTAAAGTCAACCATTGTCATATCAAGTCATAAGTAAAAATCCCCGTTCCTTTCGTTGTTGACTTCCTGGTGTGGAATGCACCGAAGCTAGACTTTCCGTAGGAGACGTTGTAAATGACGATGACAAGTTGATAGGTATCAATGTGACGTGTTATCCAAGTCTTGGATGAGGGTCACAGTTTTGAGCGATATTTCTATTATTAATAAATTTCTTGACGTATTCTTGAAGACTTCTTAGCCTACCCCAGAGCGTAAAATTGAATTTTGTATTGACCCCAGTACAAAACCCATTTCTTAAACCCTCAAATATTTCTTCAACTAAAACGAACGTATTATGCGCCAAAGACGTTGGCTCGAGCTGTTGAAGATTACGATCGTACCATTCAATAACATCGTAGAAAAGCGAACGTGGTAGCTGACGCGTTGTGTAGAAGATCGTATACGGTTACAAGTGCGAATATACGAACCCACGTGAAGATAACGAACATACGATTAAAATCGACTTTAATCGATAAAGTTAAAGCCGCTCAAACTACATACTCAGAGCTGGTAAATGTGAAGAAGAAGGTTCAAGAGGGCGTTATTCTAGAAACAAGAATCGACGAAGAGAGGAAATCTCAACTCTCGATTTAATTGGCCCATTTGAAATTCTCGATGAAGAAGGAACTGTGGCCTATAGACTCATTTTACCGTCAAGTATGTTGCGTGTTCAGAATATTTTTTTTACGTATCGATGTTACGTAAATATGTGGACGACCCGAACCACATTATTAATTTAGAACCGGACGAGATAGCGAAAGATTTAACGTATGAGGAGATACGTGTTAACATCTTGGATAAGAAGGATCATATTCGATGCTTAAAGGTTATACCTCAAGAGTTAGAATTTGAAGTGAAGTCAAGGTATCCTCACATGTTCGGCATACCAAGTACGTACGTAAATTTCGAGGGCGAAATTCCATAAGAAGGGGAGATTGTGAGACCCCAGATTTTATGAATAAATATTTAATTTTTTTCGAAATAATTTTTTTTATATATTATGGTGTGGATTTGATATAATAGTTATGGGTAGTATTTATAAATTTTACAAAGTATGTAAGTTGTCATATTATATTCGTTTGGTCGGGGAATATTCTTTTTGTCGGGGAATATTCGTACGACGGCACAATCATTGGTGGATCCCACAACAGAAGTATAGTCGTAGTTAGAAAATGACAAAATTGTCTTTCTATAAAAATAACGGCTGAGGTGTTACCATTAAAATCGTTAAAACTGTTGAACTACCCGGTAGTAAAAGTACAGTAATACGCGTGGTTGCATAGTAGCACACGGTATTGATTATTGATGCTTACGTGAGAAGTCACTCAGCTATACTCAATTATTGCTACAGTAATTGCGGCATCATATCTCTTAAATTATTATCATAGTATCATCTGTATAATATGTTATATTATTAAATCAATAATTGAGACGTTGTGGTAAGTTTGGTTTTTTTATGGGGGGCCATATGTCATCATCTAAGAGTCTCTTCGTCAATAGTAATTACCGTCGTCAATAGTATTTACCTTGGTCAATAGTAATTACCTTCGTCAATAGTATTTACCTTGGTCAATAGTATTTACCTTGGTCAATAGTAATTACCTTCGTCAATAGTATTTACCTTGGTCAATAGTAATTACTTTCGTCAATAGTAGTTGTCCCTTCAATATTATCAAGAGTCATTTGACCCTTCGTTAAGACCAAGAGTCATTTGACCCTTCGTTAAGACCAAGTGCCACCCTCAGTTTTTCTATAAATAGAGGCCTAGGGCTTCATTATTTTTTACGAATTCATTCAAGCTATAGAGAGAGAAAGTATAGGGAGAATAAGAGAGAGAGAATAAAAGTATTCTGCTACTTCACTTTTCTAATATCCAGTTCTTTTAAGGTAGGGAATATTATTTCTTTTATATTCATGAAGAGAACTTCTGTTATTCCATTCTTTATTATTCTGTTGGAATAACCAGTATACGCGGTCTACCCTATACTTGGTGACATTCTTCTATTATTCTGTTAGAACATCCTGTCTGTGTGTTTTACACCGGACCTGGTTCCATTTTTATTATTATTCTGTTGGAACATCCTGTCTGTGTGTTTTACACCGGACCTGGTTCCGTCTTGTTATTATTTTGTTGGAACATCCTGTCTGTGTGTTTTACACCGGACCTGGTTCCATTATTTATTATTCTGTCGGAATATCCTGTCTGTGCGTTTACGCCGGACCTGGTTCCATTATTTATTATTCTGTTGGAATAACCTGTCTGTGCGGTCTATCGCATGCATGGTGATTTCTTTTGTTATTCCATTCTTTATTATACTCAATTGGTTAAGTTTTGACTTCTATACTCCATGAAATTTGTGGAATATCCTTGATAATTGTGGTTCATCCAGTATCTTTTCATGAAAATATTCTTCTAAGTATTCTTGAATTTTACTCCACAATGCAGTATCATGTTGACAATTTGGACGTTGTTAATTCTTGGATAAATTAATTCTTGAACTTGTTTTATTGAATTCTTATATCATTGTCATCATCCTCATGTTTATAAAATATTGAAAGTCATCTGTGGCCTGTAGTGCATAGATGGACTTGGTATGATTATGACCAGGGATTATTCGGTATAATCATGACCGTAATGTTACAAATAATGTGGTAAAAGTCCTCATTGGCCCGTAGTGCATTGATGGACAGTTGTTGGCATGATCATGGCCATTAATGAATACACAAAT
Organism: Panax notoginseng; assembly: GCA_016801055.1. Classification (NCBI taxonomy): domain Eukaryota; kingdom Viridiplantae; phylum Streptophyta; class Magnoliopsida; order Apiales; family Araliaceae; genus Panax; species Panax notoginseng. The sequence goes on along the minus strand of CM029012.1, from coordinate 158,631,210 downwards.
ATCCTTGGCCGTAGTGCAGGGGTGATTCGATGATGTGAATTATTTTATTAAGCTGAGTCCCAGCGATCACAGTGTTGAAAAACCTTTTAAATCATAAAAGATAGTAGAGTTTATTTTCTACTTGACTCTTTTAATGGATTGCTTGTTCCGCTACAGTTAAACTTGATGTCTATTATATTTTATCAGTTTAACATTGTTGAAGGCTAATGATAATTTATTCTGTATTATCTTAGTCATAATATTTCTTACTGGGCTAGTTGAGCTCACCCTTTCTTTCACTGTTCTCTTCAGGAAATGAGAACGTAGCTGGGGCAAGTCGGGGAACGGAGTGATGGTCCGAATGATAGTATTAGTTAGTAGTCCTCACTATTCTATGTAATAGTGTGTTAATAAATGTAATGAGGACTCCTTTTGAGTATGAATACTCTCTAGAAGATAATATTTGTATTCAAACTCACAGTTTATGTTTTGTCGTATTGTACACGACAGTTGTATTAGTAAGTTGTATTTGTATTATGTACTTTGTATTTGACGACCCAAGATGGGTGATGTATACCTAATTTTGGGGGCGTCACATAAACAAACTTCCCCTTCCTCTCCATAGCAAACTTCTTTAAGTCCTTAACAGAATCACCATTCGTGATTTTTTTCCTCTTTCCATCCTTCTTCCTTGTATCAACCATTCTACACAAAATATAAAAACAACACAAACCTAAACAATCAATACTCCATTCTGTTAGAAAACTACTTTAATAGATAATACATCAAACTATTTAGAAAATACTCACTTGAAACAATAATAAACACCAGAATCGATCAATAGAGAAGAAAAAACCAACTGAACCACTGTGCAACAACGATAACGAGTAACAACGACAATGACGAACAACTAAACGAAGATGATAACGAGTAACGATCACGAAAATGTAAAATAAATCACCGAAAATGATCAATATAGATGAAGAACGCACGAACAAAAGATAGAAACAATGGTTTCAGTATGCAGAACAAGGGATTGTAACTGAAGAGTCTCAATCAAATGATAGAGGACGGTTATCACGTGTTTCAAAAATAACCAACCCGATTTTAAGATGGACACTAATTTGTCATGTCAACCCATTAATATTAATCCCTTAAATTAAGGACTCCTAATTGTATTAGTATTGTAAATAAATATGATGAAGTGTTATATTTTTGTAATTATTTTATGGATGTATGATTATTGTAATTATTTTTAAAAATGTACTATAATATGTAATTAATCCAAAAAAATTCCCATCAAATTTTAGTAAATTAGACATAAATATCATTATTTATCCATAATTATAAAAAAGTTTGCCAATTATCAAGCAAATAGGGCAAATAGGGCCATATATCAGGCACACTTTTCTTTATCTTAAGGATATGGACATATAAATGTTCTAATTTGTGCTTATTCATCTTTTTTTTTTGTTGTTGTTTATTATTGTACTTAAATCGACTTAATTAATTAGTCTTTATTTTTGTAATAATAATTGAATATATTATAAATTATTAATTTACAATAGTAATAAAACTTTAAATATATTTTATTAAATACTACTGAATTAACTAGTTATAACGTATTTTGGAAAGTTGATTTTATTTAACAAAAATTAAATAATTAGTGAATTATTTGATATAAATTAGAAAATGAACATTTTAGTAAAAGGTAAATTGTAATATTTCAAATTTATACCAAACACTTGTAACAACTATTTTATCAGTAATCAAAAAATTATAAGATACGACTAATTTCTATTATCAATAATAAAATATTCAGTAATCTTCCACTTTGTAGTGAAAGATAACAATAGCATATTCTATAATTCTAGTATTTTTAGAGAATCAAACAAACCATCTTCTTTCCACCCTCCCTCCAACAATTCACAATATGTATGTATGTAGGTAGGCAGCAAGTGGTTAGTAAGAAGTTTATTTTGGGTTAAATTGGTCAATTTATCAATAGAATATTGACATGCAGGTGAAGTTATATGTGTGTCAGTATTCTATTGACCAATTAGTCAATTTATTAAAAAAATAACTTCATGCTAAAGGGATTCTTTTTCTTTCAAGTGCATTTTCTCTGTTAAAAAGAATTATATATATATAAAGTCATCACAATATTTTATAATTATTGGCCATTTTTGTCTCCAAGTCCTATCCAAGTCTCGAATTCCATAATGACTAACAGAATCATTTGTAACAAACAAGGGCCATGCATAAATATAACAATTTGTAACGTCAGTGACCCTGCCATATCAACTGTGCTAAGCCACGTTTTGACATTTATGATGCCTATTTGGGCCACTCGATTTCAAACTCATCAAAACCACATATTTTTTTTAAAATAAAAATAATAATTTAAGATTATTGTTAAATTTAAAATTAGGAAGATTTATTAAAAGTCATAACATGGTAAGTAAGAGAATTGATATTTTCACAAATAAAAATGATAATTGCACAAAATTCTTTTCAAATGAATATTAATTAAATGATCTCACATGTATGTGAGAGTTTATGAAAATATTAATTTTTATTTGTTAAAATTTTAATTCTCAATAATAAATCTTACAATAAGTAATTGACTAAAGTTAAAGAAAATTTATGTCAATTTTAAATTTAAAAATATCTTATGTTGACTTTAAAAAATTAATAATATTCTTATATTTTAAAACAAAAATACTACATTTTGTATTTTTTTGTTCTTTGTCTCGTAAAAATATTTTAAAAAATATCAAAGGTGGTATAACTAAAAATGGTTAGTGAGGCTACTTTGTCTATCATAATACAATTAGGATAAGATATATATTTCGTAGCTAATGCCTGATAGTATAAAACAAAAGCATCATATCACTCCTTCGGACATCCACTAATTAATACTCCATATATCGATCTTTATTGATCTTTCCGTCGCACTACAACGATAATGGCTTTACTTTTCCTTCCTACCTACTAATTAACCACGCAATCATCTTCTTCAACTAAAACAGTTTTAGAACGATGCCAAGTTTCTCATTACTCAATATTAAAAAAATTACTCATATGACTTGAATGCATGAGATTTTAGAATCTATTTTTACCTTTTGACAAGAGTATTAAAAATTCCAGTCCAATATAAAAAAAAAAAGGAGAAGAGGTATACTGATACAAAAGAAGAATTAGCTGTTTGTTTTAGAGAACTCATATTTTTAAATATATTTTTGATATTTTGAGATGTTCTTATCTGGTATGAGCATAAAGTGAATATCAATTTTATGTAAAAAAAAAATTATATAAAAATATTAAAAACACATAAAAATAGTGTTACATGACTTGTTTTGACTACATTTTATCATTTCAAGCGACTTATATTATTTTAATAGTATCATTTTTACTCTATAATTTCAACTGCAGGCCTTTTCGTAAGGATGAACATGAACATGCATCTTAAAAGTAAGCAGTTGAAAAATATAATTCAGAAGCTAGAAACTTTAAAGAACCTTGTTGGCGAAGGGAAAAATTCCAAAGTAATATAAATACGCATATTCGTACGTACATGTATAATTCACTGAATAAAGATTTCTTGATGAAATGATTCATATATAACTATGGTTAGATTTAGATTTAGTACTCCTTTAGTTTTAAATTATTAGCCTATATAATATTGACTTTCTAAAAATTAATTTAAAATTGACATGATTTATTTAAGTTTTTTTTTATAATTAATAATATTTTTTAGATAAATTTATGATATTTATATTAATTTTAAATTTAAAATTAACTTTTAAATAACTAACATTAATTTTATAGTTGAAAACAAAAGTAGTATTAATTAGAACCTTAAAAAAATATCTAAGGAAGATATTTTTTTTGTTTGTTTTTTTCCCGAATTAATAATTAACAAGGAAGATGTTTCAAAGTAGGGACATAAGAGAGAGGGAGAGCTCCCATCACTGTCTGGGAGTTTATTTTTTTGGAAAAAAGAAGCGAAGCGAAGAGAAGGGAAGGAAATAACTCACTTTTCTTTGTTTCGTTTTTTTTTTATATAAAAGTTAGAAGAATTTTTTGGGTCAAATAAAAAAGCATTGTTTTTCTTCACTTTTTTTTTTGTTTTTTTTTCCAGCTGCAACCTCTCATTATATTCTCTTCTATTAAAACATAACTATATAGGACCCATATGATGAATCACTTGTTTGAAATTTTGTCAGTCATAAGGAAAATAAAACACACTAAACATAATAAACATAATAATTTACAATTTATATTATCTTGAAAGGACTGATCGACATATAAAATCATAAAAAAAATTAGTAAGGTCAAAGAGGATTGATTTCTAGTTCAAAATTTATACATACTTTTATACTTATCGGTTGAAATAAGTTTTTTTTGTATGATGTACAAATGTGTTCTTTATGGCATACAAGGTAAAGCAAAAGAAATTATAAAATTTGATTGATATTCGTAGAATAATAACTTAAAAATGAGACAAAACAATAAATTTATGAATTTATCTATATTTTATAGTAACTTAATTTAATAAAATAAGTCATATATTTTAAATAAAGTACATTCTTATAATTTTGGGGAAAAAATAGCAATATATATATATATAAATGTTGAGAGGATCTAAATTAATTATAAACCTCCCGCCCGGTTCCCTATGCCCCCTCTCCTCCGTCCCTGGTCGGGTCTTTTTATCATCTACTTGTAGCTTTCAGATTTCCAAAAATGGTTATTACACATTGGACATTCAAATTGTGCGAAAATGTCATATCTTAATTCTGGCTAGTGATATTTTTCCGGTTCGCCACCCCACCCCACCCCGCCGAATAAAATATCAAAAAGAATGATGGGGAACGAACTCCCACCACTTTTCTGCAAAAGACAAAAATCCCAAATTCTTATTTACCCCACCAAGGCAACTACTACAGACTACATACGCGGGGGGATAATGATATACCTTTCAAATTTCCATAAATAGATACTATTACATTTACATATATATTGGACCTTATAAATGTGCAAAAATGTCAAGCGTGCGCTGCGTTGCAACACTTGTCTACATCCCTAGCTAGTAAGTAACAAAAGTTTGAAGTTTTTTTTAATTAGTATTTTTTTGGATCCGCAGTTCATTTTTGAACTGACACACATAAAATTTTACTTGCCTATCAATATTTTATTTATCAATTAATTAATTTATTTAAAAATAAATTTTATGCTAATAACTTACTTATTTTTTTTAGTTTGATAAGCATTGTTTATCTCTATTTCTATCTACTTCAAATTTTAAGACAACCTCTTATTTTATTTTCCCTTGTATTAAGAACTACAAGACGTCTTCGCTTTTTTTATTTTTTCTCTAATTTAAAACTGCAACTGCAAGACGTGTTACGTGCGAAAAGACAGAAAGTCCCGTTCACGCCCAACTACTACTAATGAGTCATTCTTTGGAATTTTGTCGCTCCATACGAAATGAAATTATATTATGCACTCCCGTCCCGTCCCCTCCCCTCCCCTCCCTCCCTATCATCTGTGCCAAGACACGTTTTCACATTTATGATGCCCCCTACTCGATTTCAAACTCACCAAATGCCACACTTTTTTTTTCCAATTTTTTAAAATCAATTTATAATTAGAAAGATTTATTAAAAGTTATGTAATAATAATTAGAAAAATAATTGTTGTACAAGATTCTTAGTAAATAGGTCTCACATTTACGTGAGAGATAATTTACTAATGAAAAATATCAGTTGTTTACTTGTATAAATAATAATTTTAAATAATAATTATTAGAAAATTGATATTTACACATGTATTTTTACTATTTTCACATGGTCATCTCTCACATGAATATACAATGAAAAGAAACATATAAAAATATCAAAAATACATGCTTAAATAATATTCGATTAAAGTTAAAGAAATTCATGTAAATGTCTTATATTTGAAAATGACTTTAGAAAATTAATAATTTTCTTAATTATATTTTAAAAAGGAAGTAGTACATAAAAATAATTTAAAAAATATATATAGGGCACTTTCTCTATCATAGTACGTACAATTAGGATAAGATATTTCATAGTAAATATAAAACAAAAGCATCATATCAGTCCTGCGGACATCCACTAATTAATATCTTTATTCAAGAATTACCAATTTCACTTTTATATTATTTTAATAATATTATTTTTACTCTATAATTTCAACTGCCTTTTCGTACGTAAGGATGAACATGCATCTTAAAACTTGTTGAAAAATAAATTTTAGAAGCTACAAACCTTAATGATATCTCTCTCACTAAAGATTTCTTGATTAACTACGGTTAGATTTGGGATATTATATAGCCCAAATTTAGGTTTAAACTATAAAGACTTTCTAAAAATATATTTATGATATTTTTAAATTTAAAATTAACATAATTTATTTAAGTTTTGAAATAATAAAATTTATAATTAATAATATTTTTAGATAAATTTATGATATTTATATTCATTTTTAATTTAAAAATATTTGATATTAATATATTAAGGTGGAGTATGTCACGTCAATATAATATAAAATATTTGTAAAATATATAATTTGTACCTTTAGCATTATTCTTTAAAATATCCAATTGCCTATTTTACTTGCCTATTCTGGGGAAGAACTTTTTTTTCCTCTCTAATTTAAGAATGCAAGACGGGTTAGGTGCGAAAAGACCGAATCCCTTCACTCTTTTATCGTATACAAAGTGAAGCGAAAAAAGTCGTAAAATTTGATTGATATTCATATAATAATAATCAAAAAATAAGGAGTAATAAATTTATGAATTTGTCTATATTTCATATTAACTTAAATTAATAAATTTTACTCATATGTTTGGAATAAAGTACATTCTTGAAAAAAATATCAATACATATTTTATTTTATTATAAATGTTGAGAGGATCTAAATTCCAAAGTATAAATGTAAAAATTTCATAACCTTAAAAAAAAAATTTAAAATCTGCGGGCCCCCCGGGTCTCTATGACCCTTCCCTCCGAATATGGTGGAGGTTTTGTTGGTGACGGTTTCTTCATAAGAGGAAGTGTTGATTGGAGATTTATTAGAGGTGGCGGTGGGGATGTAATGGAGATTTTGTATATTGCAGTTGTTATAGATGAGGAGAGAGAAGAAGCCCTAAATTAAGGAATCCTAATTGCATACTAATTCCTTAAATTAAGGAATCCTAATTGCACTAACATTGTAAATAAATATGAAAATGTATTAGTTGTGAAAATATTTTATGAGTGAACTATTGTTATAATTATTTTTAAAAATATAATAGAATACGTAATTCATCCTTTCAAATTTTCAAAAAAGGAAATTTTTAGAAACCTTAAAGATTCTCTTGTTCGCGAAGGGGAAAATCCCCAAGTAATATAAATACGCATATCCGTACGTACAAATAGAATTCAGTGAATAAAGATTTCTTGATGAAATGAATAACTATGCTTAGATTTCGGATATATAGCCCAAATTTAGGTAGATCACAATTTCCAAAAATGGTCATTACATATTGCACATTAAAATTGTGCAAAAATATCATATCTTCGTACTAGGGATGCATAAAAATACCGCAGCTTCACCTGGTTAAAGCTTGGACCAGTTAGAACTAATTTAGAAGGCTTAAAAAAATTGTTCTTTTAAGATAAAAATTGGACCAGTTAAGTTTTGTTTATCATTTGGCCGCTACACCGACTAGATTAGAAGACATCGTATTGATGATAAATGCCACTGTTTAGCTTGGTCGATAATAGGAGTAGCTAGGGGCTAAAAAAAATCTTAATAATCTTCGAGGGCAACTTAATTATTATACTAGCTAGTCATTTGTAAGACTTTCCCTAGCAACCAGAAAGACTAGCAATCGAGTCCATGCCCAAGTTGATCTCGATTCTTAGATCTCACATTGGGCAATAAAAGATATATTTGCTTGAATACTGTTCAAAACAAACATTTGTTATAGATCACTACCCATATATATATATATATATATATATATATATATATATATATATATATATATATATATATATATATATATACACACACACACACACACACACTTGTATGACCAACATGTGACAAAATTAAATTGTGATAAGATAGAATATTTAAGGTGAGGCTAATTTTTATTTATAATTCGACTTAAAACTTTCTCATCAATAATAACAACACTGATCATTTTCTTATAAGTTATATTTTGTAAATACATAATAATATAATTTAATTTCTATGATTAACGTAGGCACAAAAGAAAGAAGTGTTGACTATTTTTAATTTTATATTGTGAGGGATTTATGAGCTCTCATTTTCTCGTCTGATTATTTTGTGTTTATATGTATTGGAATATTATTGATCAAATTAAATTGATTGATTAATATATAAATCGCACAGTAATTTTAATGAATAAGTAGATGCCGATAAGATCTTAGTCTATTGGTTAAGACTGAGGTAACGAGACTTTTAGATTTTTGATTCAATTCTCTAAATGAAAAAATTATATTGTATTACTTAAAACGGGGCTTTCAAAAAAATAAATGAAGAAGTAGATGAATTAAATTATGGTCCTAATAGACAGTAATAGTGTTATGAACTTGGTGATGCTTCTAATTATAGTGGTTAAATTTTGATTGATTGATCATTAACTTGAACCGTTAAAGTAATCTTCATTACAAGAGGTCATATGTGTGAAACTATGACCACATAGGCAAATACAAGGCTCTAGTTAATTATGCAAGAAGTGATACAAATTCAGACATAATTGGGACAACTTGAAGGCGACATATCAGCAAGCCGAGAATTACCTGCCATGACACTTTAAATTCACAAAACACAAAAAAGTGTAATTAGCTTAATCGATCAGTCTTATCTTAGCTTGATTAACTTGTCATTTGTCAAATTTGAGGAAATTTTGGCCAGCTGTCATTGCCACGTCGTCCATTTGCCACAATATCCCAAATTTACATTAAAACATTACAATTTAGGAGTAATAGTCGTTTTAAACGTGACAATATATATTTTAAGTTATTTTTCCTTCACTATCGTGGAGTGACGGAAAAAATATAATTAAGAAAATAACTGAAATTTGAATGATTAATGATGATTTGGGTAAGATGTTTGAGGGCTATAGAAATTAATTAATTGGATTGGGGTGGGGTGGGGTGGGGTGGGGTGGGGTGGGGAATTTATCATCGAGATAACCCTACGTACTAGCTAGGGCCCTTAGCCAACTTGCATGTAAAATATATACGTGGTTAATGAGTGCAAAGTTTGTGGCCTACCATTATTAATAATTGAATTAAGTGATGCCAAAAGATTAAAGATGCATAGACCTGAAAAACGAGAATATCAAATGTTAAAAGAAGATCTCAAAGCTTATATGAATTGCCATATGGGGTAACAAAATTGTTGATTTATAGTCCCAAAGGAGACCTTTATTTTTATATTTATATATTCCTTTTTGTGTGGATCCCCTTCATCCTTTTATTTAAAGCCTATAAACTAACAGAGGAAGAATTGTAAATGCCCAACCCTGGCCTCTCTATTTTAATGTACCATCATTCACATTATTTTTAGCCAACCACTAGACCTCTTTAATTTTATCATGGAAGAAGAACAAATCAACATTAAGAGTAGTAGTAGTGTAGCTCAATATTATTTTTCCTCCTCTTCCACCACCGCCGACACCTCCTCCTCCTCCGCCACCCTTTTAGCTTCGACTTCAAAAAAGTGCAAAAAAGGCTCAAAAAGAGTAACACAAGAGCCAAAAAATGCAAATGAGTCTACCAAACGAAGCAATAACGGCTGTGGTGGTGGTGGTGGTGGCGGCGGCGGCGGCGGCAACCACCCTATGTACCGCGGAGTACGAATGCGCAATTGGGGCAAATGGGTTTCCGAAATTCGAGAGCCTATGAAAAAATCAAGAATATGGCTCGGGACATTCCCCACACCTGAAATGGCGGCTCGAGCCCACGATGTAGCCTCTTTAGCCATCAAAGGCCACTCGGCTTATCTCAACTTTCCAAATTTGGCTCATGAACTTCCACGGCCAGCCTCCACCTCACCTAAGGACATACAAGCGGCTGTTGCAAATTACAAGGCTGCGGCGCCTTTATACTCTGTGCAATCGCATGCCGACTTATGCCAAGCCGATCCGAGCAGAGCCGTACTCCGAGGTGCCCATTCATCAACAAATTTGTCGTTGCTAAACAGCCAAGAATCACTGGATTCTCCATCAACGGATAATGATGATGCTGATGATGATATAATATTTGACCTACCAGATCTTTTTATGGACGGAATAGATCGATTTGATGAATGTTTTCCCTATGCTTCGCAGCTGGCTGGAGCCGATATAGCATTCCGGCTTGAAGAGGCATTTATATGGGATTACTACTAGCTGGTTACTGATATATATATATATATATATATATATATATATATATATATATATATATATATATATATATATATATATATATCCAAAAACACTAACTTTTATAGATTCTTCACAAATGGGGATAAAAGATATATAGCCAAATGTGGAAAGTCATGTTCATATATTAGTTTTTAGAGTAATTATTTGGAACAGCTTTTTTTTGAATTTTCTTGTGAAATATACATAAAATAAAAACTTTCATCTTTGTACAAATATGTGCTGTATCAAGGTTTGTCTTGTTCCTTTTTAAGAGGGGTTCATGAGATATTGAGTGCATGCATATGTTTTGACTATTATTTATTAATTAATGTCCATTTATAATAAAAATTTATAGACCTTGGTAAATCTTGATGCCACTAAAATTTTGGTAAAAAGATACTCATTTGTTGAAATGATTATGTATATCTTTTTTTTCTTTTCGTCAATATTTTTCAAGTATGCTCTGGATAACACTTGTTATCATATGCAATATTTGGATTGTAAGAATTAAGGTGTGAATGGAATGAAAAAAAAAAATATGTTTGATGTTTCTATTGGAATGGAATGAACCGTTCTTATTCTTGTCAAATTTATGAATTTTATTCCTTGAGGGAGAGTATGAAATAAATCATTCTAATCAAAAATAGAATGAATCATTCTCATCTCTATTCCATTCATTCACCAATTTTATCCTTACAACCCAAATTAATGTAACATTAGAGTATATTAATTCGCGGAGTTTTGAACACTTAACGAGTATCTACGTACTATATATGTCTGGAATGAACTTAATTATTTGAAATGGTTTATGAGAAAGTTACTAAAATGAGTCACTAATATTCCTATGATGTTCAAAACCTCATTCCATTATATGTCTCAAAATTATTTTCGGTAAGCATCTTTGGTGGAAGAAAGAAAATGTAATCTCACTAAAAGTTAAAGTTTGACATGACAAAATCCAAGACTACTTTTAGTACCTAACGTCTTGAGCTGGTTCAAGTCGGTTTTGACAAAATTCAAATCTTCTTTAATTGGAATCGATCTCGATGTATTATATAGCCCACTGGCAGTTAATAGTAAAGTGATACTTGCGTAGTAGGTGTTTTTTTTACCTCTTTTGTCTACCAAAGCATTAAGGAAATAGTTTTTGCATATATGCATGGCAACATCATATATAACGGAAGATTATAGCCTTTAATACTTTTCTTCTGCTAAATGATTAAACAATAAAACTCAGCTTACCCCAAGAAGGTAGTGTAAAAAATTAAAAATAAGCATTACAAGAAAACAGGTCATTGGCGACGGCCGTATTAGCGACGGCCGTATCCCCGTCGCCAATGAATTCATTGCCGACGGCATAGCCGTCGCTAATGAGGCCCGTCGAGAATGACCCTTCCCGGGCCTAAATTTGGTGAGAATTTTTTGGCGCGGTGGGAAAAGGGCATAGGCGACAGCCTTTGCCGTCGGTATTGAGTGCCGTCGAGAATGAGTTTTTATTTACTTTCGGTAATTGAGATATTTTTTTATTTCTGCTGTTCATTTTCTCCTTCTTCTTCCTCGCGCCGTCGCCGGCTGCTCTTTCCTGTCGCCCACTGGTCCTCTCTTGCCGTCGCCGCCTCTCTTCCCGTCTGTGACGCCCCCAAAATAGGTATACAACACCCATTCTGAGTCGCCAAAATACATGGTACAGAAACAACTACATCTTTATTATTACAACACAAGAACTGTGAGTTTAAATACAAATATTGTCATTTAGACAATATCCACACTCAAATAAGCCCTCATTACAATTATTGATACATTATTTCACAAAAATAGTGAGGACTACTAAAGTAACTTCTAGAACCATCATTCCATACCCCGACTAGTACTCGCTACATTCTCGCCTCCTGAGAAAAAATGGAACAAAAAGGAAAAGGGTGAGCTCAACTAGCCCAGTAAAGAACATTATGACTAAGATAATACAGAACAAATTATCGTTAGTCTTCAACAGGGAAAAATCTAATAGAATACAATAGACAACAAGTTTTAAATCAATAACTGCAGCGGAAACAGCAAACCATTAGAAGAGTCAAGTAGAGAATGAGTTCTACTATCTTCTAAGATTTAAAAGTCCATCATCAATATTTTATCCCTGTAACAACAATCAATAACCATCTTTAATCAAATATTCATCTTTGCACTACAGGCCAAAGATATTCATTTGTATCACCAGTCGGTCATGTTCATCTCAACACCTGTTCATCTTTGCACTACGGGCCAAAGATATTCATCAGTGAATCATTCATCTTTGCACTACGGCCAAAGATATTCAGTAATATCATCATTTAGGACTGAGGATGATGAAAAATATCTTAAAGAAAACGAATCCAGTGAAACAAAATAACAATATTAAGGATTCGTATTTCGATTTATTCATGTCCAAAAATACCTTATAATTATTCATAGTGAAGTAGAATTCAAGAATGATCAAAACATGGATACAATCAAAGCTAGTACCCAGAATAGATATTTTGGGCGAAAAGAAGAAATTTTATTTTTCGGTGAATAGTAACTCGTGAATAGTAACTCATGAATAGTAACTCATGAATAGTAACCCCGACGTGAAAAGTTCCAAATTTGATAAAAATTTCCAACCAATATTTCAGCATAATGATATTGAAGAAATAATATCATTTTTGAATAAAATAACATCCCTTACCTCGTACAGACAGTACTTCTGGTCGGAATACCGGTATAAGGCTGAAAGACACTTGCTCTGATGAATAGAAACTCTCAAAGTATCTAAATACTCACAAAATACACTCAATAATCTAGAGAGAGAAAGAGAGAAAACTTGTTTCTGGTGTGATTTTCAATTCTAACTTAGCCCTCTATTTATAGGAAAATGTTAGCACGCCGAAGCAGACTTAACCTGCAACCTGATGGCTTTACCTGCTACTATTCCCACCCACCACATTTGAATAAAAATCTCAGCACATTTCTTCACCAACCAAGAGTGGGGCCCACCAATTCTAGAATTTTCTACCAAAATGATTAACTCCGAAAATTCAACAATTTCTGAACCAGTCATCTCGTAAAATTCATAATAAATCATACGTTCATTTTTAACGGTTCAAAATTTGTGGACATATACTCAACTTATATATGTATAACATATCCAAAAATTACCACGATCCAACGGTCGGATTAAAAATTATAACTCCCGCAAAATATCTCAAAAACCCTGATTTTTAATACCTCCATTCCGACAAAAATACTGATAAAAACCTCAACATTAACTCCTTCATTTTTAACCACAAAAATATATCCCTCATTTATATCCACAAAAATAAATATTTCTTTATCATATGAATCAATAATTAATTATTTACAAATAATATTACAGAATCACATTTATGACAACCAGGCCGTTCCCAGGAAAGAGGGGGCTTTCCAATAAGGATTTCTCCTTACTGGCGCGCAATTAGATGACCAAACCTCTCCTTAGACAGAACTTTCTAGACATTGCCAATAATGTTATCTAATAATATTATTCAAATAATATGAATTATTGATCTGATAATGGGAAATACTGTGTAGTGACAATTATTGAAACAACAGCAATATAAAATATCAACGCAGCAATTATTGAATCAATAAAATAAAATACTGAACAGTAATTACTGTAACCATTATTGAGTAGTGCCTTCTTACGTAAGAATCAATAATTGGTGCAATACAGTGTGCTACTGTGTAACAACGCGTATTACTGTGTTTTAACCACCGGGTATTCCAACAGTATTAACGGTAACAACTACGCCGTTATTAATAAAAAACATATACTTGTCGTTTTCTTCATCCAATCGCTTTCCGTTATGGGGCCCACAAAAGACTGCGCCGTCGTACGAATATTCCCCGACAGGAAGAATATTCCACGACCAAACGAATATTCCCCGACAACAATGAATATTTTATAACCACTTGCTTATTTAAAATATTTACGCATTTTACCCATAACTAACCTCATTAATCAATTTAACACTTACTATTTCAAAATAATAAATAGAGGGAATTTAAATTTCATTTATTAATAATTTGGGGTCTTACAACCTCCCCTCCTTATGAAATTTCGTCCTCGAAATTGACGTACGTACCTGGTGTTTCGAAAAGATGAGGATACCTCGCTTTCATTTCCGTTTCCAACTCCCAGGTCATTTCCTCAATAGCATGGTTTCTCCACAAAACTTTAACTTGTGGTATGACCTTCGTGCGTAGGACATGCTCCTTTCTATCCAAGATCTTGACAGGTACCTCTTCGTACGTTAAGTCTTCAGCTATCTCGTCCGGTTCTAACTCAATAACGTGGTCTGGGTCTTTCACATATTTACGTAACACAGATATATGAAAAACATTATGAACACGAGACATACTTGGAGGTAACGCAAGTCTATAGGCCACATTTCCTACTCGGTCAAGAATCTGAAATGGACCAATAAATCGTGGATTGAGCTTTCCTCTCTTCCCAAATCTTGTAACTCCTTTCCATGGAGCCACACGCAACAATACATGATCCCCAATGTCAAATTCCACGTCCTTCCGATGAAGATCCGCATAACTCTTTTGTCGATCCTGTGCCGTTTGTATACGTTGTCGAATCGTTTGGATCTTCTCTGTAGTCATGCGTACCAACTCTGGTCCCAACAATGTTGCTTCACCCACCTCGTCCCAGCATATTGGAGAGCGACACTTTCGTCCATATAATGCTTCAAATGGGGCCACACCTATACTTGCCTGATAACTGTTATTGTAAGAGAATTCCACCAATGGTAGGTACTTATCCCAACTCCCTTTGAAATCTAGGACACAAAGTCTTAATAGATCTTCAAGAGTTTGAATAGTCCTCTCTGATTGTCCGTCCGTTTGAGGATGGTATGCCGAACTAAATCGTAAATCTGTGCCCATAGCTTTTTGCAAGCTAACCCAAAATCTTGAAGTGAATCTTGGGTCACGATCCGAAACTATGGATACTGGCATGCCATGTAGTCTCACAATCTCATCTACGTATATACGAGCAAGACGTTCAAGGGAATAAGTCTCCCGTATCGGCAAGAAATGAGCAGACTTGGTTAATCTATCAACAATAACCCAAATAGCATTTATGCCTTGAGAAACCGTGGGAAGACCCGTAACGAAATCCATGGTAATGTGTTCCCACTTCCATTTCGGAATCTCAAGTGGTTGCAATGGACCCTTTAGTACTTGATGTTCCGCCTTTACACGTTGACAAGTTAAACACCTCGAGATAAACTTTGCAATCTCTCTCTTCATATTATTCCACCAAAATGTATGTCGTAGATCACGATACATTTTGGTACTTCCAGGATGGATTGCAAATGGTGTATTGTGTGCTTCCATCATGATCTTGTACTTCAAATCAGAATTGTTAGGAACACAGAGTCTAGAGTGAACTCGAAGTATTCCTTCTTCATCGATTCTTGCTTCTGGAATAGAACCTTCTTGCACTTTCTTCTTCATACGCATCAGCTCTATGTCCGTAGCTTGAGCAGCTTTAACTTTATCGATTAAAGTCGGTTCTACTCGTATATTTGATATCATCATGTGGGTACTTGGAGCCTTCATCTCTATCTCCATCCTTTGCAAGTCATACAAAATGGGCCTTTGTGTTAACAACATTGCACTCGTACCCGCATATGATCTTCTACTCAATGCGTCAGCTACTACGTTTGCTTTTCCAGGATGATATTGGATGGTATGATCGTAATCTTTTAACAGCTCGAGCCAACGTCGCTGCCGCATGTTGAGTTCCTTTTGGGTGAAGAAATATTTAAGGCTTTTATGATCTGTATAGATCTCCACTTTCTCCCCATACAGGTAGTGTCTCCAGATCTTCAACGCGAAAACTACTGCTGCCAACTCCAAATCATGAGTAGGATAATTCCTCTCATATTCTTTGAGTTGTCGCGAGGCATAGGCTATGACTTTCCCATGTTGCATGAGAACACATCCTAACCCTTTGCCTGAAGCATCACTGTAGATAACAAATCCATCCGAACCAGATGGTATTGTCAGAACAGGTGCCGAAATGAGTCTCCTCTTAAGCTCTTGAAAACTCTTCTCGCATTCCTCGCTCCATACGAATTTGATATCTTTCCGAGTCAGCTGAGTTAACGGGGTAGCGATTCGAGAAAACCCTTCCACGAATCTTCGATAATAACCAGCTAAGCCTAGAAAGCTACGTACTTCGGTCACCGTCTTTGGTTGCTCCCAACTTTGTATTGCTTCAATCTTCGCCGGGTCAACAGATACTCCATGTTTTGACACCACGTGCCCTAGGAAAGCTACTTCCTCAAGCCAGAACTCGCATTTCTTCAACTTGGCATATAACTTATTTTCACGCAGCCTTTGGAGTACCAGCTTCAAATGATGCTCATGATCTTCACGGCTTTTGGAATATATGAGGATGTCATCAATAAAGACAACAACGAACTGATCCAAATAATCCTTAAATACTCGGTTCATCATATCCATGAAAGCCGCAGGAGCATTAGTCAATCCAAAAGACATAACTAGGAACTCATAATGCCCGTACCGAGTTCTGAAGGCAGTTTTTGGAATATCCTCAGTTTTAACCTTCAGCTGATGATATCCAGAACGAAGATCGATCTTTGAAAAGAACTGTGCTCCTTGTAACTGGTCAAACAGGTCATCAATACGAGGTAGCGGATACCTATTCTTAATAGTGACATGGTTTAATTCCCGGTAATCAATACAAAGTCGCATACTCCCGTCTTTCTTCTTTACAAATAAAACAGGAGCACCCCAAGGAGATGTACTAGGACGAATGAAACCGATGTCCAACAACTCTTGTAGTTGGACCTTTAACTCCTGAAGTTCAATAGGAGCCATTCGATATGGGGTTTTAGAAATGGGCTTTGTACCAGGTTCAAGATCAATAAAGAATTCAATTTCTCGTTCCGGGGGTAGACCGGGAAGTTCTTCAGGAAATACGTCAGGAAAGTCAATAACAACAGGAATATTATTCAAATTTGACGTGTCTTTATTCAAATCCATAACATGGGCTAAGAAAGCTTGACATCCGTTTTTTAATAAACGAATGGCTTTATGGCTTGATATAACAGTGATTGATTTTAATGGCTTAGTTGTTTGAATTCGTACAACAGGTTGGTTAGGAATATGAAAACTAACAACCTTACGAAAACAATCAATTTTGGCATGATGAGTAGTTAGCCAATCAATCCCTAAAATCACATCAAAAGCAAGTATCTTTAAAGAGATAAGGTCAACAGGTAAGGTGATGGTACCAACTTGGATCACACAAGATTTATAAACAGTGGATGTGATGAAAGTTTCTCCTAACGGAGTCTCCACAGATAAATCAAAGTCTAACTTCTCCGGAGTCAAGTTTAAACGTTGAGCACAAGCAGGAGAGATAAAAGAATGGGTAGAACCGGTATCTAATAAGGTATAAACTTCGCATGAATTTATAATTAGCTTACCCGTGATCACCTCGTTTGGGTTCCTCGCATGTTGACCAGTCACGACAAACGCTCTTCCAGGAACCGTTGACTTTATCTTTTCTGGGACAGCTTTTTGAGTCACCATCCCTGCTGGACTTGGTTTTGCTACAGTGCAATCTCGAGCGATATGTCCTTCCTTTCCACAATTATAACATACCTTAAACTGTTGTGGGCAGTTTGGGCTGATATGTCCTTCTTTTCCGCACTTATAGCATATAACCGGTGGTCGTTCTCCTCCCTTGGAACCAATTGCTGTTGGTGCTGACGTCTTCGTATTATCATTGTTGAATCTCCTCTTTTTAAAATCTCCTCCCGACTCGCTTCTTCTATTTTCATAGCCACGATTACCACCAGAGTGGTTGCCGTTCTTGTCTGTATTTTTCTTTCTCCGCTGGTTATCATTGTTCTGATGACTACTGTCACCGATATGATCCTGGTTGTGATCCCTCAGTTGACCGTACTCGTTATCTCGCTCTAATAATTGAGCCCTGTTGACAACATCTGAATAGAGAGAAAATTTATGAGAAATGAGATATTGACGTATGCCGGGTTTCAAACCTCTCAGAAACATCCTCGTCATACGTTCCTCATTCTCCACCAAATGAGGTGCAAACCTGGACAACTCTGCAAACTTTGCCTCGTACTGAGATACCGTCATATTATTCTGCTCTAGTCTAATAAACTCTACCTCCTTCATATGACGAATACTTTCAGGAAAGTACTTGTCATTGAACAGTTTTTGAAATGTCTCCCAAGACATGCTGAGTGCGGTTGGATGGGTACGCTTCACAGACTCCCACCAGTAATCTGCCTCGCCACGGAACATAAAGGTGGCGAATGGAACCTTCTGTTCCTCCGTGCATCCCAAGACATCGAATATCTTGGTAATTTGTTTGACCCACGTTTCCGCCATGATCGGATCCGGCTTTCCCTTAAATTCTGGTGGTCCCAATTCTTTGAACTGTTTGGCTGTGACAAACCGTGAATTGCTATCATTTCCTCCTGTATTTTGAACACGAGTCTCCCTTGTCTGGTTTTGCATGAATTGCAGAAAACTTCTAAACATTCCATCGTTCATCATCTGCTCATTGGTGTTGTTCACAGGAGGAACATTGCCAGCCTGTTGCACGTTCTCCTCGTTGGTAAGCACCGGTGTCTCCACGGTCTCATTTACTCCACTATTAACATTCTCAGTCGACATTCTCAAATACTGCCATAAAACAAGGGTTAATTAAATAAATTAACAAATCACATAATACCCCTATATTATGACTGTCCAATAAATAAGCTTAGGTAGGACACACTAGCGAAGGATTCGTCTCTCCCCTCCTAGTTCTATTCCCCGATCTCCGCCAGAGATCATATCCCTAAGCTCTGATACCAACTGTAACTCTGGACACCAACCTATGTCAGCACCTTACATTGATACCTATCAGTTTGCCACCGCAGAACGGCGTCCCCTACGGAGAGTCTGGCTTCGGTGCATCCCCCATCAACAGGAAGTCACCAGCGAGAGGCTCGGGGCTCTTTACTTATAGCTCTGATGCCAACTGTGACGCCCCCAAAATAGGTATACAACACCCATTCTGAGTCGCCAAAATACATGGTACAGAAACAACTACATCTTTATTATTACAACACAAGAACTGTGAGTTTAAATACAAATATTGTCATTTAGACAATATCCACACTCAAATAAGCCCTCATTACAATTATTGATACATTATTTCACAAAAATAGTGAGGACTACTAAAGTAACTTCTAGAACCATCATTCCATACCCCGACTAGTACTCGCTACATTCTCGCCTCCTGAGAAAAAATGGAACAAAAAGGAAAAGGGTGAGCTCAACTAGCCCAGTAAAGAACATTATGACTAAGATAATACAGAACAAATTATCGTTAGTCTTCAACAGGGAAAAATCTAATAGAATACAATAGACAACAAGTTTTAAATCAATAACTGCAGCGGAAACAGCAAACCATTAGAAGAGTCAAGTAGAGAATGAGTTCTACTATCTTCTAAGATTTAAAAGTCCATCATCAATATTTTATCCCTGTAACAACAATCAATAACCATCTTTAATCAAATATTCATCTTTGCACTACAGGCCAAAGATATTCATTTGTATCACCAGTCGGTCATGTTCATCTCAACACCTGTTCATCTTTGCACTACGGGCCAAAGATATTCATCAGTGAATCATTCATCTTTGCACTACGGCCAAAGATATTCAGTAATATCATCATTTAGGACTGAGGATGATGAAAAATATCTTAAAGAAAACGAATCCAGTGAAACAAAATAACAATATTAAGGATTCGTATTTCGATTTATTCATGTCCAAAAATACCTTATAATTATTCATAGTGAAGTAGAATTCAAGAATGATCAAAACATGGATACAATCAAAGCTAGTACCCAGAATAGATATTTTGGGCGAAAAGAAGAAATTTTATTTTTCGGTGAATAGTAACTCGTGAATAGTAACTCATGAATAGTAACTCATGAATAGTAACCCCGACGTGAAAAGTTCCAAATTTGATAAAAATTTCCAACCAATATTTCAGCATAATGATATTGAAGAAATAATATCATTTTTGAATAAAATAACATCCCTTACCTCGTACAGACAGTACTTCTGGTCGGAATACCGGTATAAGGCTGAAAGACACTTGCTCTGATGAATAGAAACTCTCAAAGTATCTAAATACTCACAAAATACACTCAATAATCTAGAGAGAGAAAGAGAGAAAACTTGTTTCTGGTGTGATTTTCAATTCTAACTTAGCCCTCTATTTATAGGAAAATGTTAGCACGCCGAAGCAGACTTAACCTGCAACCTGATGGCTTTACCTGCTACTATTCCCACCCACCACATTTGAATAAAAATCTCAGCACATTTCTTCACCAACCAAGAGTGGGGCCCACCAATTCTAGAATTTTCTACCAAAATGATTAACTCCGAAAATTCAACAATTTCTGAACCAGTCATCTCGTAAAATTCATAATAAATCATACGTTCATTTTTTAACGGTTCAAAATTTGTGGACATATACTCAACTTATATATGTATAACATATCCAAAAATTACCACGATCCAACGGTCGGATTAAAAATTATAACTCCCGCAAAATATCTCAAAAACCCTGATTTTTAATACCTCCATTCCGACAAAAATACTGATAAAAACCTCAACATTAACTCCTTCATTTTTAACCACAAAAATATATCCCTCATTTATATCCACAAAAATAAATATTTCTTTATCATATGAATCAATAATTAATTATTTACAAATAATATTACAGAATCACATTTATGACAACCAGGCCGTTCCCAGGAAAGAGGGGGCTTTCCAATAAGGATTTCTCCTTACTGGCGCGCAATTAGATGACCAAACCTCTCCTTAGACAGAACTTTCTAGACATTGCCAATAATGTTATCTAATAATATTATTCAAATAATATGAATTATTGATCTGATAATGGGAAATACTGTGTAGTGACAATTATTGAAACAACAGCAATATAAAATATCAACGCAGCAATTATTGAATCAATAAAATAAAATACTGAACAGTAATTACTGTAACCATTATTGAGTAGTGCCTTCTTACGTAAGAATCAATAATTGGTGCAATACAGTGTGCTACTGTGTAACAACGCGTATTACTGTGTTTTAACCACCGGGTATTCCAACAGTATTAACGGTAACAACTACGCCGTTATTAATAAAAAACATATACTTGTCGTTTTCTTCATCCAATCGCTTTCCGTTATGGGGCCCACAAAAGACTGCGCCGTCGTACGAATATTCCCCGACAGGAAGAATATTCCACGACCAAACGAATATTCCCCGACAACAATGAATATTTTATAACCACTTGCTTATTTAAAATATTTACGCATTTTACCCATAACTAACCTCATTAATCAATTTAACACTTACTATTTCAAAATAATAAATAGAGGGAATTTAAATTTCATTTATTAATAATTTGGGGTCTTACACCGTCGTCATCTCTCGACTGAGCAAGGTAATGTCTTCCCAATTTCAATTTTCCCCCAAATATAACCTAATAATCCCTTCCTCTACAATTTCACTCTATTTTCCCCAAATATCAATTGCATTGTAGTGTATTACTATTTCAAATGTTTGCTAGTTTACATGAAAATTTTAAGTCGGAATATTGCAGTGTACAAGACCTTATTGCAATTTCAAATATTTTCAAGTTTACATGAAAATTATATTGCAGTGTATGTATATATATTGCAGTAGCTTTCAAGCCTTGGGTTAAGTTTATTTATATTTTTTATTCTTTGGGGGTTAAGTTTTTTGTTATCACTAGTAGCTTTCAAGCCTTGGGTTAAGCTTGAGTTCATAAAGAATAAGGTTGAGATGAAATTGGTTTGAGCTTAGACCGTGCCTTGTACATTCTAAACCCATTTTAATTTTTATACAAAAATTCAAAACTATATGAGACATTATGTGTACTTGAGCTATTAAAATATGAGTTTTTTTTTATAATAAAGAAGCTTAACATTCAATCTAATCATATGAAGTCCAATCTCAACATGTTGTCAGACTAATTAGGTATGAATGATATTAATATCTAATCATAGTAATCAAGAGCAAATCAATAGATGTTATGAAAAATATATCTAAATAACAAGTACGCGGAGTAACATCAATCAAAAGATAGTGGTTCAACCAAATAGAAATGATAAGTAATGTTTGTCTTGGCTCTTAAAGGAGGTTTGGAACCTAAGTTGCCTTAATTTACAAAAATTTACATTAAAATCATATAAAGAAGCTAATTAGGATCCTCCTGCTCCTGCTATGAGTTAGATCCAACTATATATATATATATATATATATATATATATATATATATATATATATATATATATATATATATATATATATATATATATATATATATATATATATATATATTTGCCTCTGTTCATAAAGAAAGAAAGCTAGCAAATCTTTGATTGTCGGTCGTGGATCCATCCCTATTCCTGCCTGTGATTAATTGAGGTAGTAATTTATGTGGTAAATCGTTTTGTAAGAAGAAATGTGTTTGGAGTATTGGGAAAATTCATGTGTTTGCAATCGGACTCAACAGATGACATTGTGAGAAAGTCAGAGTTTACTATTTATGAAACTTTCATATAAGTAAACCTACTGGAGTTGATATATATAGAAAGAATTGAGGTACAAATAAATAAAATTTGCCCACTGTATCGTTTAAACCATTACTATCACACTTAATGTATAATTTTATTACATCTATCATTTTTACAAACAAAAGTAATCGTATAATTTTCTGTAACTAGTATTTTAGGGCAAATTATGAAGAGTCTGTGTAGCTTTTATTACATCTATTTATGTTGTATCCTTTTAGGATACTATTTATGTTGCATTCTTTTAATTGTATCTATATGTTATCCTCTTTGTTACTGTTCACAAATATAGTATTTACGTATGTATACATACATATGATTTGACAGTATATGTTATCTTCTTTTATCTGTATCTGTATGTTATCCTCTATGTTATCCCTCTTTTATTGTATGTTGCATTCTTTTAGTTGTATCAATATAGTATTTTTTTAAGATTCGGTGGTATACATGGGCAAGGAAATCGCGCCTTGCTCGCTTAGGGTTTCGTGTTGGCTGAGGAGGAGAGAAATCCACGAAGAATACGGAATTGATTAGTTGATTGTAGAGGGGAGAACGACAGGTGGGCGATTACTCCAACGACGCGTGGCAGAACCCCTAGAATCCGGAAACCGTGTTAGGGTTATTGGGATTCCAAGAGCCTTCTTCGATTCTTCGAGTTGAGAGAGTGTTCGAATCTTGTTAGTGCTTTTTTAGGTGGAATATCCGAGCCTTAAGCTACTAAAAGAGCCCGAGTCTTGTGTCCGGAGAGAAGTCCCCTTTCCAAATGGAATGGAAGGGGTATTTATAGGGTATTCTGGAAAGTAGTCATGTGCAAGGCACATGCCTTCAGGGAAATTTCAGAAATACCCTTTAGTCCTTAGAGTAATGCCCATATTGCCCTGTCCTTCTAGCCACTAATCCAATCCCTCAATCAATTCCCAAAATGAGCCGCCTCCACGAGTCTTCCGCCTCGGGACACGTGGAGGCTTCTCCCGGTCTAGCACATTTATTTCTGACTTTTTCATCTTCATTCCATTAGGTTATGCGAACCCTAACTTGCACATTTAATGAGGTCGTGGAACCCTAATTGTGCATTTAATTTAATTAGGTCATGTGAACCCTAATTTTGCACATGGGCCCACATTTGCCCCCTGCGCGAGAGTCGCATTTCCAAATAGATGATCGCGCAAGAACACTTTCAGCTTTTAGACGATTCTGCGTGACTTCACTTCACGGGTCTTGAAGACCATGGTCCTAGTAAAAGGAAAAATACTCGTGAGCCAAACCCTTGGATTTGTTTATTTATTTATTTTTTCTGGAAATTGAAAACAAGAAAAATAATCAAATAGCATTCAATAAATAAAAGAAATTTTTATTATTTTGGGTATACAAAATCTTTCTTTTTTTATCAAACCAAATAAAATTAAATCTCAATTTTATTTTGGAAATCAAAGACTGGATTTTATTTTGGAAATAAAATCAAATCTTTCTTTATTTTGAAAATGAAATCAAATATTTTGGATTTTGGAAATAAAATCCAATCTTTCTTTATTTTAAACCCCAAATCTTTATTTATTTGATATATATATATATATATATATATATATGTATATATATATATATATATATATGTATATGAGCCATTTTCGAAAATCATCTCTTCTCTTTTGAATAAAATCAAGCTTTAATCTTATTCTTCTCTTGGGAATAAAATCAAGCTTTAATCTTATTCTTTTCGAAAAAATATAAACTTTTTACTTATCTTTATTTTGGAGAAGTAAGAAGTCTCTATTCATAATCCCTCGCCGCATGTCTTGCTTCTGATTAGGTGAAAGATCAGTCATTCATCCCAAGCAGTTGATTCGATAGAGCAACAGGATCTCAAAGGTATGAGGGAATAATCCATATCTGTTCGAGCCCAATAGGGCCGAACCTTAGCCTCTGTTCTTCTTTTTCATCAATTTTTTTTTTTTTTGAAGGAGACAACCCCCCTAGGTAGAGGCGGAACCTTATAGGGCGCCGAAGCTTAGGGCGCCGAACCCTTTTTTTTTTTTTTTTTTTTTTTTTTTTTTTGAGGAGAGATCCCGCTCTAGGTGGTGGCCGAAACCTATAGGAGCCGAACCCTATAGGGCGCCGAACCCTAGGGGGCCGAACCTTTATCAATTTTTTTTTTTTTTTTGAAGGAGCAGCCCCTAGGTGGTGGCCGAACCCTATAGGAGTCGAACCCTATAGGGCGCCGAACCCTAGGGCTGAACCTTTTTTTTTTTTTTTTTTTTTTTTTTTTTTTGAAGGAGCAGCCCCTAGGTGTTGATATGTCTCCTTTTCGTGATAGGTTGGATCTTCTCAAGTCGAGTTTTAACCTTGTTTCACTACGTTCGGAGGTTGCTGTACGTAAATGTGAAGATGAATCCTTTTCAGTGCAGCTTTCTGAGCTTGGTGATGCCGCAAACAGATTGAAGAGCCAGTCTCAAAATTTAAGAGGCCAGCGTCGGGACTTACAAGCAAAACTTCAGGAGGTAGAGCGTCAGTGCCGGGACTTAGAGGCAAAACTTCAGGAGGTAGAGCGTCAGTGCCGGGACTTAGAGACGACTACCCAACAGGTTAGGGAGCTGAAAGCTGCAAATCTTAAGATTCGAGATGCTGCCGTTGCTGACTTGGAAGCTTTAGTTGTGCCTCCTCTTCATTTTGATATGTCGTGGCCTTTAGATCATAACTTATTGTAGTAGTTTATTTTTTCAATTTCCTGTTTCAGAAACTCATTCACACATATTTCATTTATCAGAACGTGGTTTCTTTAACTTTGTTGATTGCCTTTAATTTGAATGATTCCTTAAAACTCAATTTTTTATTATTGAATCTCAAGTTATTCAAATTAATATTCCAAGACAACAATAGATGTTATAAGAAAACATGAATTTTGTCAAAGATACATATATTTCTCACAAACCAACACTTGAATTCATACTCTTTTTTTTTTTAAATTAAACATTCGCGTATATGTGAAAGTTTGTCAATTTATTGCTAAAAAATTGCTTTTGACGGAAAGCATAACGTTTCATATAATAAATCTTGCTCTTATCGAAGAAAGCAAAACGTTTGCCACTTTTTAGAGATAAAGTATAACTTTCTTGCTTTTATCGAATAAAGCATAACATTCTTCACTTTTAAAGATAAAGCGTAACTTTTGGGTTTGAGGGCTTATACTCAGGTGCCTCAGTCACTTTTGAAGTTGAAAGTGTAACTTGCGTGGGCTGTTAGTCAGGTTCCTCGATCACTTTTGAAGTTGAAAGTGTAACTTTCGAGGGCTGTAAGTCAGGTTCCTCGATTACTTTTGAAGTTGAAAGTATAACTTTTGTGATGCTCTTCTCATGTGTAATATTTCTTTACCCATTTCAAGTTTAATGGGCCTGAGACAGCATCTGATCCCACACGAGATATCTTGCAATATCCGCTTTCGGAAATCTCTCGTACCCTATACGGGCCTTCCCATTTGGGGTAAAATTTGGTGGTTGGGGTCCCCCTCATAACTTGAGTTGCCGTTTTGAGGACCAGGTCTCCCACCAGAATTTGTCGTGGTACCACCGCGGTGTTGTATTGTCGTCGCAGTCTTTCGTGGTACCGTTCAAGCTTTTCTTTAGCCTTGTCTCGGAAGTCGGCTAAGGCCTCTAGGGCGGCTGGTCGGCTTTCTTCCTCGACTAAGCTTCGAAGTCTCATTCGAGTCGAAGGTATTTCTATTTCGGTGGGCAAGATAGCTTCTTCACCATAGACCAAAGCGTATGGGGTTTCGCCTGTAGGTTTTCTTTTTGAAGTTCGATATGCCCATAATGCTATTGGTAGTTGTTCTGCCCATTTCTTCGGATGATCGTCTAAGGTTTTTGATAAGATTTTTATCAAGGTTTTGTTTGTCGCTTCTGCTTGCCCGTTGCTTTTCGGGTAGTAGGGTGATGATTTATAATGTTTCACCCTGTATCTTTCCATCAGACTTTTGATGTCTCTATTGATGAAGGGGGTTCCATTGTCGGACAAAATGATCTTCGGGATCCCGAAACGGCAAATGATGTGCTCCTTGATAAAGTTTGCCACTGCTGGTCCCGTAGCCTTCTTCAAGGGTATGGCTTCCACCCACTTTGTGTACATCTCGGTGGCAGTTAAAATCCATATGTTGCCCTTAGAATTAGGGTGTACAGGACCTATAAGATCCATTCCCCATGTATGAAAGGGCCATGGTGTTGCTAAGGTGCGCAAATCCACGGCGGGAGCATGTATCAGGTTTCCATGTATTTGACAAATATGACACTTTTTGACAAATTCTAGACAATCTCCTTCCATCTTTGGCCAATAGTAACCATGATCGATAAGTTGTTTGTACAACTTGGCTCCCCCTTGATGTTCATCCTTGTGCATTTGATAGACCAAATCTCTGGCTTCGCCTAGTTCTAGACACCGTAGGGGCTTGCCATTGAAACCTCTTCTGAACAATTCTCCATTTTGTAAGAAGAATCGTTGCGACTTCCTCTTTATTATAATTGCATCCTTCTTTTCGGTTGGAAGAATCTCGTTTTGTAAGAAGTTCACATAAGGAATTCGCCAATCCACTATATCATCAATGAAAGCACATTCATCCTCCCCAGGGTATTCTTGGCATGAAACACAGTGGCGTTGTAGGGCATCTGCTGCCTTCTTCATTTCAGGCCAATAATACCCTTGGCGTTGCAACCTACGATACAGACCTATGTCTGCAAACCCGCAATTCTCTTCATGCACCTGATGCAAGACTTTACTTGCTTCTTGTTTCCCCAAGCATCGTGTCAATACACCATCTGCTTCTTTGTGATACAAGACACCTTTGATGATGCTGTACTTTTGTAGCTCTACAATTGGTATTGTTCCTTCCTTAGTTTGCAATTGATGGGAGATGTCATATCTCCAATCGTCTATCATGTCTTTGGGGAACAAGTTTAGCACCGTGGTTGGGAGGGTTCTCTTCATTACCTTCACATTCAAGTCTTCTCCTTGAATATAGACTCGAGATGCTACTGTTGCTAGTGCATCTGGTTGTTTATTCTGTCCTCTTGGCACATATTCAATCACCACCTTCTTGTAAGCTTCCATCACCTTTTGTGCTACAGTTCGATACGGCGCCAAGATGGGTTCTTTCACTCCGAATTGACCTTTTATCTGCTGCACTATAAGGTTTGAATCTCCTTTTACTTTAAGATATTTGGCTCCCAATTCTTGAGCCGCTAATAATCCTAGTATGAACGCCTCGTATTCTGCTTCATTATTTGTGCAAGGGAAGTCCAATTTGTATGACAAGGATATTTCATTTCCTTCTTTGGTGGTCAACACCACTCCTGCTCCGCCTTTACCTTCTGCAGATGATCCATCAAAAGCCAAACTCCACCATTCTGGATCCTCATCCATCAAGTCGATTGATTCCACTTCTCCACCCGGAAGATCCTCAGAAGGGGGCTCATATTCTCCGTTTGGAAATTGAGCTAGCAGGTCTGCCAAGGCTTGACATCGGATTGCCTTTGGTGTTACACACTTGATGTCATATTCTGAAAGAATCATCATCCATCTAGCAGGTCTTCCTACTAATGCTGGCCTAGTTAATAGGTATCTGATCGGATCAGTTTTTGTTGCAATCATTACTTCGTGCGCTAGAAAATAATGTCGCATTTTCTGCGCAATGAACACCAACGCTAGGCAATGCCTCTCTACTTGTGAATACCTGGTTTCCGGTCCTCTGATTATCCGGCTAATGTAATATACAGGTTTCTCTTCTCCATCCACCTCTTGCGTGATCAATCCTCCTATAGACTTCTTGGTAGATGTGATATACAACTGCAACGGCATTCCTCTTTGTGGCACTACCATCGTTTGTGCCGAAGATAAAATTCTTTTTACTTTCTCAAAGGCCTGTTGTTGGTCTTGCCCCCAGTCCCATTGTGCCTTTCCTTTTAGTAATTTGCCGAAAGGTTCTGTGACTTCGGCTAATGCTGGCATGAATCTTCTCATGTACGAGACCTTCCCTAGAAAGCTCTTCAACTGCTTTTGCGTCTTTGGTGGGGGCATCTCTGTAACTGCTTTCGCCTTGCCTGGGTCCACTTCTAAACCTCTGTTGTGCACCAAGAAGCCCAAGAATTTTCCAGCCGTCATTCCAAAGGCGCACTTTTTCGGATTCATCCTCAACTTATACCTTCGGCATCGCTCAAACACTTTTCTCAGGTCCTCCACATGAGTTGTTGCCTTCTTGGATTTCACTACCACATCGTCCACATAGTCCTCCACTATATCATGAATCATGTCATGAAATATAGCATGCATTGCCCTCTGATAAGTTGCCCCAGCATTCTTCAATCCGAATGGCATTACTACATAGTAAAAATTCCCAAACGGGGTACGAAAGGCTGTCAACTCTGCATCTTCCATGGACATCTTTATCTGATTGTAGCCCACAAACCCATCCATGAAAGACATCATCTCATGATTAGCCGTTGCATCTACCAAGGTGTCTATGTTGGGTAATGGGTACATATCCTTCGGGCATGCCTTGTTCAAGTCTCTGAAATCGACGCATATTCGTAGCTGTCCATTTGATTTCTTTACCGGTACGATGCTGGAAAGCCATGTTGGATGTTGGATTGGCTTGATGAACCCTACTTCCAGTAACTTTTTGATTTCTTCCTTTATTTGGGTTTCGACCTCGGGTGCATAGTTGCGAGGTGTTTGCTTCACTGGCTTCATTCCTGGGCTTATGTTTAGATTGTGCTCCACAAGATCTTTGTCAATTCCGGGCATCTCGTCGTAATTCCAAGCAAAGACGTCCTTATACTCTCGCAGTAGTTGTATGAGCTCCTCTTTCTGGTTAGCCTCAAGCTCCTTGTTGACATAAGTTGGTCTCGGCGTTCCTCCATCTGTTGCCAAATCAACTTCTTCTAATTCATTTTGTTGAGGTTTTGGCCTATCTTCAAAGCATTCTGGAGCTGGTTCTACCTTCTGTTGTACAACTTCTTCTCCTTCGTTATTGCTGGAGTGGGGGACACCTCCTGAGCTGTTGGGTTTGAACGCTTCTTTGGGCTCTTCCCCCTTGCACCGTCATAATCGAAACACTACCTTTCCGTCGGGTTTTACAACCCTCTCCCATTTTGTCTTTTGGCCATCCTCGGGCTGTGCTATCCGCTTGGCATTTATTATATTTCTGGCATCTTCAGGATTTGCTGGCCTTTTCTTCTCTTCTCTTCCTTCCTTCTCCAAGTCCACTACGACTGGCTTCATATCTTTGGAACATTCTCCATGTTCCGAGGTCTTCTTCTTTACTTTTTTTGCAGGTACAAACTTATCTTCCTGCACTTCCTTCCAGCTTGCTAGTCTTAAGGAATCAGGCCTCGCGATCTGGTTCTCTCCCTCTTCAGCGACATCATCGAAGAAAGTTGCTTCGGTGATGTGTGCCTCCTCTGGTCCAAAGGGATTCCGAGTTGCTGGTACCTTCACTTCTTTCCCTTTCCAGATAGCTTTCAGGCACTGATGAAAGACTGAGGGTACCACCCCATAGTCATTTTGCCAAGCCCTTCCCAGCAAGACATGGTATGCTGCATCTACCTCTGCAACATGGAACATTACAGGCCCTCGGATTTTTCCAACTTGCATGTCTACCTTGATATGTCCCAGGGTTCTCGTGCTTTGGTTAGCGAATCCTGTAATGTTTGTTTGTTCCTTCACTATCTTCTTCTCTGACAGGCCTAACCGTTTGAACATGGTGTAGGGCATAATATTTATAGATGCTCCATTGTCAATGAATGCCCTCCGCACTTCGATGCCATTGATTATCGCTGTCACATACAGTGGTCTGTTGTGCGGGTATCTTATCTCTCTATCAGCTTTAGAGAAAGATATCTTATTTGCTTCCTCCTCCATTGTTTTCACAAATCCTTTGCTTATGGCCATGCAAGTCTCCTGTGTCTCGGCGGCCTTAATTATTGCCCTGGTTGCCTCAATCCTTGCTTCCTTGGCCAACCCTATCTGATCGAAAAAATTTCTGAATTTGGCCCCATTCATCAATGCTGTCACTTGCAGGCCTGGGTCACACTCCTCCTTTTCTTCCACCATCATCTCCACTTCTGGGATTATGTTGTGGATAACAGTGTTGCATGTTTCTTTTCCCTTGTGATTTGGCAGTGGCTTGTCATGAACACTGCTTTCCTTTCCCAGTTCAATCTCCCCATTTGCCAACTTCTCGTGGAATATCCTACGCAGGCTATAACAATCCATAGTTGAGTGTCCCGCGTATTGGTGGAAAACACAGAAGTCTGGCCTTCTCTTCATCTCCTCCGTCACTGCAAATCTAGGCCTTGGGGGTTTCACCACCCCATGTTCAATCCATTGCTCGTATAGGCCTCTGAATGCTTTCTCACTGCATGTGATAGCCTCCGGGACCGACTTTCTTGCATATTTATCTCCAGGCCTTCCTTTGCTTCGCTCAAAATTTTTCTCATGCTTCTCCCTCTTGCCCCCTTGTGGTTTTGACTGAGAGTCAGCCAAAGCCACAGTTGCTGTTCTCTTGCCCCTCCATGTAACCGTCGCATGGCTAGTGGGCAGTGTCATGATTCCTCCCAAGTCTTGTGCGAAAGCTGAGAGGGTCGCGAAGGAATCACAAGCCTTGGTAATGAGGTGGGGCTTGAAGGAATCTAAGGCACCATTGTTGCAAATGCTGACCAGGTTCTTTTCTTCAATCGGCTCTGCACACTTCTGTGCCTGGGCCCTGAACCTGTCAACGTAATCTGATAGCTCCTCATTTGGCTTCTGCTTGAACCGCATGAGTTCTACAATGGTTACCTGTTTCTGCACATAGAAAAATTTCTTAAAAAATTGTAATTTGAGGTCATCCCAATCATGGACTGACCCCTTCTCCAAATTGTAGTACCAACTAAAGGCACTATCTGTCAAAGTTTTGTTGAATTCCCGCATCAACAAGTTGTGGTTGTTCACTTCATCATATCCCAGCCACGGAGACATCGACTCTACAAACCTGGCAATATGTTCCCTGGCATTTCCTTTCTCCCCGTTGTATTTTGGAAATTGCGGGGGATGCTCGATATATCCTACCGGGTAAGGTTGCCTCCGAATGTGTGCTGGGTAAGGCGGAGTAAAGTCCAACTCCGAGGGTCGAGATGTCTGCCTACGAAGTTGATTGATTACATCGATCATATCATCCTTCGTCACATACTGGCTCGTGGTGTGAACTCTCTGGGGTGTTGAGATATACTGTGGTATCGGCGGTGTGTATGGTAGAGAGATTGGTTGGTGCACACTTGCGTCATGCAAAGTCGGCACTGGTGGAAGTTGCTGGCTCACTCGTTGGACATCGCCTGGAATGGTTGGCATTTGCACCTGTGAAATTGATGGGAGAGCAATTGGGATGATGTTTGTCTGAGGTTGGCTTGCTTCCAACCTATATTGTGGCATGTCACCGCTGTGTTGGGCCTCCAAGTTGATTATTGGAACCGATTGACTTTCCGTCAAGGGCGATACAATCTGGTTCTCTTTGTTGTTGCTGCCATTGTTGTTGTCTTCCACTCCTACCTGTCCCCCCTGCGAGCTTCCTGGGAACATGGCCTTAAACGTAGGAATCTGCATCAACTGCTGGCGGAAGTTCCCCATCTCCTCTTGCTTCCTTTGCATTTCCAGCATCATGGCCATCATCATCCCTTGTCCTTCTCGTGCTTCCTTCAATGCCTTGAGCATCTCCAGTTGCACAGCATTCGTCTGGTCTCCACCTGCATCCTCGCCTTGCCTTCCTGCGTTGGTTTGTTGTTGATTAGTCATATGTGGTGATGTCGAACTCTCTTCTGAAACGTCTTCAACAAGTGGTTGGTCAAAATCCAGGTTTGCGCCTTGGAATGCTTGAGATACTTGTCTTGGAACTGGATCCGGCGAGGTAATGCTATCTGTTGGTGAAGCAGCTCTTCCTGTAATTCTCCCACTTCGAGTTGTGGGCATACCCTTCACGAATTCTACACCTCCCCAGCAGAGTCGCCAAATAAATGTGGGCAAGGAAATCGCGCCTTGCTCGCTTAGGGTTTCGTGTTGGCTGAGGAGGAGAGAAATCCACGAAGAATACGGAATTGATTAGTTGATTGTAGAGGGGAGAACGACAGGTGGGCGATTACTCCAACGACGCGTGGCAGAACCCCTAGAATCCGGAAACCGTGTTAGGGTTATTGGGATTCCAAGAGCCTTCTTCGATTCTTCGAGTTGAGAGAGTGTTCGAATCTTGTTAGTGCTTTTTTAGGTGGAATATCCGAGCCTTAAGCTACTAAAAGAGCCCGAGTCTTGTGTCCGGAGAGAAGTCCCCTTTCCAAATGGAATGGAAGGGGTATTTATAGGGTATTCTGGAAAGTAGTCATGTGCAAGGCACATGCCTTCAGGGAAATTTCAGAAATACCCTTTAGTCCTTAGAGTAATGCCCATATTGCCCTGTCCTTCTAGCCACCAATCCAATCCCTCAATCAATTCCCAAAATGAGCCGCCTCCACGAGTCTTCCGCCTCGGGACACGTGGAGGCTTCTCCCGGTCTAGCACATTTATTTCTGACTTTTTCATCTTCATTCCATTAGGTTATGCGAACCCTAACTTGCACATTTAATGAGGTCGTGGAACCCTAATTGTGCATTTAATTTAATTAGGTCATGTGAACCCTAATTTTGCACATGGGCCCACACATACATATGGCGCGCACACCACACAGCGATCGTGGTGGGCGTGCAGGTCGTGGGGGCCGTGGCGATTCTACGTGTGATGATCAGGCCGGATCGTCAGGTATAATTACATATTTTATTGGGATTCATCTTATTATTTTTTATTTTATATTGTATTGTCATTATATTCGTTTATATAAATATTGATGTATTTCACTACATAGGTGATCGATGTAGGCCTCCGCGGGGACTAGCACGTGGCTTGCTAGGGAATCCCCCCAGGCGCCACTTATATGTCGTGTTGGGACTCATAGGTAATTTCATAATCCTATATAGTATTACTATAATATAAGTATTTAGTTTTTAAATATATATTCTTTGTAATTTGCAATGTATTAATTTCAATTGTAGTATCCTTGACGCCACGCCAAGGAACACGTTGCTTGGGATCAACCGCAACCGATTCTCAAGCCCGTGGATGAGGTGGACGGATGTGGATGACCGCACACGTCAGTTGATTATTACTGAGTTTAGGATAGGATGTTAATCATTCATATGCTAGTTTTATATTCCATTTGAATATACTGTTACCTCTTTGATTTGTGTTACCTCTTTGATTTATGTTGTTTACTAAGCTTCTTAATGTGTAATATGCAGAGATATTATCGTTTTGAGGACGGGCAAGAAGCCCATGGCATGACTGTTCTACACAAATACCTAGAGATGAATTGGCATAAGTGGGTCTACGACTGGAAGAAGAAGGCCCAGACGAAGATGGCTGATGGACAGACACTTAAGGATGTCCGGCCAGATTTCATATCTGCTGCGGTGTGGGACCAGATGTGCATCATTTGGGACGGTGAGACCTTCAAGAAGATGTCGGCACAACGTTCAGCTGCCCGACAACAGAGTCGTCTCCCACACTGCACTGGGTCTCAGTCGTACGACCTGTACCGGGAGAGACTTGAGGTGAGTTTAAAGCATGCACCCTCCCGCTTGGAGTTTTGGTGGCACGCTCACCAAAAGAAAGGTGATGGTGGTTATATCTCACCTGAGGCAGAACGCATTGCTGTAAGTTATTTAATTCTCTTATTTAGTATGTATTTAAAATTCGGATATTCTTTGCATTATTTCATTTTATACTTTGCGTATCATCCACTAATGTATTTTTTTTCAACGACGGTTCGAGGATCTTGCAGTGGCCCGGAGCAGCCAGAGAGGTGACACTCAAGAAGACGACTCTACGCGTGCGGACGAGGAGATAGAGGACTGACTGCAGGCTACAGGGGGACCGAAGAAGGGTAGAGTTGTGGGCATTCCTCATGTCCCAGCTTACACCCTAGTCCCTGCTGCGAGATCTCGGCGATGCCCACCCACTGGAGGTAGTGGTGCGAGTGGATCGGGCGTCGGCCCTTCATTTTCCGATGACTTCTTCCGGTGGAACATAGAGGGGTGCATGGCGAGCGGTGTTGTGCAGTCAGGCGCACCATCACGCGAGCGGATCTTTCAGCTGGCTCAGGAGGTTGTTCACGGCTCTATCGATCCTACAGCTGTCGTTGACGACTTCATGGGTGTAGTACGGGAGGAGGCCATCCGCGTGTGTGCAGTTGTCTTGGCCAACATCTTTCCACCACATATTCGACAGGTAAAAACAATTAAATTCTGTATTTCCATATTTAATTTATGTAATTTGTAATTGTATTGCTTAGATAAACTTAAGATAAAACCCCAACTTCCATTAAACTTACTAAAATTAGGCACGAAAACATACACGCAGCACCACATAGGAATTAGGCACGTGTTGCAACTTACGGGACTCGATTTCGACATACGGAGATCGAGTTATCGCCCAAATTGCAAAACACACCAACAGTTAGGCAAAAAGCCGAAAAAGAGACCAAAACCCGCCTCGGTCATTCGAATAACACGCAAACATACATGTAGCACCGCATAGGCATTAGACACGTGTTGTAACTTACGAGACTCGATTCCGACATACGGAGATCGAGTTATCGCCCAAATTGCAAAACTCGCCAATAGTTAGGCAAAAAGCCAAAAAAGAGACCAAAACACGCTTCGATCATCCGAATGACATGTAAACACACATGTAGCACCGCATAGGTATTAGACATGTGTTGCAACTTACGAGACTCGATTCCGACATACGGAGATCGAGTTATCGCCCAAATTGCAAAACTCGCCAATAGTTAGGCAAAAATCCAAAAAAGAGACCAAAACACACCTCGGTCATCTGAATGACATGCAAACACACATGTAGCACCGCATAGACATTAGACACGTGTTGCAACTTACGGGACTCGATTCCAACATACGGAGATCGAGTTATCGCCCAAATTGTAAAACTCGCCAATAGTTAGGCAAAAAGTCAAAAAAGAGACCAAAACACGCCTCGGTCATCCGAATGACATGTAAACACACATGTAGCACCGCATAGGCATTAGACACGTGTTGCAACTTACGGGACTCGATTCCGACATACGGAGATCGAGTTATCGCCCAAATTGCAAAACTCGCCAATAGTTAGGCAAAAAGCCAAAAAAGAGACCAAAACATGCCTCGATCATCCGAATGACATGCAAACACACATGTAGTTCCACATAGGCATTAGACACGTGTTGCAACTTACGGAACTCGATTCCGACATACGGAGATCGAGTTATCGCCCAAATTACATAACTCGCCAATAGTAAGGTAAAAAGCCGAAAAAGAGACCCAAACCCGCCTCGGTCGTCCGAACGACACGCAAACACACATGTAGCACCTCATAGACATTAGACACGTGTTGCAACTTACGAGACTCGATTCCAACATACGGAGATTGAGTTATCGCCGAAATTATAAAACTCGCCAACAGTTAGGCAAAAAGCCAAAAAAGATACCAAAACTCGCCTCGGTCGTCCGAACGACACGCAAACACACATGTAGCACCGCATAGGCATTAGACACGTGTTGCAACTTACGGGACTCGATTCCGACATACGGAGATCGAGTTATCGCCCAAATTGCAAAACTCGTCAACAGTTAGGTAAAAAGCCGAAAAAGTGACCAAAACCCG
The DNA here is from genome assembly GCA_016801055.1 of Panax notoginseng. Lineage (NCBI taxonomy): Eukaryota > Viridiplantae > Streptophyta > Magnoliopsida > Apiales > Araliaceae > Panax > Panax notoginseng. The sequence goes on along the minus strand of CM029012.1, from coordinate 158,594,284 downwards.
TCTCGGTCGTCTGAACGACAAGCAAACATACACGTAGAACCGCATAGGCATTAGGCACGTGTTGCAACTTACAAGACTCGATTCTGATTTACGGATGCCGAGTTCTCAGCCCGTTTGCCCGACGAACCAATAGTTAGGCAAAAAGCCGAAAAAGAGACCAAAACCAGCCTCGGTCGTCCGAATGACACACAAACACACACGTAGAACCGCATAGGCATTGGGCACGTATTGCAACTTACAGGACTCGATTCCGATATACGGATGCCGAGTTATCAGCCCGTTTGCCCGATGAACCAACAGTTAGGCAAAAAGCCGAAAAAGAGACCAAAATCTGCCTTGATCGTCCGAACGACACGCAAACACACACGTAGCACCGCATAGGCATTAGACACGTGTTGTAACTTACGAGACTCGATTCCGATGTACGGATGCCGAGTTATCAGCATGTTTGCCACACTTGTAGAACACAAACTAAAATAATTTAAATATGCTTAGTTTTTGACTTCGTTTTTAATATTTTACTTTTGTAGAGTCTTGTTGAGAAGACTCATGGGGGTGGAGGCTGATGCACAGGTGATGCCCGTGGCGGAGATGGTGATGACCGCCGAGCTAATGAGACAATAGAGGGTGGGACCGGAGGTGGGACAGGCGATGGGACCGGCGATCGTACGATAGATGGTGGCACTGACATTCCTGATCTTGGGCTGTAGTTAGTTTATGTTTATATTTTGACTTTTATGTATATATTTATATACCTTTTGAGTTGTATAGACTAGACTTTTGTATCTAACTATATTGATTGTTGATGGTGAAATATATGATTGTTATTGATATGCGTGCATTGTCATTATTTGTTTTTCTTTAATTTTTAGCAGGTACAATTATATATATGTAAATGAACAGGGGAATTTTGCAATTTTTAATTTTTTTTTCCAGCAAGTCATTGGTGACGGGGTCATTGGTGATAGGGGGCCGTCGGCAATGACCTGAAGGTCATTGGCGACGGGAATAGACACTCATTGGCGACGGCAGCCCGTCGACAATGACTGTTAAATTAAAACTCAATAATGATTAGTGGCGACAGAACATCCGTCGTTATGGCCGTCGGCAATGACTCATTTATGACGGCGATCCGTCGACAATGAACCCGTCGGCAATGACCACCTTCCCGACGGCGAGCGACGGGAGCCAGGGGCGACGACCTCCTGGGCAACGGGAGGGGCGACGGAAAATGCCGTCGCCAATGACATCATTACCGACGGCAAAAGAGTCATTGGCTGCCGTCGCCAATGACCTTTATTTTTGTAGTGAAGGTTTAAAAAGAGCATCTATAGTTAATGATTCAAAATGGGTAATTTTTTTTAATTTGGCTCGAGTTCAACTGAGTTGGTAACAAATTATCGATTTAAATGAACTAAATTGACTTTAGTATAAGTTAACTTACTTAAAAGTAGAATATGAGTTAACTTCGTTCATACGAGTCACACTTCAATATTTCAAAATCCAAGAGTTAGGAATTCTTTTCTTTCTCTCTCTCCACTATCATTAATAATGGTGGAGATCATCAATTCTGTTTCTCTCCGTAAATTGCATCATCTGATGTCGAAATTGAACCATTCTCTACTTCTTCTGATCCAAACAGAAGATGGCGATCGAATTCTTGCTTCTTTAACTGATTCCTTAAAATATGCTGACTGTCTAATCTTTGGCTCAGGACTCCGACCACAACACGTCGATGGCAAGGTAAGTATATTATATATATGTATATATTAAATATATTCTTATTTATGAATCATAATTTTATCTTTTCCCCCCATTTTTTCAAGATTGTTTTTTTTTATTATCAAGATTGCAAGGAAGTTTACACGTACGGAACACACACGTGGTCTAGACCACCAGGTCCTTTTGTCTGCTACTCTTACTATCTGACTATTGGGTGGCTATTTTTAATTTTAATTTTTTTTTGATAGAATTGTTTTAATTATTGGATGTGCGTTTGATTCGATATATTGGCATTTCTTCTTTTGGTTAGGGGTGTAAGTCGAACCGAACCAAGTAGTTCGGTACTCGATTCGAGATCGGCTCGAAAATATGATCCAAAGCTCGAATTCGAAGTTGATCCGAGTCGAATCTGATCCATACTCGTTTTCTGTTTAATGATACACGAGTCGAATTCGAGCATACTAGTGTTCGCTCATATTAGGGTTCGAGTATTTCATTTTTTCTCGAACCAGACTCGATACCTGCTCGATGGATCATATTCGAGTATTGGTTTGATCCATTCTATTAAGCTAAATATGTGATATTTGTATCAATCTTTATAATTTATAAAGTGTAGTATAAAATTGTGTAAACTTGTACTTGAATAAATCAATGAATTGAATGTCAATTTTTATTACTTTCTTTATAATTTCAATACATAAATAAAAGTGAAAATATTTTATATATAAATATTAGTTAAGTAACCAATTTAGTATGCAGTGGTTCAGTTTTAAGTGAAATGGTTCATATTCGAAATTCGATTTGAAGGCTCATGAGTAACTCGCTTTGTAAACGAGTCGAGTACTTACGAACCGAGTAGGTCCGAGTAATGATCCGAATCGAATCTGGCGCAAAAATATAAATCTCTTATCGAATCCGAGTCGAATTCGAGCTCAATTTTTTCGAGTCGAGCCGAATCTGAGCATGAAAGTGTTCGCTGAGATTCGACTCGTTTACACCCCTACTTTTGGTTGGTGGACTGAATTTGATACCAGGGTTTAGTTTTTGCATGATATTCCATATTTGATTTCGGGTTAGATGTAATATTTGGAAGTTGGAACTTTTGGAGGTGGTTTCTTTTTTTAAAATATTTGAAATTGGGTTGGTGATAAATAAAAAGCTAGAATTATTGAACTTTTACTCGAAGTGAGGGGAACTATTAATGCTTTTCGGTGTTCACCGGTTTAGGGGTTGAGAAAAACAAGTGATTTGGGTTCGGGAGGTAGGAAATTAGAACTATTTATATAGCTTAATGATACCTGACACACACACACATATATGTATGGAATTTGGTTAGTATGAAATTCATTTTTTGGTAAGTTAGTTAATTGATCAATAGAATGTTGGCACACATAAAATCTCGTCTGCATGTCAGCACTCTATTTGCCAATTGATCAACTTACTCAAAAATGAACTTTATGCTAACCACTTCCGTATGTATGTATTTCTACTCGAGTGTTCCTTTTAATCGGCGATAGATTGAAGGTATTGAGTGTTATAGTACAACTTTAGATTACAACATGAACGTTTTATGTAATTTAGGAGAATTAGTCACATTCTTTCTAAAATTACCATTCATGTTACAGATGAAAGAGAATGTATGATAAATGGAGTATATAGTAAAGGGTATTATAGATAATTAATATTATATTTAATATTATATAATTATTTTTTTTAATTTTTGTGCACAACTCTAAAATGACGGAGGGAGTAATAGCTTAGACTAAAGTTTTTAGGTACGTACTTGCATTTTTGTTTAGTATGCATGAAATCAAGTACATAAATGTATGAAGTTGTTGGCAAATGAAGTGGTGTTAATTCATAAATTATTTTACAAATTTGTCCGGACCCTGCACAAGTATCATCGTAGATAAAGAAAATAGGTTAAAATAGAGAAAGAAAAAATCGTGACAGCTGTTTCAAGAAATCAATTATTTTTTCTATTCTCTTACAGCAATAAAATAAGTAGATATATAAATATGGAAAAAAAATTCTTGAAACGAGACAAATGAGCTCTCAGAAATTCATACCATGATTGGGCAAGGTGGCAAGAAAGGAGACAAATAATAATATATTGGTTCCAAACCAAATCCTTTTAAACAGATATTTAATGTAATGAACTGCAGCATAGCTGATCCAATAAAACTATCAAGAGTACGGAGAAGTATAAGATTTTGGATCTTTCTATATTTCCAATTTAAAAGGGTCCCAACAATTTTTAAAGTAGTAGTAGTAGTAATGATTTCGGTGGGATATCAAGATTTTTACAGACATGGGGAGAGGTCCAGGAAATTAGCATATTAATGTTAGGACTTAGAACATCTTCAACGGGTTATTCAATCATTTTGGCATATTTAATCTTCTCCAACTATATCTTTAATTTTAGAGAGTGTTTGTTTAGAATCTAATGAAATTGAATGACTGAATTAGTTAGTATATTTATTTTGGTCTGAATGACTGAATTGATAAGATGGACGAGCTGAATGATTAAGTCAGATTTTTTTAGCTGAATAAAGTAAAAAAAATTAAAAAAATATTAATCATTATATTAAGTAATATTAAATAAATTTATAATAATTTTAAATTTTTTCAGAGGGATAAAATAATAAAATTTTGTCATTCAGATATTTTAGACATGTCAATTATCAAATAACTTTTTTCATTCAGATTCAAATTCAACTCATTGATATTTAGATTTAGATACAGATTCAGCTCATTCAGATTCATTCAGTTTTTATCAAACAAACCATTAGTCATCAAATCTATAATCTTTTTCTCACTATTCAAAACTAAAATTAAAAGTTAAAAATATTTATTACGTTTGATGTACAGCTCATTGAATTGAAGAGAGTCAAGAGACTAAACCTGGCAATATAGTTGGTTAACTGTCGGGTCAACCCATATTAATTGAAACCAAATGGGTTGGTTAACTTTTTTTTTATTTGGGTTGGTTAAAGTTTGGAACCATATTTTAAAAAAGAAATATAGTTCCAACCTGGTTAACCATTTTTCGACCCATATTTTATTTCAAATCCAAATCAAAAAATTTTTCAACCCATATTTACATATTCAAGAAGCTCAACTACCCACTCACTCATCCCACCTAACTTAATCCACCCACCCCTACCCCCACCCACCCACCCACCCACGCACCCACGCACCCACCCCCACAGCCACCTACGCACCCCCACCCACTTACGCACCCATCCCCCCACTCACTTACCCACCAACCCACCCCACCACCCACTTACCCTACCCCCCACCCCTCCCCTCCCCACCCCACCCCACCCTCACCCACCTCTAACCTAACCCCACCCCACCTCACCCTCCCACACCCACCCCCATACCCCCACCCCTACCCCTACCCCACCTACCCCACCTACCCCACCCACCTAAGCACCCCCACACCCTACCCCCATCCACCTACGCACCCACCCACCCTCCCACCCACTTACCCACCCCACCACCCACCTACCCACCCCACCATCCACCTACCCCCCACCCCACCTCCACCCACCCCAACCCTTAAAAAAATAATATTATGTGATTACGTATCCCACCCTTACCCCCCACCCACCCCCTAAAAAAATAATATTATGTGATTATGTATACACTTGTGAGACCCCGAATTTTATGAAATAAAGTATTCAATTTTTTATTTTGGTAAATAATTAAATTGATAAAAGTTTAAAGTTAAGCGTAATATATGAAATTTTTTTTTCAAAGTAAGCAAGTTGATATAAAATATTCGTTGTGTCGGGGAATATTCGATTAGTCGGAGAATATTCTTTTTATCGGAGAATATTCGTACGACGGTACAATCATTGGTGGATCCCACAACAAAATTATTGTCGGATTAAGAAAACGACAAAAATATTTTTATGAAAATAACGGTGGAAGTTTTACCGTTAACTGTTAAAACACACGGTGTTAAAAGTACAGTAAGACGCGTGGTTGCATAGTAGCACACGATATTGATTATTAATGCTTACGTGAGAAGTCACTCAGTTTTGTTTTATTTGTATTATTAATGCAATACAACCGTAAAATCTTTTTATATAAAATAGAATACTTTTATAAAATTATCTGTTTTATTAGATAATAATTAGAATATATTATATTTTATTATGCATAGTATTTGTATAGTACCTGCATAGTATTTGCATAGTAAAATTTTTTATAAAGTTATTCATTTTATTAGATTATAAATAGAATATATTATATTTTATTTAAAAAAAATTGCTTTAAATATGGACCGTCCGGTTAAAAGTAAATCAATCTGGACCGTTCATGAATTAGTTACTATGCAGTCCATTCTTCTATAAATAGAAGCTCATTCCTTCATTATTTCTTACGAATTTACTGAAACTCTGGAGAGAGAAACTATAGAGAGAGTTCTTCTTCTATAATCTTGAGCGTATTTATTTAGATCTAAGAAAGCTTTGAGCGTAGTGCAAATTTTCTTCGAGTATATCCTCGCCCTACCAGTCGAAATACTCTTCTTTCAAAGGTAAGAGATATTATTTGTTGTACCCGTAAGGAGTATTATTTCTTTTGTATTCATGAAGAGAACTTCTGTTATTCCATTATTTATTATTCTGTTGGAATAACCTGTATACGCGGGCTACCCTATACTTGGTAAAATTCTTCTGTTATTCCATTCTTTATTATTCTGTTGGAATATCCTATCTGTGCGTTTTACGCCGGACCTGGTTCCATTATTTATTATTTTGTCGGAATATCCTGTCTGTGCGTTTACGCTGGACCTGGTTCCATTATTTATTATTCTGTCAGAATATCCTGTCTGTACGTTTACGCCGGACCTGGTTCTATTATTTATTATTCTGTCGGAAAATCCTGTCGGTGCGTTTACGCATGACCTGGTTCCATTATTTATTTTTCTGTTGGAATAACCTATCTATGCGGTCTATCGCATGCCTGGTGAATTCTTTTGTATTCTATTTTTTATTATACTCTGTTGGTTAAAATTTTGGCGTTTATACTCCATGAAATTAGTGGAATATCTTTGATATTTACGTTTCATCCAGTATTTTTTCATGAAAATATTTTTCTGAGCATTCTTAAATTTTACTCTACAAAGCAGTATCATGTTGATAATTTGGACGTTATTGGTTCCTGAATAAATTAATTCTTGAACTTGTTTTATTGAATTATTATGTCATTGTCATCATCTTCATGTTTATATTATGTTGAAAGTCATCTGTGGCCTGTAGTGCATAGATGGACTTGGTATGATTATGACCAGGGATTATTCGGTATAATCATGACCGTAATGTTATAAATAATGTGGTAAAAGTCATCTTTGACCCGTAGTGCATAGATTGACTTGGTGTGATTATGACCAGGGATTATTCGGTATAATCATGCCCGTAATGTGATGAATGATGTGGAAAAAAATTCTCATTGGCCGTAGTGCATTGATGGACAGTTTTTGATATGATTATGGCTATGAATTCTCTTCGGCCAAGGGTGCAAAGATGAATTATTTTATGGCATGATCAGGACCGTTGATGAAAACACGATTATCTTTGGCCCGTAGTGCATGGATAATTCATGGTCGTGATACTAATGAATATCCTTGGCCTGTAGTGCAGGGATGATTCGATGATGTGGATTAATTATTGAGCTGAGTCTCAGCGATGAAATATTAATTCATGTGTAAGACCCCAACTTATTATTGAATAAAATTAAATTTTCTCTAAATATTATTGTGAATAATAAGGTGTTAATTTGATATAATACTTTGGTTATGGGTGAAATGTGCAAATTTTATAAAATAAACAAGTAGTTATAAAATATTCATTTTGTCGGAAAATATTCGTTTGGTCGTGGAATATTCTTTCTGTCGGGGAATATTCGTACGACGGCGCAGCTATTTGTGGGCCCCATAACGGAAAACGATTGGATGAAGATAACGACAAAAATTGAGTTTTTTTAAATAACGGCGTAGTTGTTGCCGTTAACACTGTTAGAATACCCGGTGGTTAAAATACAGTAATACGCGTGGTTGCACAGTAGCACACGGATTGCACAGTATTTTTAAATTATTGATTCTTACGAAGGAAGACACTACTCAATAATTGTTACAGTAGTTACTGTTTAATATTTTATTTTATTGATTCAATAATTGCTGCATTGATATTTTATATTATTGTTGTTTCAATAATTGTCACTGCACAGTATTTCCCATTATCAGATCAATAATTCATATTATTTGAATAATATTATTAGATAACATTATTGGCAATGTCTAGAAAGTTCTGTCTAAGGAGAGGTTTGGTCATCTAATTGCGCGCCAGTAAGGAGAAATCCTTATTGGAAAGCTCCCTCTTTCCTGGGAAAGGCCTGGTTGTCATAAATGTGATTCTGTAATATTAATTGTGAATAATTAATTATTGATTCATATGATAAGGAAATATTTATTTTATGTGAATATAAATGTTGGATATATTTTATGGTTAAAAATGAAGGAGTTAATGTTGAGGTGTTTTATCAGTATTTTTGTCGGAATAGAGGTATTAAAAATCAATCAGAATTTTTGAGATATATTGCGGAGGTTATAATTTTTAATCCGACCGTTGGATCGTTGTGATTTTTGGATATGTTATACATATATAAGTTGAGTATATGTCCATAAATTTTGAACAGTTAAAAATGAACGTATGATTTGTTATGAATTTTAAGAGATGACTGATTCAGAAATTGTTAAAGTTTCAGAATTTATCATTTTGGTAGAAAATTCTAGAATTGGTGGGCCCCACTTTTGGTTGGTGAGAAATGTGCTGAAATTTTTATTCAAATGTGGTGGGTGGGAATAGTAACAGGTAAAGCCATCAGGTTGCAGGTCAAGTCTGCTTCGGCGTGCTAACATTTTTCTATAAATAGAGGGCTAAGTTAGAATTGAAAATCACACCAGAATTTATAAGTTTTCTCTCTTTCTCTCTCTCTATATTATTGAGCGTATTTTGTTAGTATTTTGATACTTTGAGAGTTGCTATTCAGCACAAGTTTCATTCAGCCTCATATACGATATTCTGATCAGAAGTACTGTTCGTTTGAGGTAAGAGATATTATTTTCTTCTTAAATGATATTATTTTCTTCAATATCATTATGCTAAAATATTGATATAAACTTTTTATCAAATTTGAAACTTTTTGTGTCGGAGTTACTATTCATGTATACGGCACTATTCACGTATACCGCACTATTCACGAGTACGACACTATTCACCGAAAAATAAAATTTTTCTTTTTGTCCAAGATGTCTATTATGGTTACTATCTTTGATTGTATCCATGTTTTGATCTTTATTTTTGAATTCTCCTTCATAATTGGTTATTATGGAGTATTATTGCACTTGGATAAACTATAATACGAATTCCTAATATTTGACCTTCTGTCTCATTGGATTCGTTTTCTTTAAGATAATTTTTCATCATCCTCAGTCCTAAATGATGATATTACTGAATATCTTTGGCCTGTAGTGCAAAGATGAATGATTAACTGATGAATATTTTTGGCCCGTAGTGCAAAGATGAACAGGTGTTGAGATGAACATGACCGACTGGTGTTACAAATGAATATCTTTGGCCTGCAGTGTAAAGATGAATATTTGATTCAAGATTTATATTGTAAGACCCCAAATTTTATAAATAAAGATGAATTTTCTATAAATATCATTTTTGAATATTATGGAGTTAATTTGATATAATGTTATAGTTGTGGGTAATATTTATAAATTTTACAAAGTACGCAAGTTGTTATATAATATTCGATTGGTCGGGGAATATTCGTTTTAACAGGAAATATTCGTACAATGACACAATCATTTGTGGACCCCACAACGGAATTATTGTCGGATTAAAAGAAACGACAAAAATATTTTATTAAAAATAACGGCGGAAATTTTACCATTGTTACTGTTGAACTACTCGGTAGTAAAAGTACAGTAATACGTGTGGTTGCATAGTAGCACACGGTATTGATTATTAATACTTATGTGAGAAGTCACTTAGTTTGATTCAATTATTGTCAGTTAATAATATGAATTATTTAGCGATAATGACGTTTTGTTTTATTCGTATTATTAACGTAATAAAACAGAAACATCTTTTTATATAAAACAAAATACTTTATTAAAGTTATTTTATAAATAGAATATATTATATTTTATTTAAAAGATTTTTTTTTAAATATGGACCGTCAGATTAAAGTAATCAATCTGGACCGTTCATAGATTAGTTACTATGCATTCTATTTTTCTATAAATAGCAGCTCATTCCTTCATTATTTCTTACGAATTCACTGAACTCTAGAGAGAGAAACTATAGAGAGAGAGAAGAAGAGTATTCTGCTACTTAACTACTTCCTTATTTCAGCTCGTCTTTAAAACGGTAAGGGGTGTTATTCTTTCTTATTCATGAAGAGAACTGTTGTTATTCCATTTCTTATTATTCTGTTGGAATAACCTGTATACGCGGATATACCCTATACTTGGTGACATTCTTTTATTATTCTGTTGGAACATCCTGTCTGTGTGTTTTACACCGGACCTGGTTCCGTTTTTATTATTATTCTGTTGGAACATCCTGTCTGTGTGTTTTACACCGGACCTGGTTCCGTCTTGTTATTATTCTGTCGGAATATCCTGTCTGTGCGTTTACGCCGGACCTGGTTCCATTATTTATTATTCTGTCGGAATATCCTGTCTGTGCGTTTACGCCGGACCTGGTTCCATTATTTATTATTCTGTTGGAATAACCTGTCTGTGCGGTCTATCGCATGCATGGTGATTTCTTTTGTTATTCCATTCTTTATTATACTCAGTTGGTTAAGTTTTGACTTCTATACTCCATAAAATTTGTGGAATATCCTTGACATTTGCACTTCATCTAGTATCTATTCATGAAAATATTCTCCTGATCATTCTTGAATTTTACTCCACAAAGCAGTATCATGTTGACAATTTGGACGTTGTTAATTCTTGGATAAATTAATTCTTGAACTTGTTTTATTGAATTCTTATATCATTGTCATCATCCTCATGTTTATATTCTGTTGAAAGTCATCTGTGGCCTGTAGTGCATAGATGGACTTGGTATGATTATGACCAGGGATTATTCGGTGTAATCATGACCGTAATGTTACGAATGATATGGTAAAAGTCGTCATTGGCCCGTAGTGCATTGATGGACAGTTGTTGGCATGATCATGACCATTAATGAATATACGAATATCATTGGCCGTAGTGCAGGGGTGATTCGATGATGTGGATTATTTTATTAAGCTGAGTCTCAGCGATCACAGTGTTGGAAAATCTTTTAAATCATAAAAGATAGTAGAGTTTATTTTCTACTTGACTCTCTTAATGGATTGCTTGTTCCGCTACAGTTAAACTTAATGTCTATTATATTTTATCAGTTTAACATTGTTGAAGGCTAATGATAATTTATTCTGCATTATCTTAGTCATAATATTTCTTACTGGGCTAGTTGAGCTCACCCTTTCTTTCACTGTTCTCTTCAGGAAATGAGAACGTAGCTGGGGCAAGTCGGGGAACGGAGTGATGGTCCGAATGATAGTATTAGTTAGTAGTCCTCACTATTCTATGTAATGGTGTGTTAATAAATGTAATGAGGACTCCTTTTGAGTATGAATACTCTCTAGAAGATAATATTTGTATTCAAACTCGCAGTTTATGTTTTGTCGTATTGTACACGACAGTTGTATTAGTAAGTTGTATTTGTATTTTGTACTATGTATCTGACGACCCAAGATGGGTGATGTATACCTATTTTTGGGGGCGTCACATATATTGATTGATGTCACAGGGATAAAATATTGATGATGGACTTTTAAATCTTAGAAGATAGTAGAATTCTTTCTCTACTTGACTCTTCTAATGGTTTGTTATTTTCGCTGCTGTTGTTGATCTAAATCTTGTTGTCTATTATATTTTATCAGATTTTTCCCTGTTGAAGACTAACGATAATTTGTTGTATATTATCTTAGTCATAATATTCTTTACTGAGCTAGTTGAACTCACCCTTTTCCTTTTTGTTCTATTTTTTTTTCGGGAGGCGAGAATATAGCGAGAACTAGTCGGGGTGTGGAGTGATGGTTCTAGAAAGATGTTTTAGCAGTCCTCACTATTTTTGTAAAATAGTGTTTGAATAATTGTAATGAGGATTTATTTGAGTGTGGATATTGTCCAGAAGACAATATTTGTATTTAAACTCACAGTATGTGTTGTCGTATTTTGCACGACAATTGTATTATTGAAGTTGTAGTTTGCTTTTTGTACCATGTATTTGGCGACTCAGAATGGGTGTTGTATACCTATTTTGGGAGCGTCACAGTTGGTATCAGAGCTTAGGGATATGGTCTCTGGCGGAGATCAGGGAATAGAACTAGGAGGGGTGAGATGAGTAAATTCTTCGCTAGTGTGTCCTACCTAAGCTTATTTGTTGGTCGGTCATAATATAAGGATATTATGTGATATGTTAATTTATTTAATTAACCCTTGTTTTATGGCAGTATTTGAGAATGGCAGCCGAGAATGTTAACAATGGAGTATATGATACTGTGGAACAACCTCTAGTCACAAACCAGGAGAACGTGCAACAGGAAGGCAATATTCCTCCTGTAAACAACGTTACCGGGCAAACGATGAATGATGGAATATTTAGGAGCTTTTTGCAGTTCATGCAAAATTAGACGAGGGAGACTCGTGTACAAAATACGGGTGGAAATGATGGCAACGCGCGGTTTGTCACAGCCAAGCAGTTCAAGGAGTTGGGACCACCAGAATTCTGGGGAAAGCCGGATCCGATTAAGGCGAAAACGTAGGTCAAATAAATTACCAAGATATTTAATGTCTTGGGATGCATGGAGGAACAGAAGGTTCCATTCACCACATTTATGTTCCGTGGTGAGGCAGATTACTGGTGGGAATATGTAAAGCGTACCCAGCCAGCCGCACTCAGCATGTCTTGGGAAACGTTTCAGAAGCTGTTGAATGATAAGTACTTTCCTGAAAGTATTCGTCATATGAAGGAGGTAGAATTTATCAAACTAGAACAAAACAACATGACCGTGTCTTAGTACGAGCCGAAGTTCGCGGAGTTATCCAGGTTTGCACCTCATTTGGTGGAGAACGAGGAACGTATGACAAGGATGTTTTTGAGAGGTCTAAAATCCGAGATTCGGCAATATCTTATCTCTCATAAATTTTCTTTATATTTAGATGTTGTAAACAGGGCTCAATTATTAGAGCGAGATAATGAGTATGTTCAACCGAGGGACCACAACCAGGGATATACCGGTGGTGGCAGTCATCGGAGCGATGAAAACCAGCAGGGAGGAAAATATTCGGACAAAAGCGGTAACCACTCTGGTGGTAATCGTGGTCGTGATAATAGAAGGAGCGAGTCAGGAGGAGATTTCAAGAAGAGAAGGTACAACAATGATAACGTGAAGACGTCAGTACAAACATCAACTGTTTCTAGGGGAGGAGAACAACCACCGGTCGTATGTTACAAATGTGGGAAAGAGGGACATATCAGCCCAAACTGCCCACAACAATTCAAGGTATGTTATAACTGTGGAAAGGAGGGTCATATAGCTCGAGAGTGTTCTGTAGCAAAATCAAGTTCAGCGGGGATGGTGACTCCAAAAGTTGTCCCGGATAAGTCGAAATCAGCGGTTCCTGAAAGGGCGTTTGTCGTGACTGGCCAAAACGTGAGAAACCCGAACGAGGTGATCACGGGTAAGCTAATCTTGAATTCTTGCGAAGTTTATACTTTACTAGATACCGGTTCTACCCATTCTTTTATCTCTCCTGCTTGTGCTCAACGTTTGAACTTGACTACGGAGAAATTGACCTTTGACTTATCTGTTGAAACTCCGTTGGGTGAAACTTTTGTTACATCTATAGTTTATAAATCTTGCTTAATCCAAGTTGGCACCATCACATTACCTGTTGACCTTATTTCTTTAAAGATACTTGCATTTGATGTGATTTTAGGGATTGATTGGTTAACTACTCATCATGCCAAAATTGATTGTTTTCGTAAGGTTGTTAATTTTCATATTCCTAACCAACCTGTTATGCGAATTCAAGCAACCAAACCATTAAAATCAATCGCTGTTATATCAAGCCATAAAGCCATTCGTTTATTGAAAAATGGATGTCAAGCTTTCTTAGCCCATGTTATGGACTTGAACAAAAACACGACAGATTTGAATAATATTTCTGTTGTTAGTGAATTTCCTGACGTATTTCCTGAAGAAATTCCTGGTCTACCCCTAGAACGTGAAGTTGAATTTTTTATTGACCTTGAACCCGGTACAAAACCCATTTCTAAAACCCCATATCGAATGGCTCCTATTAAACTTCAGGAGTTAAAAGTCCAATTACAGGAGTTATTAGACATCGGTTTTATTCGTCCTAGTACACCTCCTTGGGGTGCTCCTGTTTTATCCGTAAAGAAGAAAGACGGGAGTATGCGACTTTGTATCGACTATAGGAAATTGAACCATGTCACCATCAAGGATAGGTATCCGCTACCTCGCATTGATGACCTGTTCGACCAGTTACAAGGAGCACAATTCTTTTCAAAGATCGACATTCGTTCTGGATATTATCAGCTGAAGATTAAAACTGAGGATATTCCAAAGACTGCCTTCAGAACTCGGTACGGGCATTATGAATTCTTAGTCATGTGTTTTGGATTGACTAATGCTCCTGCTGCTTTCATGGATATGATGAACCGTGTGTTCAAAGAATATTTGGATCAGTTCGTTGTTGTCTTTATTGATGACATCCTCATCTATTCCAAAAGCCGTGAAGATCATGAGCGCCATTTGAAGCTGATATTGCAAAGGCTTCGTGAAAACAAGTTATATGCCAAACTGAAGAAATGCGAGTTCTGGCTTGAGGAAGTAGCATTCCTTGGGCACGTGGTGTCAAAACATAGAGTATCTGTCGACCCGGCGAAGATTGAAGCCATACAAAGTTGGTAGCAACTGAAGTCGGTAACTGAAGTACGTAGCTTTCTGGGCTTAGCTGGTTATTATCGGAGATTTGTGCAAGGATTTTCTCGAATCGCTACTCCGTTAACTCAGCTGACTCGGAAGGATACAAAATTCGGTTGGAGCGAGGATTGTGAGAAGAGTTTTCAAGAACTCAAGAGGAGACTTATTTCGGCACCTGTTCTGACAATACCATCTGGTTCGGATGGATTTGTTATCTACAGCGATGCTTCAGGCAAAGGGTTAGGATGTGTTCTCATGCAACATGGGAAAGTCATAGCCTATGCCTCGCGACAACTCAAAGAATATGAGAGGAATTATCCTACTCATGATTTGGAGTTGGCAGCAGTCGTTTTCGCGTTGAAGATCTGGAGACACTACCTGTATGGGGAGAAAGTGGAGATCTATATAGATCATAAAAGCCTCAAATATTTCTTCACCCAAAAGGAACTCAACATGCGGTAGCGACGTTTGCTCGAGCTGTTGAAAGATTAAGATAATACCATCCAATATCATCCTGGAAAACCAAACGTAGTAGCTGACGCATTGAGTAGAAGATCATATGCGGGTACGAGTGCAATGTTGTTAACACAAAGGCCCATTTTGTATGACTTGCAAAGGATGGAGATAGAGATGAAGGCTCCAAGTACCCACATGATAATATCAAATATACGAGTAGAACCGACTTTAATCGATAAAGTTAAAGCTGCTCAAGCTACGGACATAGAGCTGATGCGTATGAAGAAGAAAGTGCAAGAAGGTGCTATTCCAGAAGCAAGAATCGATGAAGAAGGAATACGTTGAATCAACTCCAGACTTTGTGTTCCTAACGATTTTGACTTGAAGCATAGAATAATGATGGAGGCAAACAACACACCGTTTGCAATCCATCCTGGGAGTACCAAAATGTATCACGATTTTCGACATACATTTTGGTGGAGCAATATGAAAAGAGAGATCGCGGAGTTTATCTCAAGGTGTTTAACTTGTCAACGTGTAAAAGCGGAGCATCAAGTACCAAAGGGTCCATTGCAACCACTTGAGATTTCAAAATGGAAGTGGGAACACATTACTATGGATTTTGTTACGGGTCTTCCCAAGGTTTCTCAAGGCATAGATGCGATTTGGGTTATTGTTGATAGATTAACCAAGTCTGCCCATTTCTTACCGATACGTGAGACTTATTCCCTTGAACGTCTTGCTCGTATGTACGTGAATGAGATTGTGAGATTGCATGGCATGCCAGTGTCCATAGTTTCAGATCGTGACCCAAGATTCACTTCACGATTTTGGGTTAGCTTACAGAAAGCTATGGGCACGGATTTACGATTCAGTTCAGCATGCCATCCTCAAACGGACGGGCAATCAGAGAGGACTATTCAAACCCTTGAAGATCTATTAAGACTCTGTGTTCTAGATTTCAAAGGAAGTTGGGATAAGTACTTGCCACTGGTGGAATTCTCCTACAACAACAGTTATCAGGCAAGTATAGATATGACTCCATTTGAAGCCTTATATGGACGAAAGTGTCGTTCTCCAGTATGCTGGGACGAGGTGGGTGAAGCAACGTTGTTAGGACCAGAATTGGTATGCATAACTACAGAGAAGATCCAAACAATTCGACAACGTATACAAACGACACATGATCGACAAAAGAGTTATGCGGATCTTCATCGAAAGGATGTAGAATTTAGTATTGGGTATCATGTATTGTTACGTGTTGCACCATGGAAAGGAGTTACAAGATTTGGGAAGAGAGAAAAGCTCAATTCACGATTTATTGGTTCATTTGAAATTCTTGACCGAATAGGAAATGTGGCATATCGACTCGCATTACCTCCAAGCATGTCTCGTGTCCATAATATTTTTCACGTATCTTTGCTTCGTAAATATGTAAAAGACTCGAACCACATAATTGAGTTAGAACCAGACGAGATAGCTGAAGATTTAACGTACGAGGATGTACCTGTTAAGATCTTGGATAGGAAAGAGTATGTTCTACGCACGAAGGTTATACCACAAGTTAAGGTTTTGTGGATAAACCATGCTATTGAAGAAATGACTTGGGAGTTAGAATCAAAAATGAAAATGAAAGCGAGGTATCCTCACCTTTTCGAAACACCAGGTACGTAAGACCCCAACTTATTAGTGAATAAAATTAAATTTTCTCTAAATATTATTGTGAATAATAAGGTGTTAATTTGATATAATACTTTGGTTATGGGTGAAATGTGCAAATTTTATAAAATAAACAAGTAGTTATAAAATATTCATTTTGTCGGGAAATATTCGTTTGGTCGTGGAATATTCTTTCTGTCGGGGAATATTCGTACGACGGCGCAGCTATTTGTGGGCCCCATAACGGAAAACGATTGGATGAAGATAACGACAAAAATTGAGTTTTTTTAAATAACGGCGTAGTTGTTGCCGTTAACACTGTTAGAATACCCGGTGGTTAAAATACAGTAATACGCGTGGTTGCACAGTAGCACACGGATTGCACGGTATTTTTAAATTATTGATTCTTACGAAGGAAGGTACTACTCAATAATTGTTACAGTAGTTACTGTTCAATATTTTATTTTATTGATTCAATAATTGCTGCATTGATATTTTATATTATTGTTGTTTCAATAATTGTCACTGCACAGTATTTTCCATTATCAGATCAATAATTCATATTATTTGAATAATATTATTAGATAACATTATTGGCAATGTCTAGAAAGTTCTGTCTAAGGAGAGGTTTGGTCATCTAATTGCGCGCCAGTAAGGAGAAATCCTTATTGGAAAGCTCCCTCTTTCCTGGGAAAGGCTTGGTTGTCATAAATGTGATTCTGTAATATTAATTGTGAATAATTAATTATTGATTCATATGATAAGGAAATATTTATTTTATGTGAATATAAATGTTGGATATATTTTATGGTTAAAAATGAAGGAGTTAATGTTGAGGTGTTTTATCAGTATTTTTGTCGGAATGGAGGTATTAAAAATCAATCAGAATTTTTGAGATATATTGCGGGGGTTATAATTTTTAATCCGACCGTTGGATCGTTGTGATTTTTGGATATGTTATACATATATAAGTTGAGTATATGTCCATAAATTTTGAACAGTTAAAAATGAACGTATGATTTGTTATGAATTTTAAGAGATGACTGATTCAGAAATTGTTAAAGTTTCAGAATTTATCATTTTGGTGGAAAATTCTAGAATTGGTGGGCCCCACTTTTGGTTGGTGAGAAATGTGCTAAAATTTTTATTCAAATGTGGTGGGTGAGAATAGTAACAGGTAAAGCCATCAGGTTGCAGGTCAAGTCTGCTTCGGCGTGCTAATATTTTTCTATAAATAGAGGGCTAAGTTAGAATTGAAAATCACACCAGAATTCATAAGTTTTCTCTCTTTCTCTCTCTCTATATTATTGAGCGTATTTTGTTAGTATTTTGATACTTTGAGAGTTGCTATTCAGCACAAGTTTCATTCAGCCTCATATACGATATTCTGATCAGAAGTACTGTTCGTTTGAGGTAAGGGATATTATTTTCTTCTTAAATGATATTATTTTCTTCAATATCATTATGTTAAAATATTGATATAAACTTTTTATCAAATTTAGAACTTTTTGTGTCGGAGTTACTATTCATGTATACGGCACTATTCACGTATACCGCACTATTCACGAGTACGACACTATTCACCGAAAAATAAAATTTTTCTTTTTGTCCAAGATGTCTATTATGGTTACTATCTTTGATTGTATCCATGTTTTGATCTTTATTTTTGAATTCTCCTTCATAATTGGTTATTATGGAGTATTATTGCACTTGGATAAACTATAATACGAATCTCTAATATTTGTCCTTCTGTCTCATTGGATTCGTTTTCTTTAAGATAATTTTTCATCATCCTCAGTCCTAAATGATGATATTACTGAATATCTTTGGCCTGTAGTGCAAAGATGAATGATTAACTGATGAATATCTTTGGCCCGTAGTGCAAAGATGAACAGGTGTTGAGATGAACATGACCGACTGGTGTTACAAATGAATATCTTTGGCCTGTAGTGCAAAGATGAATATTTGATTCAAGATGTATATTGATTGATGTTACAGGGATAAAGTATTGATGATGGACTTTTAAATCTTAGAAGATAGTAGAATTCTTTTTCTACTTGACTCTTCTAATGGTTTGTTATTTCCGCTGCAGTTGTTGATCTAAAACTTGTTGTCTATTATATTTTATCAGATTTTTTCCTGTTGAAGACTAACGATAATTTGTTGTATATTATCTTAATCATAATATTCTTTACTGGGCTAGTTGAGCTCACCCTTTTTCTTTTTGTTCCATTTTTTTTCTCAGGAGGCGAGAATATAGCGGGAACTAGTCGGGGTGTGGAGTGATGGTTCTAGAAAAATGTTTTAGCAGTCCTCACTATTTCTGTAAAATAGTGTTTGAATAATTGTAATGAGGATTTATTTGAGTGTGGATATTGTCCAGAAGACAATATTTGTATTTAAACTCACAGTATGTGTTGTCGTATTTTGCACGATAATTGTATTATTGAAGTTGTAGTTTGCTTTATATACCATGTATTTGGCGACTCAGAATGGGTGTTGTATACCTATTTTGAGGGCGTCACATCATGGATGTGATAATAATGAATATCTTTAACCGTAGTGCATGGATAATTCATGGATGTGATACTAACGAATATACTTGGCCGTAGTGCATGGATAATTCGAAGGTGTGAATTATTTATTAAGCTGAGTCTCAGCGATAAAATATTGGTTATACATTTTTAATTTGTAGAAGATAGTAGATATCATGCTCTACTTGACTCTTCTAAAATACAATTGTATGTCTTTGGTCGTAGTGCAAAGATGAATTTATTAGTATGATTATGAATAAGAATTGTGATTTGGTATAATCATGATTTTTGATGTTTCAGGTGAATATAGGTGATGAAAATTATCTTCGTCTTGGGTGCGAAGAGGAATTTAGAATCACAATTATGATTATGAGTTATTCATATGATTGTGGACAGGAATTGTTGATTGATGTTACAGGGATAAAATATTATTGGTGGACTTTTAACATGGAGAAGATAATAGACCTAATGGTCTATTTGACTCTTCTAATGGATTGCTCGTTCCGCTGCAACTATGGTTGAAAAGTTTTATCAGCTACCATATGTTCTAAATCTCTTATTTATTAATGATGAAGGCTATTGATGATGTAAATTAGCTTTAATTATGATATTCTTTACTGGGCTAGTTGAGCTCACCCTTTTTGTTCTATCTTCTTCTCAAGAGGAGATAGTATAGCAGGAACTAGCGGGGGTATGGAGTGACGGTTTTAGAAAGTTTTTTAGCAGTCCTCACTATTTTTGTAAAATAGTGTATCAATAATTGTAATGAGGACTCCTTTTGAGTTTTTATACTCTCTATTTGTATTCAAACTCACAGTATATGTGTTGTCGTATTTTGCACGATAATTGTATTACTGAGGTTGTATTTGTTTATATACCATGTATTTTACGACTCAGAATGGGTGATGTATACCTGTTTTGGGGGCGTCACAACACCTTTTACCCCCCACTCCCCACCCCCACCCCAACCCCAACCCTAACCCAAAAAAAATAATATGTATACACCACCCACCCCACTCCACCCCACCCCACCCCACCCCACCCCACCCATATGAAAAGTTTATTTAAAAGTTCTGTTTAAAAGTCAAAACATCTTTAAAATGGTTAATATGGTTAATATGGTTTTTAACCATAACCATATGGTTCCAACCCACATAACTCATATTAAAAATGGTTAATATGGTTTTGATTCTTAAATGTAACCATAACCATATTTTAAAAACTAAAACCAACCGATAACCATATTTTGTCAGGCCTACAAGAGACTGATGGGGCACAAAATGTCACTACTAAAAAATGGTCATTTGTGATGGCCACAATCCGTCACAAAAAATAGAAAAACCATCACGGAAGGTTTACGTGATGGCTTTAAGGATCTTTATGGTCATCTTGTATACGTCCATCATGAAAAGTTTTACGTGATGGTTTTGACAATCACGCAAATGCTTAGTACTTTTGTGATGATTAATACAATCATATTAACACGTAATCTATTGTGATTGTCAAAGTTATCACAAAAATTAAGACTTTAGGGATCAATGGTAAGAACGTGAATCTATATTTAAGTATAATTTATTACACTGTATTAATTATTTCAAATGATACTTGTAGAATTCGAACCCTCCCCCCTATTTGCAAACTAAATAACGAGTATTATCACTACATCAAAGCTCAAATCATGATTATAATTTTAAAATAAAATATAGAAGGAAACATATGTGAGTTGACTTACTAAACAAAATTACTTCCACATAAGATTTGGTGATTGCAATGAAAGTCACAAATACTCTATAATGATGGTAAAATTAGTCAATACTGAGAGTCATCATATCTTTTCAACTATTTTGTGATGGCTTGAAAATTCCATCACAAAATAACTTTTTTTTGTAATTGCGAATAAAAGTCGTCACAAAAATCTATCTTTTTTAATAATTGTCATGGCCGTCATAAAATTTTATTTTCATTATTTCTTATATTAAAATATTAGTGATAACTTAAATGCAATCACGAAAAGTGTATATCTATAAGTGATGACTTAGTGCGTCACAAAAAGAAAATTTATTTTACGTGAAAAACTTGGTGTGATTGACATGACCATAACAATTATAATACATTGATGGCAAGATTAATCATCACTAAAAACCATCATATATACTATTATTTTGTGACTGCTTAAAAAGTCCATCACAAATTACTATCTTTTGTGATTGTTTTTAAAAACTGTCACAAAGTTCCGTCACGTATTCTTATTTTTCTAGTAGTGTATAAAAATAACAAATAATATTCTTCAAATTATCATGTAGGTCAACAAATTTCAATTTAAATAATATTTTTTTGCTATTAATTACTCTTGGAGATACTCTTATTGGTATAAAAGATTAAGTAATGGTAAAAAGTAGTAAAAGGTTACGGTAAAGGAATAATTCATATTTTAACTTTACCCTTTTTGGTTTGTTTTCTTGTTTTTATCCTTTCCACATGTATATAAGACCGCTTGGAAATGATGGTTGTGTTGTGTTCAACTTTAGGGTACCAAGCAAGCATCGAAGAAAACAGTCAAAACTTCATATATATATATTTTTTAATTTAAATTCATACAGTACTATTTTCTCACTATAAATATTTAAACTACTTTTTTTAAGTACACAAGGGTAGAGGGAGAAAAAACAGTTCAATCCTAATATGGTAATTAAAATTTTTAGGATTTTAGTTTAGTTTATATGCTTGTCCACTGTTGTGTTGCTAACAAGTGTGTGTTTTAGTTTGCTTGATACTAGATACAAACCCGCGCTTTGCGGCGGGATTATTCATTATGTTAATAATAAATTTATACATGCAATTAATAAATTAAAATATAATAAGAAGATGGTAGATTGTTGTGTGATTATCAAATTTTAATAGCATATGTTATATAGTGTTGCATAAAAAATTTGTGCTCAAATAAATATCCAAGCATATAATTAATTTGATCACTAAACCCCAGAACATTACATAACAGTTGTGTGTGTGTGTGTGTGTGTGTGTGTGTATATATATATATATATATATATATATATATATATATATATATATATATATATATATATATATTAATGTCTTGATAAAAATGTTTATAATGTAACCAATATGGTTAAAAATAGGTAACTCTTTCATTCTAAAGCACTAACAAATATTTAGAAAGTGTCATGTACAATGCCATCGAATTGTTATATTGATATGATTGCTGGTGGTATATTTGAAGTCTGTTACACATTACACAAACCTCACCAAGCCTCAAATATCTGATACATGTACTTGATGCATTTTGAAGAATTCATGTCTCGTATACGTTTACTTGCACCAGAATTCTAGCATCCAAACGAAAGGGAAAACAGCGAAATAATGTCTCAGTTTCGGTCCTCAGACATGAAGGAAAAGTACATGTTACATGCGAAAACTGAAAAGCACAAAAATTAATAATTATGTTGGATCTTCACGTCAAACAAACATCATGTCCAAAAATATAGCAGTATAGCATCGTGTCATACATAACACAATGTTATAGTTAAAGAACGAATACATTGCCTCATTAATTTTTTTTTGTTAATTTTTGACAATTGTATAGGCATTCACAATATTACCATAATGCCAAAAAAATATATTAATGATGATGAAAATAATTTACCGGATGCTAGTACTTAACAAAACATGCAAAGCCACAATCCATATAATAGAATGTAATAAATGAAGAAGCCATAAATATAAACACCGTAGGATATAGTCCACAAAATGAAGTCATATCCCCTCCCATTGAATGCACTGTCCCATAATTTGAAGGTCTTCATATAACTCCTTTGCACTTTCAACAGTATTTAGAATTGCAGGGTTTAAAATTTTGTTGTGCTAAGCAGAATAAAATCCATGATGTACCTGAAATAATGCAAGAAGTATGACAACAAAAATTTAACTCTGCCAAGAACTACATACACCAAATTCATTGTCACATTACCATTGAACCATAGGTACCAGGATTATCACATTTAATTTTCTTCCAGTTTAGGTCTTCAATCTAGTTATATTTATTGAATGTGCAATATTTTCACACAAACAAAAATTAGCACTTAAATGATCTTTTTAACAGTCATTGCAATCTTATAAATATTTGCGACAGGGATCTGGACAATAGTGAGAAATAAGAATTTAGACATACTTAATAGTTGATTTCAACATTGCATAAACTATCAACCAAATAAATAATTATCTTTCAACAACTCTTTTATAGGAAATAGTATTGCTCGAGATAAAAAAAGTCTCACACTTAGCTAAAAATTCATGTGTTTATCGGATTGAAAACTAACATAACATAAAGGAATTTAGCTCCTATATTAAATAAAAACGAAAAGAATTAGAGTAAAACACATACGAAATGGACTTACATAGAATTTCAAATACTGTCATCTAAAAAGTAAAAGACAAACCTATTATACTCTTATTTAAAAGTTTTTCAATGGTTATACATGAATATATATACACAGATAAAAAATTGAATATACATAAACTCTACTCAGTACATGTATTAACAAAATTTCGAGTTGAAGGTATAATAAAAACTAAACAATTTTGTAGGGGGTAGTGTTGAGAGTTTGTTGGTTTATTTTTGTTTTTGCAACTGGAATTTGGCTCGATCGAGATAACTTTGTAAATGTAGATCATAGATTTACCTAAAAAGATTCAAATAGATTATAGTAAAAAATTTATGAGATATAATAATAAAATAATTAGAGTTTACACTAATAATGAGCAACAAAAAGATAATAGGTAGAAACAGTCAAACCTTTCTACATTAAATTGTGAATTTTTTTTTGAAAAACTACATTCTTTGTAGTATTGCATGTTTGTCCATCTTTGTCACAAATTAGTATTTTTACTCCACTCTTGCTTGTAACTCTTGATACTGCTATATACAATTGGTCATGACTAAAAACTGGACGTGACAGATACAGTCCAACATGTGAGAGAGATTGCCCCTGGCTCTTATTAATTGTCATGAAAAAGCAAACAACCTAAGAAAATTGTCTTTGTTGGAATTTTAAAGGTAATCTAATGTTTGACGGTGTTAAGACCAAGCGAGATATGAAACTGTGTGTCCAAATTTGCTGACTGAAATTACTTGTGCGTCTATCGGATGTTTTTTCAATTGAGTTACTATTAATCTCGTGACATTGCACAAACCAGATCACTGATCTATATTTCGGAGCAACATTACAGGAACCCCAATCTTCAACGTTATCTTGTGGTTTGACATTCCAGAAGATGTGATGCTATTCAAAAATTATAGGGTGTAAATGCCTTCATAGCTGTTTGAGTTTTCATCAACCTTACATAGGACATCTTAGATATGGTACTTCATCACCTGGCCATAAATACATCACATATTCGTTCACCTTATTTATAGCATCAAGTGTAGGAGCAATGATGGCTTGGTCTTGGAAATAAAAGTCATTGTCAAAATTTTCTAATAAATTAGAATATATGATATCAACAATTGCTGCAAGGGGATTGATCGGATATTTGATAAGAAAATTAGGATAAATAACGGAGAGTAATGATAATAGTTCAATAATGATAATATCATAAAGTAGTGATTTTAGGAGATAATAATTAAATTAGAAAGTATAATATTAGAATAGTTTACATTACCAAAATAGTTTAGATTTGTAGTGATTTAGACGATTATACATTTAAAATATTAATTTGGGATTAAAAAAAGTAGTAATTTTAGTAGATAATAATTAATCTAGTAATGATAATATTAGAACAGTTAACATTATTAGAACAATTTAGATGTATAGTGATTTAGAGGATTATAAAATCAAAATAATAATGTAGGATTAAAAAGTAATGATTTTAGAAGATAATAATTACGTTATGATAATATAAAAACCGTTTAGATTGAAAAAGTAATGATTTAGTGGATTATAAAATCAACATAGTAACTTATGATTTATATTATTTGTTATTTTAATTTTATTTTAAATTGTATAATATTATTTTGTAATATAATTATAAATGGTATAATATTATGTTGTAATATAATTAAATTAGTAATGATAATATCTGCACAGTTTAGATAGGTAGTGATTTTATTATATACGTGTATTATAATATTATACCATATATGTATGATATAATGTATGGTATAATTATGAATGTTATAATATTAAAAAAGTAATTATTTTAGGATATAATAATTATGTTTTAACATAATTAAATTAGTAACAGTTTAGAAAAGTAGTGGATTTTAGGGTTTATAAAATAAACATATTAGTGCAGGATTATATATATGTATGATAATGTATGATATAAGATTATAAATGGTATATATAATACTGTAAAATTCTAAAAGAATGAATTTATTGGGTTGTCAATGTTAGTAATGTTGGAACTTATATATATGCATGGTATAATATTATAAAAGATATAATATTATAAAATTCAAAAACCAGTGTAATTATGTAACAGTTGACATTATCAAAACAGTTTAGATTTGTAGTGATTTAGTAGATTATAAATTCAAAATATTAACTTGGGATTAAAAAAAATAGTGATTTTAAGAGATAATAATTAAATTAGAAAGGATAATATCAGAAAAGTTGACATTGTCAAAACAATTTAGATTTGTAGCGATTCAGGGGATTATAAAATAAAAATATTAATTTAGAATTAAAAAATAGTGATTTTAGGATATAATAATTAAATTAAAAGGGATAATATCATAACAGTTGGCATTACCAAAATAATTTAGTTTTATATTGATTTAGTGGATTATAAATTCAAAATATTAATTTGGGATTAAAAAAGTAGCGATTTTAGAAGATAATAATTAATTTAGTAATAATTATATTAGAACAGTTAACATTATCAGAACAATTTAGATTTATAGTGATTTAGGGGATTATAAAAATAAAATATTATTTAAGATTAAAAAATAGTGATTTTAGGAGATAATAATTAAATTAGAAACGATAATATCAGAACAGTTAACATTACCAAAACAGTTTAGATTTGTAGTGATTTAGTATATTATAAATTTAAAATATTATTTTGGAATTAAAAAAGTAGTGATTTTAAAAGATAATAATTAATTTAGTAATGATAATATTAGAACAGTTAACATTATCATAATAATTTAGATTTTGTAGTGATTTAGGGGATTATAAAATTAAAATAATAATAATAATATAAAAACCATTTAGATTGAAAAAATAGTGATTTATGATATTATAAAATAAATATAGTGAGTTATGATTGATATTATTTGTTATTTTAATATTGTTTTAAAAGTTTTAAACTGTATAATATTATGTTGTAATATAATTATTAACAGTATAATATTATGCTGTAATATAATTAAATTAGTAATGATAATATCCGCACAGTTTAGATAGGTAGTTATTTTGTTATATACGTGTATTATAATATTATACCATACATGTATGATATAATGTATGGTATAATTATGAATGGTATAATATTAGAAAAGTAGTAATTTTAGGATATAATTATTTTAAATGTTTTAAACTGTATAATATTATGTTGTAATATAATTATAAAAGGTATAATATTATGTTGTAATATAATTAAATTAGTGTAGATTGCACATTAATTATATAGAACATGTGTTACAATGTGGGAAAGGCACATGTCATTCAATAGTGCTATGTACTGCAATTTAGTATAGATAATAGATAACAGATAATACTCCCTCCGTCCCTATTTAAATGACGTTTTAGAGATGAGCACAAGAATTAAGATAATGATTGGAAAGTATTAAATATAGTACTCAATTGTCTATAATACCCTTAAATCATTAATTTATCATAGCACAAGAGTTTAAAGTACCAAAAAAATAGGTAGAGTAATGAGGGGGTAATTTTGAAAAAATTATCATTAATTCTCCTAGATTTGAACAAACGTCAATTAATTAGGGACAAATAAAAAACTCTAAAACATCATTTAAATTGGGACGGAGGGAGTAAATAATAAATAATAGATAGATTCCATTCAAAATCTTACCACATCAGCACAACGTCATATAAGCTCACGTAAAATGTTCATTCTATTTTAATAAAATAATTAAACCAATTTCAAGTTTCATGACAAAATTAATTATACTTCCAGTACCCCATAAAAAAACCCCAGTTTAGATTCTTTTACTAATCAATTAGTGAAAATTATAATTTAAATTCATGAAAATTAATTTGATAATGTAATATAGTTGATTTCTTGTACTACTTTAAAAAATATCAGTTACTACAAAATTATTATTTTAAAGATAAAAATAAATATTCACATGAATTTTAAAATTTTAAAAATTAACTATAATGAAAGTTAAATAGACTCATTTTGTTAAACAGAAGAGTATATACGAAAGAAAAATGTTAATAAATTCTATATATGAAAAAATTATATACAACTTACGTGTAAGTTCCATTAGATAGCTCAATTAATGCTTGAACCAAATATAATGAAAAATCTGAACCTTAATGGTTCATAATATGGAATTATTTAATTGGTATATTAAAATAAATATGAAAATATCGAAATCTTAATTGAGCCTAAGTTTACTTTCAAACTGTCCGATTCAATTTGTAATTGGTCTAATTAATTAATAGATCATATTTCATGATTTAAGAAGCGGTCAATGAAATGGTAATGAGTTGTCCATCCGAGTTGTTAAAAGAGATTAATTTTTTATTCATTTTGTTTCATTTTAAAAGTTCCTATTATTTAGTGAATTCTTTTTGAATCATTTCCTTAAAAATCATGACTTCTTTATTGGAATAAATCAATTTGTAATAAGCTGATTGAATGTTATATTCCATAAAAATTATAAAAAGTTGTCGATTACTTTGTTGATTGAATCCTTCAAGGATTTATTTTTTAAGTAGTATGATTCAATTGGATGAAAAAGTGTTGGTCGCATAATTGGCACAAAGAATAAAATAATAAATATGAAAATATTTTAAAATGTTGATTTTTAGTACTTCCAATAATTGATGGAGTTGGTTAGAAAATAAGTTTTTAAAAGATTTATTATCTTTCATATATCTAACCAATATTATTTTCATAAATCTTGGGATGGGTTTTATATTATTTAAGTATTCCATAATTTATTAATAGATTAAGTTTTCCATAAATTGGTTAAGCAAATAAATTTTCATATCTTTAGAATCAATTAGCGTGGTTCAAATAATTGGAAGAATTTTTGGAAGCTTATAGATTGAAGTTGTAAATTGAATATGGAAATAATTTTTAATTGCATGGAACTATGAAAGTAATTAATTAATCATAGAATAAATTTATTAGGAACATGAAAAGTAGGTAAAATAAATAAAAGTTTAATATTAAAAGAAATTTACTTTTCAAATAATTAAAACTAATTTTTCATAAAAAGCAAGTTGACCCTATCGTGTTTAAATTGATAAAATCTGGTTGTTGCCTAAGAGAGTTATCTAATTAATGGATTCTAAAATAACGTGGCTGTTGATAATATTCATAAAATAAAGTGATCAGTATATATATCAAAGTAATTGTCAAGGGTATTTTTGTCAAGGGCAATAAGAAGCATTAATTAGGATGGACATGTGTTGATTTTATAGAATGACATGTGTCAATTTATTGTGTCATGTTCTGTGATTTAGTATATATAATAGATAATAGATAATAGACTAGATACAAACCCGCGCTTTGCGGCGGGATTATTCATTATGTTAATAATAAATTTATACATGCAATTAATAAATTAAAATATAATAAGAAGATGGTAGATTGTTGTGCGATTATCAAATTTTAATAGCATATGTTATATAGTGTTGCATAAAAAATTTGTGCTCAAATAAATATCTAAGCATATAATTAATTTGATCACTAAACCCCAGAACATTACATGACAGTTGTGTGTGTGTATATATATATATATTAATGTCTTGATAAAAATGTTTATAATGTAACCAATATGGTTAAAAATGGGTAACTCTTTCATTCTAAAGCACTAACAAATATTTAGAAAGTGTCATGCACAATGTCATCGAATTGTTATATTGATATGATTACTAGTGGTATATTTGAAATCTGTTACACATTACACAAACCTCACCTAGTTCTATTCCCTGGCTAATAGATTTAGTATATTAATTGTTCCAATATTTGAGTTTACAGCCCACGGTTTCAAGCCAAACCATTTGCAAGGAAAAACTGTACTTCCCCTATACTAAAATACATATAAATATACGTACACACACACACACACACACACACACACACACACACATATATATATATATATATATATATATATATATATATATATATAATGGAGAGCTCTAAAGCGAACCTTAAAGAGCGAACCAAAGACGAACCATCGTCTTTGGTGTCTATGACGACGGTTCGACCCGTCGCCAAAGACTACATGGCTATGGCGACGGATCGAACCGTCGCCATAGACATCAAAGACGACGGTTCGTCTTTGGTTCGCTTTAGAGACGGATCGTATATATATATATATATATATATATATATATATATATATATATATATATATATATATATATATATATATATATATATATATCTTTTTTTTAATTCATGCCATTTAAAGAAAACTTATCAAAATAAATCTCTCTTGTTGGGATGGAGCCATGTTCAGAATATACCATGGGAATTGATATTTTCTAACGTTTTTTTATATTTTCACATGTGGAGTCCATTATTTTAATAAAAAATGAGTATTTTTTTTATCAAAAATAATGAGTCTCACGTACAAAAATATCAAAAAATAATATGAAAATATCATTTTCCTATACTATACTTGCATAGTCTCTATTCTAATTATGATTATTTTGTGTGTGACGCCCCCAAAATTAGGTATACATCACCCATCTTGGGTCGTCAGATACATAGTACATAATACAAATACAACTTACTAATACAACTGTCGTGTACAATACTACAAAATATAAACTGTGAGTTTGAATACAAATATTATCTTCTAGAGAGTATTCATACTCAAAAGGAGTCCTCATTACATTTATTAACACACCATTACATAGAATAGTGAGGACTACTAACTAATACTATCATTCGGACCATCACTCCGTTCCCCGACATGCCCCAGCTACGTTCTCATTTTCTGAAGAGAACAGTGAAAGAAAGGGTGAACTAGCCCAGTAAGAAATATTATGACTAAGATAATGCAGAATAAATTATCATTAGCCTTCGACAATGTTAAACTGATAAAATATAATAGACATCCAGTTTAACTACAGCGGAACAAGCAATCCATTAAAAGAGTCAAGTAGAAAATAAACTCTACTATCTTTTATGATTTAAAAGATTTTTCAACACTGTGATCGCTGGGACTCAGCTTAATAAAATAATCCACATCATCGAATCACCCCTGCACTACGGCCAAGGATATTCGTGTATTCATTAATGGTCATGATCATGCCAACAACTGTCCATCAATGCACTACGGGCCAATGAGGACTTTTACCACATCATTTGTAACATTACGGTAATGATTATACCGAATAATCCATACTCATAATCATACCAAGTCCATCTATGCACTACAGGCCACAGATGACTTTCAACATTTTATAAACATGAGGATGATGACAATGATATAAGAATTCAATAAAACAAGTTCAAGAATTAATTTATCCAAGAATTAACAACGTCCAAATTGTCAACATGATACTGCTTTGTGGAGTAAAATTCAAGAATGCTTAGAAGAATATTTTCATGAAAAGATACTGGATGAAACGCAATTATCAAGGATATTCCACAAAATTCATGGAGTATATAGAAGTCAAAACTTAACCAACTGAGTATAATAAAGAATGGAATAATAAAAGAAATCACCATGCATGCGATAGACCGCACAGACAGGTTATTCTAACAGAATAATAAATAATAGAACCAGGTCTGGCGTAAACGCACAGACAGGATATTCCGACAGAATAATAAATAATGGAACCAGGTCCGGTGTAAAACACACAGACAGGATGTTCCAACAGAATAATAACAAGACGGAACCAAGTCCGGTGTAAAACACACAGACAGGATATTCTAACAGAATAATAATAAAAACGGAACCAGGTCCGGTGTAAAACACACAGACAGGGTGTTCCAACAGAATAATAATAAAAACGGAACCAGGTCCGGTGTAAAACACACAGACAGGATGTTCCAACAGAATAATAGAAGAATGTCACCAAGTATAGGGTAGACCGCGTATACAGGTTATTCCAACAGAATAATAAGAAATGGAATAACAACAGTTCTCTTCATGAATAAGAAAGAATAACACCCCTTACCGTTTTAAAGAAGAGGTGAAATAAGGAAGTAGTTAAGTAGCAGAATACTTTTCTTCTCTCTCTCTATAGTTTCTCTCTCTAGAGTTCAGTGAATCCCTAAGAAATAATGAAGAAATGAGCTACTATTTATAAAAAAATAGAATGCATAGTAACTAATCCATGAACGGTCCAGATTGATTACTTTAATCTGACGGTCCATATTTAAAGAAAAATCTTTTAAATAAAATATAATATATTCTATTTATAGAATAACTTTAATAAAGTATTCTGTTTTATATAAAAAGATGTTTCTGTATTATTACGTTAATAATACGAATAAAACAAAACGTCATTATCGCTAAATAATTCATATTATTAACTGACAATAATTGAATCAAACTGAGTGACTTCTCACATAAGCATTAATAATCAATACCGTGTGCTACTATGCAACCACACGTATTACTGTACTTTTACTACCGAGTAGTTCAACAGTATCAATGGTAAAACTTCCGCCGTTATTTTTAATAAAATATTTTTGTCGTTTTCTCAATCCGATAATAATTCTGTTATGGGATCCACCAATGATTGTGCCGTTGTACGAATATTCTCTGTTAAAACGAATATTCCCCGACCAATTGAATATTATATAATGTGACAACCCCAAAATAGGTCCATTCCATCCAACCCATTCTGAGTCGTCAAATACATGGTACAGAAAACAACTACAACTTTATTACAACAATTGTCGTGCAAAATACAACAACACATATGCTGTGAGTTTGGATACAAATATATACCAAATGTGACATTGGACACCATCATGTATCAGCACCTCACAAAGGTACCTTACATAAAGGTACAGTCAAAAACTGTTTTAGAAACTAGAATCTTTGGGAAGTGCTCAAGGAAACCTTCGTACATGGGAGGCCACGCGTCTAGGTTATGATAGATATCATATGGCCACAGAATTATCCTTGGTTAACCCAATAGACCCCAAAGAAAAACGAGAATATTACTATCATATTCTTCCCAATGGTGAGTCTTCTCTTGACTTATCATTATCTCCACTGTCTCTAATTGAGAATTATACTTCAAACAAACACCAAGATTATATAGGTAGTGCCCATAGATATACTCAGCAAGTGGATGAGCACAACCCTGTCTTATGATGACACGAGGTTGTATGTCATTAGACATCTTGTATGATAGTGACAAAACACCCTTCCAACGTTGGGTTCGCCTCACCCTATTTTCTTCACCAAATATAACTACTAAATGATGACCACCGTTCTATTCCCTTGTTACCCCCGCTCGACCCAGCTACACTCTTATTACCTGAAAGGAATTGTGAAGCAAAAGGGTGAGCACAACTAGCTCAGTAAAGAATATCATGACTAAAGATAAATCAATTATCAATAGCCTTCATCAACAATAAATCAGAGATTTAGAACATATGGTAAATGATAAAAATTTCAACCATAGTTGCAGCGGAACGAGCAATCCATTAGAAGAGTCAAATAGACTATAAAGTCTATTATCTTCTCCATGTTAAAAATCCACCAACAATGTTTTATCCCTGAAACATCACTCAACAGTTCCTTTCCACAATCATATGAATAACTCATAATCATAATTGTGACTATAAATTTTTCTTCGCACTCAGGACGAAGAATATTTTCATCACCTGTCTTTACCTGAAACATCAAAGATCATGGTTATACCAAATCACAGTTCCTGTTTATAATCATACTAACAAATCCATCTTTGCACTACGAGCCAAAGATATTCATCAACAAACCATCTTTGCACTACGGGCCAAAGATATTCAACAACAGTTCATCTTTGCACTACAGGCCAAAGATATTCATCAACAGGCCATCTTTGCACTACATGCCAAAGATATTCATCAACAATTCATATTTGCACTACAGGCCAAATATATTCATATCTCAAAGAAATATATAATCATTTCAGAATTTATATAAACAATAATTATAACCATGTTGATCAATTCACCTTTGCACTTAAGCTTAAGATATTCAATTATAAATTCAATGGTCATGATCATACCAGTCACAATTCAACTTTGCACTACAGGCCAAAGAGAACCCTAGTCATGATCATACCAATAATCTACCCATCTTTACACTCCAGTGAAAGAGAATTTCAACATCAGGTTATAAAAATGTTATATATGATGATAAAAATAATATGATCAACATATAGTTTTAATCTCAAGAGTAATATTCGTAACTCATGAATAGTAAATCGTGAATAGTAACTCATGAATAGTAACCCGACACAAAAATAGAAATTCTACAATAAAATCTATACCAATATTTCGGTATAATGATATTGAAAGAATAACATTACTTAAATTTATAAACAATTTATTTTAATTGTTTACACTTTACTAATTAATGCATTTAATCATCATAAAATGCCAACTCTTACAATTTCATCATCAATAACCAAAACCCTCATCAAAAATCTGCATATACCTCATATAAGATTCTCAAGCCATAAAATCCTATTTTCCAATTTTCTTTCTTCACAAAACATATTTAATTCATTTACTCATAACTAGACCATTTTCATAAAAAATACCAAATCAGTTCCAAAAATATTTCTTTTCTGAGATTTAGCATAATATAGTCCCATAGTGAACATATATTTTTCTCAGAATTTTTAAAAGTCATTTACTATTTTTCATATGGCCAAAATAGCCGAATATTTAGACATTTATCAAAAATTGTACTTTTATCTAAAAATTCTGAAATTCACAGAGTATACTCCTATCATATACATGTACTCCCAATAAAAATTTCATCAATTTTGGAGTTAACCACAAGGAATTATAAGCGGTTACTTTTAAAATAGTCTTTTCTCATAAAATTCATAACTCTTAATCTATACATCCAAAAATCACCATTTTTGGACACAATCAATAAAACTCATCAAAATATCATTTCAAATTTTTCCAGAATTTTTGAAGATCAGAAAAATTACGAAACTGAAAAGCATAACAACCCTTAAAATCCATTAACTATCCCTTACAATCCCTTACTATCCCTTACTATCCCTTACATCCCTTACAATCCTTACCTCAAAAGAGCAGTACTTCTGACTGGATATCGGATATGATGCTGAAGAAAACTTGCACTGATGAATAGCAACTCACCAAGTATCTAAAACTCACAAAATATGCTTCATAATATAGAGAGAGAAAGAGAGAAAGCTTATGTTTCTGGTGTGATTTTCAATTCTAACTTAGCCCTCTATTTATAGGAAAATTTTGGTAGGTTTGACCTGCAACCTGATGGCTTTACCTGCTACTATTCCCACCCACCACATTTGAAATATAATTCAGCACATTTCTTCACCAACCACAAGTGGGGCCCACCAATTCTAGAATTTTCCACCAAAAATGATTTATAACCTGATTTCCGAATCAGCCACCTCTTAAAATTCATAACAAATCATACGTTCATTTTTAACGGTTCAAAATTTGTGGACATATACTCAACTTATATATGTATAACATATCCAAAAATTACCACGATCCAACGGTCGGATTAAAAATTATAACCCCCGCAAAATATCTCAAAAACCCTGATTTTTAATACCTCCATTCCGACAAAAATACTGATAAAAACCTCAACATTAACTCCTTCATTTTTAACCACAAAAATATATCCCTCATTTATATCCACATAAAATAAATATTTCCTTATCATATGAATCAATAATTAATTATTCACAAATAATATTACAGAATCACATTTATGACAACCAGGCCGTTCCCAGGAAAGAGGGGGCTTTCCAATAAGAATTTTTTCCTTACTGGCGCGCAATTAGATGACCAAACCTCTCCTTAGACAGAACTTTCTAGACATTGCCAATAATGTTATCTAATAATATTATTCAAATAATATGAATTATTGATCTGATAATAGAAAATACTGTGCAGCAACAATTATTGAACAACAATAATACAAAATTTCAACGTAGCAATTATTGAATCAATAAAATAAAATATTGAACAGTAATTACTGTAACAATTATTGAGTAGTGCCTTCTTACGTAAGAATCAATAATTTCAAAAATAATGTGCAATACCGTGTGCTACTGTGCAATAACGCGTATTACTGTATTTTAACCACCGGGTATTCCAACAGTGTTAACGGTAACAACTACGCCGTTATTTGTAAAAACTCAAATTTGTCATTTTCTTCACCCGACAGTTATTCGTTATGGGGCCCACAAATAGCTGCGCCGTCGTACGAATATTCCCGACAGAAAGAATATTCCACGACCAAACGAATATTCCCCGACAACAATGATTATTTTATAACCACTTGCTTATTTTGAAAAAAAATTCATATTTCACCCATAACTTTAAACTTTTATCAATTTAACCATTTACTGAATTGTAATTATAAGAAAAATTGAATACTTTTATTTCATAAAATTCGGGGTCTTACAATCTCCCCTCCTTATGAAATTTCGTCCCCGAAATTTACGTACCTGGTATTTCAAAGAGTTGAGAATACCTTGCTTTCATTTCAGATTCCATCTTCCTTATCATCATGATTTCTCCATTG
This sequence comes from Panax notoginseng, assembly GCA_016801055.1. Taxonomy (NCBI): domain Eukaryota; kingdom Viridiplantae; phylum Streptophyta; class Magnoliopsida; order Apiales; family Araliaceae; genus Panax; species Panax notoginseng. Next base: position 158,557,873 of record CM029012.1, on the reverse strand, counting down.
CTCATCTCCTGTATTTCAGATATCATTCTAGAATACAGCTTCAAAACAAGGGTTAATTTAACAAATTAACATATCACATAATATCCCGATATTATGACTGACCAACAATAAGCTTAGGCAGGACACACTAGCGAAGGATTTACTCATCTCTCCCCTCCTAGTCCTATTCCCCGATCTCCACCAGAGATCATATCCCTAAGCTCTGATACCACCTGTGACAAATGTCCCATCAATGGACAGCACCTCACAGTGGTACCTATCAGTTTGCCACCGCAGAACGGCGTCCCCTACGGAGAGTCTGGCTTCGGTGCATCCCCCATCAACAGGAAGTCACCAGCGAGAGGCTCGGGGCTCTTTACTTATAGCTCTGATACCACCTGTGACAACCCCAAAATAGGTCCATTCCATCCAACCCATTCTGAGTCGTCAAATACATGGTACAGAAAACAACTACAACTTTATTACAACAATTGTCGTGCAAAATACAACAACACATATGCTGTGAGTTTGGATACAAATATATACCAAATGTGACATTGGACACCATCATGTATCAGCACCTCACAAAGGTACCTTACATAAAGGTATAGTCAAAAACTGTTTTAGAAATTAGAATCTTTGGGAAGTGCTCAAGGAAACCTTCGTACATGGGAGGCCACGCGTCTAGGTTATGATAGATATCATATGGCCACAGAATTATCCTTGGTTGACCCAATAGACCCCAAAGAAAAACGAGAAGATTACTATCATATTCTTCCCAATGGTGAGTCTTCTCTTGACTTATCATTATCTCCACTGTCTCTAATTGAGAATTATACTTCAAACAAACACCAAGATTATATAGGTAGTGCCCATAGATATACTCAGCAAGTGGATGAGCACAACCCTGTCTTATGATGACACGAGGTTGTATGTCATTAGACATCTTGTATGATAGTGACAAAACACCCTTCCAACGTTGGGTTCGCCTCACCCTATTTTCTTCACCAAATATAACTACTAAATGATGACCACCGTTCTATTCCCTTGTTACCCCCGCTCGACCCAGCTACACTCTTATTACCTGAAAGGAATTGTGAAGCAAAAGGGTGAGCACAACTAGCTCAGTAAAGAATATCATGACTAAAGATAATTCAATTATCAATAGCCTTCATCAACAATAAATCAGAGATTTAGAACATATGGTAAATGATAAAAATTTCAACCATAGTTGCAGCGGAACGAGCAATCCATTAGAAGAGTCAAATAGACTATAAAGTCTATTATCTTCTCCATGTTAAAAATCCACCAACAATGTTTTATCCCTGTAACATCACTCAACAGTTCCTTTCCACAATCATATGAATAACTCATAATCATAATTGTGACTATAAATTTTTCTTCGCACCCAGGACGAAGAATATTTTCATCACCTGTCTTTACCTGAAACATCAAAGATCATGGTTATACCAAATCACAGTTCCTGTTTATAATCATACTAACAAATCCATCTTTGCACTACGAGCCAAAGATATTCATCAACAAACCATCTTTGCACTACGGGCCAAAGATATTCAACAACAGTTCATCTTTGCACTACAGGCCAAAGATATTCATCAACAGGCCATCTTTGCACTACATGCCAAAGATATTCATCAACAATTCATATTTGCACTACAGGCCAAATATATTCATATCTCAAAGAAATATATAATCATTTCAGAATTTATATAAACAATAATTATAACCATGTTGATCAATTCACCTTTGCACTTAAGCTTAAGATATTCAATTATAAATTCAATGGTCATGATCATACCAGTCACAATTCAACTTTGCACTACAGGCCAAAGAGAACCCTAGTCATGATCATACCAATAATCTACCCATCTTTACACTCCAGTGAAAGAGAATTTCAACATCAGGGTTATAAAAATGTTATATATGATGATAAAAATAATATGATCAACATATAGTTTTAATCTCAAGAGTAATATTCGTAACTCATGAATAGTAAATCGTGAATAGTAACTCATGAATAGTAACCCCGACACAAAAAAGTAGAAATTCTACAATAAAATCTATACCAATATTTCGGTATAATGATATTGAAAGAATAACATTACTTAAATTTATAAACAATTTATTTTAATTGTTTACACTTTACTAATTAATGCATTTAATCATCATAAAATGCCAACTCTTACAATTTCATCATCAATAACCAAAACCCTCATCAAAAATCTGCATATACCTCATATAGGATTCTCAAGCCATAAAATCCTATTTTCCAATTTTCTTTCTTCACAAAACATATTTAATTCATTTACTCATAACTAGACCATTTTCATGAAAAATACCAAATCAGTTCCAAAAATATTTCTTTTCTGGGATTTAGCATAATATAGTCCCATAGTGAACATATATTTTTCTCAGAATTTTTAAAAGTCATTTACTATTTTTCATATGGCCAAAATAGCCGAATATTTAGACATTTATCAAAAATTGTACTTTTGTCTAAAAATTCTGAAATTTACAGAGTATACTTCTATCATATACATGTACTCCCAATAAAAATTTCATCAATTTTGGAGTTAACCACAAGAAATTATAAGCGGTTACTTTTAAAATAGTCTTTTCTCATAAAATTCATAACTCTCAATCTATACATCCAAAAATCACCATTTTTGGACACAATCAATAAAACTCATCAAAATATCATTTCAAATTTTTCCAGAATTTTTGAAGATCAGAAAAATTACGAAACTGAAAATCATAACAACCCTTAAAACATTACTATCCCTTACTATCCCTTACAATCCCTTACTATCTCTTACTATCCCTTACTATCCCTTACAATCCCTTACCTCAAAAGAGCAGTACTTCTGACTGGATATCGGATATGATGCTGAAGAAAACTTGCACTGATGAATAGCAACTCACCAAGTATCTAAAACTCACAAAATATGCTTCATAATATAGAGAGAGAAAGAGAGAAAGCTTATGTTTTTGGTGTGATTTTCAATTCTAACTTAGCCCTCTATTTATAGGAAAATTTTGGTAGGTTTGACCTGCAACCTGATGGCTTTACCTGCTACTATTCCCACCCACCACATTTGAAATATAATTCAGCACATTTCTTCACCAACCACAAGTGGGGCCCACCAATTCTAGAATTTTCCACCAAAATGATTTATAACCTGATTTCTGAATCAGCCATCTCTTAAAATTCATAACAAATCATACGTTCATTTTTAACGGTTCAAAATTTATGGACATATACTCAACTTATATATGTATAAATATCCAAAAATTACCACGATCCAACGGTCGGATTAAAAATTATAACCCCCGCAAAATATCTCAAAAACCCTGATTTTTAATACCTCCATTCCGACAAAAATACTGATAAAAACCTCAACATTAACTCCTTCATTTTTAACCACAAAAATATATCCCTCATTTATATCCACATAATATAAATATTTCCTTATCATATGAATCAATAATTAATTATTCACAAATAATATTACAGAATCACATTTATGACAACCAGGCCGTTCCCAGGAAAGAGGGGGCTTTCCAATAAGAATTTTTCCTTACTGGCGCGCAATTAAATGACCAAACCTCTCCTTAGACAGAACTTTCTAGACATTGTCAATAATGTTATCTAATAATATTATTCAAATAATATGAATTATTGATCTGATAATAGAAAATACTGTGCAGCAACAATTATTGAACAACAATAATACAAAATTTCAACGTAGCAATTATTGAATCAATAAAATAAAATATTGAACAGTAATTACTGTAACAATTATTGAGTAGTGCCTTCTCACGTAAGAATCAATAATTTCAAAAATAATGTACAATACCGTGTGCTACTGTGCAATAACGCGTATTACTGTATTTTAACCACCGGGTATTCCAACAGTGTTAACGGTAACAACTACGCCGTTATTTGTAAAAACTCAAATTTGTCATTTTCTTCACCCGACAGTTATTCTGTTATGGGGCCTACAAATAGCTGCGCCGTCGTACGAATATTCTCCGACAGAAAGAATATTCCACGACCAAACGAATATTCCCCGACAACAATGATTATTTTATAACCACTTGCTTATTTTGAAAAAAAATTCATATTTCACCCATAACTTTAAACTTTTATCAATTTAACCATTTACTGAATTGTAATTATAAGAAAAATTGAATACTTTTATTTCATAAAATTCGGGGTCTTACATATAACAACTTGTGTACTTTGCAAAATTTATAAATATTACCCACCACTATAACTTTATATCAAATTAACTCCATAATATTCAAAAATAATATTTATAAAAAATTCATCTTTATTTATAAAAGTTGGGGTCTTACATTGTGTGTAGGCGCGTGTGGGTGTATGAATTAAATAAAGGGTCTTTTACAATAATATACAACATTTAGTAAGTAATTACACTATTAGTGCATGCATAAAATAATTATAAAAATAATACACTTTTCCATATTTATTTATAATATTAGTGCAGTTAGAATTTCTTAATTTAGGAAATTAGTATAAGATTCAATTCACAATAATAAGAAAATCTAAAATCAAGGAGTTTCATAATTAATCATTCAAATTTAATTATCTTGGATCTAACACAAAAACAAATTCAAATTCAAAATAATATTTTAAATTCAAATATTCAAAATTTGGCAACGTCATTTTCCTCCTCCCTTTCGCCGGTTATCTTCCTCCACCTCTTCGTCGGTGAAACAGAGCGTCTGAAAATTTTAATTCTAATTTCATGTCCAAAAGAAAATAAGAACACCGCATAGGAAAGATAGAGATAAGAGAGTGATGTGACGCCCCCAAAACAGGTATACAACACCTATTCTGAGTCGTCAATAACATGGTACAGAAACAACTACAACTTTATTAATACAACATAAAAACTGTGAGTGTAAATACAAATATTATCATCTAGACAATATCCACACTCAAATAAGTCCTCATTACAATTATTGGAACAATATTTTACAAAAAAAATGGTGAGGACTACTAAAACAACTTCCTAGAACCTTCATTCCATACACCGACTAGTACCTGCTACATTCTCGCCTCCTGAGAAGAAAATGGAACAACAAGGAAAAGAGTGAGCTCAACTAGCCCAGTAAAGAATATTATGACTAAGAAAATATACAACAAATTATCGTTAGTCTTCAACAGGGAAAAATTTAATAGAATACAATAGACAACAAGTTTTAATTCATTATTCGCAGCGGAAAATAATAATTCATAGAGAAGTTACGTAGAGAATGAAATCTACGATTATCTATGAATTTAAAAGCCCATCATCAATATTTTATCCCTGTAACATCAATCAATAAATATCTTGAATCAAATAGTCATCTTTGCACTACAGGCCAAAGATATCCATCAGTTGGTCATGTTCACCTCAACACCTGTTCATCTTTGCACTACGGGCCAAATATATTCATCAGAAATTATTCATCTTTGCACTACAGGCCAAAGATATTCATCAGAAATTATTCATCTTTGCACTACAGGCCAAAGATATTCAGTTATATCATCATTTAAGACTGAGGATGATGAAAAATATTTTAAAGAAAACGAATCCAGTGAAGCAAAATAATAAATATTAAGGATTCGTATTTCGATTTATCAATGTCCAAAAATACCTTATCATAGTGAAGTAAAATTTAAGAATGATCAAAACATGGATACAATCAAAGCTAGTATCCAGAATAGATATTTGGACGAAAAGAAAGAAATTTCATTTTTCGGTGAATAGTAACTCGTGAATAGTAACTCGTGAATAGTAACTCATGAATAGTAACCTCGACATGAAAAGTTCTAAATTTGATAAAAAGTTCAGATCAATACTTCGGCATAATGATATTGAAGAAAATAATATCATTTAAGAAGAAATAACATCCCTTACCTCGGAAAGACGGTACTTCTGACTGGAATACTAGATATAGTGCTGAAAGAAACTTGCACCGTATAGCAACACTCAAAGTATCAAATACTCACAAGAATACGCTCGATATAGAGAGAGAAATAGAGAGAAACTTGTGTTTCTGGTGTGATTTTCAATTCTAACCTAAGCACCCTATTTATAGGAAAATGCTTAGAACACCAAAGCAGAAAATTTAATATAATAATAATATATTTATCAAATTTTCCTTAGCCCACCTCTAGACATCTGATCTCAGCCCATTTATATCACATGTTAGCCCACTTAAATGCCAAAAAACGTTTTTCTTCAAAATAATAAATAAAACTTCCAAAAATCAATTATTTCGGAACTTCAAAACTTCAATAATTCATAATAAATAGCCCTTTTATCAGAAAATTCGAATCTCGCGAGTTTTTATAGAAAATTCAATTCTCTACAACTTTGCAGAAGAAAGTTTTTCCAAATTCTAAACAGAAATTGACCAAAATTCACAAACGGGCGATTTTATAGTCAATAATAAATTTTCGGTCAAGAATTATGTCCACCAACACACAAAACATGTGTTAATCATTTAATGCCACAAAAATACTCTTCCTCCTCATATACCCATATATCCCACATTCATTGTAAAAATACCACCATCAATATATTATTAAAATAATATATTTAAATGAATTATTTTATCAGAAAAAGATAAAATATTAATTTTCAACAATTGTCACATTAAAATTTTTCTCTATCTATATCCACATAAAATCACTATTTTCTTCATCATATAAATCAATAATTAATTATACACGAATAATATTACAGAACCACAGTACTGGCAACCAGGCAGTTCTCAGGAAAGAGGGGGCTTTCCAATAAGGATCTCTCCTTACTGGCGCGCAATTAGATGACCAAACCTCTCCTTAGACAGAACTTTCTAGATATTGCCAATAATGTTATCTAATAATATTATTCAGATAATATAAATTATTGTTCCGATAATAGAAAATACTGTGTAGTGACAATTATTAAAACAACAGTAATATAACATATCAACGCAGCAATTATTGAATCAATAAAATATAATATTGAACAGTAATTACTGTAACAATTATTGAGTAGTGCCTTCTTACGTAAGAATCAATAATTGGTGCAATACAGTGTGCTACTGTGCAATAACACGTATTACTGTGTTTAACCACCGGGTATTCCAACAGTATTAACGATAACAACTACGCCGTTATTTATAAACAACTTGTTTTTGTCGTTTTCTTCATCCAATCGTTTTCTGTTATGGGGCCAACACAAGGCTGCGCCGTCGTACGAATATTCCCCGACAACAAGAATATTCCACGACCAAACAAATATTCCCCGACAACAATGAATATTTTATAACCACTAAAATATTTGCGCATTTTACCCACAACTAACCACATTAATCAAATCAACTCTTACTATTTCAGAATAATAAATAGAGGAAATTAAATTTCATTTATTAATAATTTGGGGTCTTACAACCTCCCCTCCTTATGAAATTTCGTCCTCGAAATTGACATACGTACCTGGTGTTTCGAAAAGATGAGGATACCTCGCTTTCATTTCCGTTTCTAACTCCCAGGTCATTTCCTCAATAGCATGGTTTCTCCACAAAACTTTAACTTGTGGTATGACCTTCGTGCGTAGGACATGCTCCTTCTTATCCATGATCTTGACAGGTACCTCCTCGTACGTTAAGTCTTCAGCTATCTCGTCCGGTTCTAACTCAATAACGTGGTTCGGGTCTTTCACATATTTACGAAGCACAGATATATGAAAAACATTATGAACACGAGACATACTTGGAGGTAACGCAAGTCTATAGGCCACATTTCCTACTCGGTCAAGAATCTGAAATGGACCAATAAATCGTGGATTGAGCTTTCCTCTCTTCCCAAATCTTGTAACTCCTTTCCATGGAGCTACACGTAATAATACATGATCCCCAATGTCAAATTCCACGTCCTTTCGATGAAGATCCACATAACTCTTTTGTCGATCCTGTGCCGTTTGTATACGTTGTCGAATCGTTTGGATCTTCTCTGTAGTCATTCGTACCAACTCTGGTCCCAACAACGTTGCTTCTCCCACCTCATCCCAACATACTGGAGAGCGACACTTTCGTCCATACAATGCTTCAAAGGGAGCCACACCTATACTTGCCTGATAACTGTTGTTGTAGGAGAATTCCACCAATGGTAGGTACTTATCCCAACTTCCTTTGAAATCGAGGACACAAAGTCTTAATAGATCTTCAAGAGTTTGAATAGTCCTCTCTGATTGCCCGTCCGTTTGAGGATGGTATGCCGAACTGAACCGTAAATCCGTGCCCATAGCTTTTTGCAAGCTAACCCAAAATCTTGAAGTGAATCTTGGGTCACGATCCGAAACTATGGATACTGGCATGCCATGCAACCTTACAATCTCATACACGTACATACTAGCAAGACGTTCAAGGGAATAAGTCTCCCGTATCGGCAAGAAATGAGCAGACTTGGTTAATCTATCAACTATAACCCAAATAGCATTTATGCCTTGAGAAACCGTGGGAAGACCCGTAACAAAATCCATGGTAATGTGTTCCCACTTCCATTTCGGAATCTCAAGTGGTTGCAATGGACCCTTTGGTACTTGATGCTCCGCCTTTACACGTTGACAAGTTAAACACCTCGAGATAAACTTTGCAATCTCTCTCTTCATATTGTTCCACCAAAATGTATGTCGAAGATCACGATACATTTTAGTACTTCCAGGATGGATTGCAAATGGTGTATTGTGTGCCTCCATCATGATCTTGTACTTTAAATCAGAATCGTTAGGAACACAAAGTCTGGAGTGGACTCGAAGTATTCCTTCTTCATCGATTCTTGCTTCTGGAATAGCACCTTCTTGCACTTTCTTCTTCATACGCATCAGCTCCGGGTCTGTAGCTTGAGCAACTTTAACTTTATCGATTAAAGTTGGTTCTACGCGTATACTTGACATCATCGCACTCGTTCCTGCATATGATCTTCTACTCAACGCGTCAGCTACCACGTTTGCTTTTCCAGGATGGTATTGAATAGTGTGGTCGTAATCTTTCAACAGCTCGAGCCAACGTCGTTGCCGCATGTTGAGTTCTTTTTTAGTGAAGAAATATTTGAGGCTTTTATGGTCTGAATATATCTCCACCTTCTCCCCATATAGATAGTGCCTCCAGATCTTTAGCGCGAAAACGACTGCTGCCAACTCTAGATCATGAGTAGGATAATTCCTCTCATATTCTTTAAGTTGTCGCGAGGCATAGGCTATGACTTTCCCACGTTGCATGAGAACACATTCTAACCCTTTGCCTGAAGCATCGCTGTAAATAACAAATCCATCCGAACCAGATGGTATTGTCAGAACAGGTGCCGAAATGAGTCTCCTCTTAAGCTCTTGGAAACTCTTCTCGCATTCTTCGCTCCATACGAATTTGATATCCTTCCGAGTCAGCTGAGTTAACGGGGTAGCGATTCGAGAAAACCCTTCTACGAATCTCCGATAATAACCAGCTAAGCCTAGAAAGCTACGTACATCGGTCACCGTCTTCGGTTGCTCCCAGTTTTGTATTGCTTCAATCTTCGCCGGGTCCACAGATACTCCATGTTTTGACACCACGTGCCCTAGGAATGCTACTTCCTCAAGCCAGAACTCGCATTCTTCAACTTAGCATATAACTTGTTTTCACGCAGCCTTTGGAGTACCAGCTTCAAATGGTGCTCATGATCTTCACGGCTTTTGGAATATATGAGGATGTCATCAATAAAGACAACAACGAACTGATCCAAATAATCCTTGAATACTCGGTTCATCATATCCATGAAAGCCGCAGGAGCATTAGTCAATCCAAAAGACATGACTAAGAATTCATAATGCCCGTACCGAGTTCTAAAGGCAGTCTTCGGAATATCCTCAGTTTTAACCTTCAGCTGATGATATCCAGAACGAAGATCGATTTTTGAAAAGAATTGTGCTCCTTGTAACTGGTCAAACAGGTCATCAATACGAGGTAGCGGATACCTATTCTTGATGGTGACATGGTTTAATTCCCGATAATCGATACAAAGTCGCATACTCCCGTCTTTCTTCTTTACAAATAAAACAGGAGCACCCCAAGGAGATGTACTAGGACGAATGAAATCGATGTCCAACAACTCTTGTAGTTGGACTTTTAACTCCTGAAGTTCAATAGGAGCCATTCGATATGGGGTTTTAGAAATGGGCTTTGTACCAGGTTCAAGATCAATGAAGAATTCAACTTCACGTTCTGGGGGTAGACCGGGAAGTTCTTCAGGAAATACGTCAGGAAAGTTACTAACAACAGGAATATTATTCAAATTTGACGTGTCTTTATTCAAATCCATAACATGGGCTAGGAAAGCTTGACATCCGTTTTTCAATAAACGAATGGCTTTATGACTTGATATGACAGTGATTGATTTTAATGGCTTTGTTGCTTGAATTCGAACAACAGGTTGATTAGGAATATGAAAACTAACCACCTTACGAAAACAATCAATTTTGGCATGATGAGTAGTTAACCAATCAATTCCTAAAATCACGTCAAATGCAAGTATCTTTAAAGAGATAAGGTCAACAGGTAAGGTGATGGTGCCAACTTGGATCAAACAAGATTTATAAACAGTGGATGTGATGAAAGTTTCCCCTAACGGAGTCTCCACAGATAAATTAAAGTCTAATTTCTCCGGAGTCAAGTTTAAACGTTGAGCACAAGCAGGAGAAATAAATGAATGGGTAGCACCGGTATCTAGTAAGGTATAAACTTCACATGAATTTATGATTAGCTTACCCGTGATCACCTTGTTTGAGTTCCTCGCATGTTGACCAGTCACGACAAACGCTCTTCCAGGAACCGTTGACTTTGACTTTTCTGGGGCAGCCTTTTGAGCCACCGTCCCCGCTGAACTTGGTTTCGCTATTGTACAATCTCGAGCGATATGTCCTTCCTTTCCATAATTATAGCATACCTTGAACTGTTGTGGACAGTTTGGGCTGATATGTCCCTCTTTTCCACATTTATAGCATATGACCGGTGGTCGTTCTCCTCCCTTGGAACCAGTTGCTGCCGGTGCTGACGTCTTCGTATTATCATTGTTGAATCTCCTCTTTTTAAAATCTCCTCCCGACTCGCTTCTTCTATTTTCATAGCCACGATTACCACCAGAGTGGTTGCCGTTCTTGTCTGTACTTTTCTTTCTCCGCTGGTTATCATTGTTCTGATGACTGTTGTCACCGATATGATCCTGGTTGTGGTCCCTCGGTTGACCGTACTCGTTATCTCGCTCTAACAATTGAGCCCTGTTGACAACATCTGAATAGAGAGAAAATTTATGAGAAATGAGATATTGACGTATGCCGGGTTTCAAACCTCTCAGAAACATCCGTGTCATACGTTCCTCATTCTCCACCAAATGAGGTGCAAACCTGGACAACTCTGCAAACTTCGCCTCGTACTGGGACACCGTCATGTTATTCTGCTCCAGTCTAATAAACTCTACCTCCTTCATATGACGAATACTTTTAGGAAAGTACTTGTCATTGAATAGTTTCTGAAATGTCTCCCAAGACATGCTGAGTGCGGCTGGATGAGTACGCTTCACAGATTCCCACCAGTAGTCTGCTTCGCCACGGAACATAAAGGTGGCGAATGGAACCTTCTGTTCCTCCGTGCATCCCAAGACATCAAATATCTTGGTAATTTGCTTGACCCATGTCTCCGCCTTAATCGGATCTGGCTTTCTCCAGAATTCTGGTGGTCCCAACTCTTTGAACTGCTTGGCTGTGACCAGCTGTGCGTTGCCATTGTTTCTTCCTATATTTTGAACAGGAATCTCCTTCGTCTGGTTTTGCATGAACCGCAAAAAGCTTCTAAACATCTTATCGTTCATCGTCTGCTCATTGGTGTTGTTCACAGGAGGAACATTGCCAGCCTGTTGCACGTTCTCCTCGTTGGTGAGTACAGGTGTCTCCACGGTTTCATTTACTCCACTGTTAACATTCTCAGTCGACATTCTCAAATACTGCCATAAAACAAGGGTTAATTTAACAAATTAACAAATCACATAATATTCCTATATTATGACCGACCAACAAATAAGCTTAGGTAGGACACACTAGCGAAGGATTTACTCGTCTCTCCCCTCCTAGTTCTATTCCCCGATCTCCGCCAGAGATCATATCCCTAAGCTCTGATACCAACTGTGACGCCCCCAAAACAGGTATACAACACCTATTCTGAGTCGTCAATAACATGGTACAGAAACAACTATAACTTTATTAATACAACATAAAAACTGTGAGTGTAAATATAAATATTGTCATCTAGACAATATCCACACTCAAATAAGTCCTCATTACAATTATTGGAACAATAATTTACAAAAAAAATAGTGAGGACTACTAAAACAACTTCCTAGAACCTTCATTCCATACCCCGACTAGTACCTGCTACATTCTCGCCTCCTGAGAAGATAATGGAACAACAAGGAAAAGGGTGAGCTCAACTAGCCCAGTAAAGAATATTATGACTAAGATAATATACAACAAATTATCGTTAGTCTTCAACAGGAAAAAATTTAATAGAATACAATAGACAACAAGTTTTAATTCATTATTCGCAGCGGAAAATAATAATTCATAGAGAAGTTACGTAGAGAATGAAATCTACGATTATCTATGAATTTAAAAGCCCATCATCAACATTTTATCCCTGTAACATCAATCAATAAATATCTTGAATCAAATAGTCATCTTTGCACTACAGGCCAAAGATATCCATCAGTTGGTCATGTTCACCTCAACACCTGTTCATCTTTGCACTACGGGCCAAAGATATTCATCAGAAATTATTCATCTTTGCACTACAGGCCAAAGATATTCATCAAAAATTATTCATCTTTGCACTATAGGCCAAAGATATTCAGTTATATCATCATTTAAGACTGAGGATGATGAAAAATATTTTAAAGAAAACGAATCCAGTGAAGTAAAATAACAAATATTAAGGATTCGTATTTCGATTTATCCATGTCCAAAAATACCTTATCATAGTGAAGTAAAATTCAAGAATGATCAAAACATGGATACAATCAAAGCTAGTATCCAGAATAGATATTTGGACGAAAAGAAGGAAATTTCATTTTTCGGTGAATAGTAACTCGTGAATAGTAACTCGTGAATAGTAACTCATGAATAGTAACCCCGACATGAAAAGTTCCAAATTTGATAAAAAGTTCAGATCAATACTTCGGCATAATGATATTGAAAAAAATAATATCATTTAAGAAGAAATAACATCCCTTACCTCGAAAAGACGGTACTTCTGACTGGAATACTAGATATAATGCTGAAAGAAACTTGCACCGTATAGCAACACTCAAAGTATCAAATACTCACAAGAATACGCTCGATATAGAGAGAGAAATAGAGAGAAACTTGTGTTTCTGGTGTGATTTTCAATTCTAACCTAAGCACCCTATTTATAGGAAAATGCTTAGAACACCAAAGCAGAAAATTTAATATAATAATAATATATTTATCAAATTTTCCTTAGCCCACCTCTAGACATCTGATCTCAGCCCATTTATATCACATGTTAGCCCACTTAAATGCCAAAAAACGTTTTTCTTCAAAATAATAAATAAAACTTCCAAAAATCAATTATTTCGGAACTTCAGAACTTCAATAATTCATAATAAATAGCCCTTTTATCAGAAAATTCGAATCTCGCGAGTTTTTATAGGAAATTCAATTCTCTACAACTTTGCAGAAGAAAGTTTTTCCAAATTCTAAACAGAAATTGACCAAAATTCACAAACGGGCGATTTTACAGTCAATAATAAATTTTCGGTCAAGAATTATGTCCACCAACACACAAAACATGTGTTAATCATTTAATGCCACAAAAATACTCTTCCTCCTCATATACTCATATATCCCACATTCATTATAAAAATACCACCATCAATATATCATTAAAATAATATATTTAAATGAATTATTTTATCAGAAAAAGATAAAATATTAATTTTCAACAATTGTCACATTAAAATTTTTCTCTATCTATATCCACATAAAATCACTATTTTCTTCATCATATAAATCAATAATTAATTATACACAAATAATATTACAGAACCACAGTACTGGCAACCAGGCAGTTCCCAGGAAAGAGGGGGCTTTCCAATAAGGATCTCTCCTTACTGGCGCGCAATTAGATGACCAAACATCTCCTTAGACAGAACTTTCTAGATATTGCCAATAATGTTATCTAATAATATTATTCAGATAATATAAATTATTGTTCCGATAATAGAAAATACTGTGTAGTGACAATTATTAAAACAACAGTAATATAACATATCAACGCAGCAATTATTGAATCAATAAAATACAATATTGAACAGTAATTACTGTAACAATTATTGAGTAGTGCCTTCTTACGTAAGAATCAATAATTGGTGCAATACAGTGTGCTACTGTGCAATAACACGTATTACTGTGTTTAACCACCGGGTATTCCAACAGTATTAACGATAACAACTACGCCGTTATTTATAAACAACTTATTTTTGTCGTTTTCTTCATCCAATCATTTTCTGTTATGGGGCCCACACAAGGCTGCGCCGTCGTACGAATATTCCCCGACAACAAGAATATTCCACGACCAAACAAATATTCCCCGACAACAATGAATATTTTATAACCACTAAAATATTTGCGCATTTTACCCATAACTAACCACATTAATCAAATCAACTCTTACTATTTCAGAATAATAAATAGAGGAAATTAAATTTCATTTATTAATAATTTGGGGTCTTACAAGTGATGTGTAATGTAATGTTGATAATCAAACATTCGTACTAAGGTAACCAAACTTTTATACCAAGGTAACCAAAATTTTATACCAAAAGTAACTAATATACTTCCACACCTGCAGTATGAATTGAATACTTAAGTCGAAAAGTTTGGTTACCTTGGTATGAATGTTTGGCTACCAACTGCACTACGAAAAAACTGTAAGTGTGGATTGGATTGGTTACCTTGGTATGAAGGTTTGGTTACCTTAATGTGAAGGTTTGGTTACCAACTGCACTATATATTAATAAACCAGTTATAATATCTTCTGCATATAAAAATAGAAAATAATTTCAGTAGCAAAGCAAATACTATATAGATAGAGTAGTAGTAGTAATAAAAGGCTGCACTTTTCCACTGCTTCCCGCCACTTTGAATCTCTTTTTATCTTTCTCTCTCTTCCTTCACACGCAGATGCAAGCATTTTTCATGTTAGTATTCATTCTACTCCATTTACCGGCGGACACCTCATTCAACACTCCCCCAAGTTTAATCAAAAATGCTTAGGCACCTCCGCGGAAGGCGTCGTCCCCATTACGGCGCCCACCTCTGCGCCTTGACCGCCGCCCTCCTCCTCCTTCTCTCCGATCCCGATGACCTCAAATCAGCAACCGGATCCAACGATCGGATCGATGAGCTTTACGACGACGCTCAGGAGGAGTCCGATCCATCTAAGGTTTCTAATGAGGACGGGATTCTTCGCAAGAAAATAATAATTAACAGATCTGGAAGTAGTTGGGACTTATTAATTACTTAATTTAATAAGTAAATCAATCTTAATCACATAAATTAAGGAATCTTAATTGCATACTAATTTCCTAAATTAAGGAATCTTAATTGCATTAATTATGTAAATAAAACTTTAAATGTATTAATTGTGTAAATATTTTATGAGTACACTATTATTGTAATTATTTTTAAAAATATAATAGAATATATAATTGTACCTTAAATAAATATTTCTAATAATATCGTGTTGGACTCGAATCCAACCGAAACAAAAAGTATGGACTAAAGGCGTATTCCCTACCTACCTAGGAATTAGGATTCTAACCACCAAGGTTTGAGGAGGCAACCCATAAGAGCATTAATAACAGTTTTTCTAATTAACTCTCTATCCTCAATTTTGAAGAATACATCAACAAATCATTATCCAACAGTTTCCTTATCCTTATTTGACTCTCTATTTTATTCCATATATAGGATTTTTACTCCCTAGTGTTAGAAAATCAAAAGATCGTTCTCTATATATATAAAATGACATTTTACGCCTTCATTTAAGTGGATAACTTATCAATCATACACATATTGATATTTTTTTAGTACTTCATTTTTAAATTATAAACTTAATATTGACTTAAAAAAAAATTCAAACATATTCAAATTTAAAATTGATAAAAATTTATTTAATTTATGTTAATATAATTATAAATATTATAAAATTACTATTAATTATAAAATTTATTATTTTCAAAATTTAAATGAATCATATTAAATTTAAATTTAAAAATATCACAAATTAACTTTTTAAATGTTAATATTGATCTTATGTACATTTGCAACTACAATCCATTCAATACTCTTTTCATAAATTACTTAAAATTTAAAATAAAATAAAAATTATTTTAATTGATAAATTATACTCTCTCTTTTATAAATTATAAGATTATTATTAATTTGATGTTTTGACTGTTGGAGCTTTTAAATTTTAACTTTCAAATTTAAAATTTTATTATTTAAGGAATCAATATAAGGAACTTGTTGGGTACATTGTGAAAAAATTGAATCCCTATTTTGTAGAATGACCCAATAGCACTGCAAAGTAAGAATAAAGATAAAAAAAAACTGTTGTGAATGCTCTAAGGGATGGAATTAGCCTAACTAACAACATTCACAACAGTTTTTTATTTATATTCTTACTCTGTTGTGTTATTGGGTCATTATGCAAGATAATGATTCAATTTTTTCACTATTTGCCCAATATTTTTCTTATATTGATTCCTTATATAATAAAATTTGAAAGTTCCAATAGTCAAAACATATTTTAACCGTTGTAACTATTTGACATTTGTATTGATTTTATGCGTTAAAATTTAAGATAGATGTAATATACTACAACCTCTTGTTTTTAATTATAAAAGTGCTATTAATTTATTAATCTTTTTTGAAGTAAATATGTCATATTTTTAAATTTAAAATTAATATTAATTTAATCAATACATATTGTAACTTATTTAGAAAAAATACTGTTAATTATAAAATTTATTATTTTTTCAATTCTTAGCAAAATTATTAAGTTTAAGAATGCATCAAATTGACGTATAAAAATTAATAATAATCTTATAATTTATAAAAAAGAGAGTATAATTTATCAATTGTATTCCATTATAAAATAATTTAATTTTATTTTAAATTTTAGGTAATTTATGGAGTGAGTATTAAATGTATTGTAGCTGCAAAGGTACATAAGATCAATATTAACTTTTAAAAAGTTAATATGTGATATTTTTAAATTTAAAATTAATATGATTCATTTAATTTAAATTTTGAAAATAATAAATTTTATAATTAATAGTACTTTTATAATATTAATTATGATTATATGGTTATAAATTAAATAAATTTATATCAATTTTAAATTTGAATACGTTTGAAATAAATTTTTAAAAAATAAGTCAATATTAATTTTATAATTTGAAAATAAAATAGTAAAAAAATCATGTGACAATAATGTCAAGATGTGTATGATTGATGAGTTGTCCACTTAAATGAGGGTGTGAAATGTCATTTTGTATATATAGAGAAAGATCTTTTGGTTTTCTCACTTTAGAGAGTAAAATTCTATATAGAGATTAAAATAAAGAGTTAAATAAGGATAAAAAAATTATTAAATAATGATTTATTAATATTTTTTTTAAAATTGGGGATAGAAAATTTATTAAAAAAAACTGTCGTGAATGCTTGAACTTTTGACGACGGAGGAAAAATAAAATAACAAAAGGTTGTCCAAGTATTGAAAATTTCCACCAAGGGCTCCGCCACGCTAACACGTGTCACCATTATACACATGCATCAAGCATCCAATTTTAATGATGAACAGAAGCATTCTGCCTGCGCCTGCGCATTTAAATTTAATTATTTGGAAATAAAATCAAAGAATGAGAGTATATATATATATATATATATATATATATATATATATATATATATATATATATATATATAATTGATATTTTTATAATTAAAAGTCATCGTTTTACAAGGCCTCTCTAATAATAAATTAGTTTCTTATTTATGTGAAATAATTTATAAAAATATCAACTTTTATTTATAAAAATAACAAATATATATATATATATATATATATATATATATATATATATATATATATATATATATACACAAGTTGGATCAGGTCCGGACCTCCCGGACGGGAGAAAATTCGGACCTTTTTTTTTTTTTAAAACAATTAAATTTTTTTTTAATATTTTATAGAATTGAATTTTTTTCATAATACAATATTTTGGACGTGATTTGGATACCTATACCAAAAAATAGTGGTACAGTCTGCACAGACTGTATCATCATGTTTTGTTATACGTACCCAAATCACACGCAAAACACTGTATTATGAAAAAATTTCAATTCCATAATTTTTTATTTAATTTTTTTTTAAAAAAAAAGTCCAAATTTTAGTCCAGTCTGAGAGTCCGAACCTAATCCGGACTATTATATATATATATATATATATATATATATATATATATATATATATATATATACGGTCTGGATCTTAAGTTCACCCCTTATTCAACTCACCCGAACTCACCTCCCTTTAGCGATGGACCAGGCGACGGTTCGGTCATACAACCGTCGTCTATACTTTTAGCGACGGACAACATATAGCGTCGCTAAAAGTATAGACGACGGTTGTATGACCGAACTGTCGTCGGGTCCGTCGTTAAAGGGGGATGAGCTCGGATGAGTTGAGTAAGGGGTGACCTTAAGATCCGAATCGTGTGTGTATGTGTGTGTGTATATATATATATATATATATATATATATATATATATATACACACACCGGATCCGGTCCGGGAGTCCGGATTTTCTTAAAATTCGGACCTTTTTTTTTTTTTTTGCTTTTTTTTTTCAAAACAACTAAAAAAAATATTTAATATTTTATG
Organism: Panax notoginseng; assembly: GCA_016801055.1. Classification (NCBI taxonomy): domain Eukaryota; kingdom Viridiplantae; phylum Streptophyta; class Magnoliopsida; order Apiales; family Araliaceae; genus Panax; species Panax notoginseng. The sequence continues at coordinate 158,538,814 of CM029012.1, read as the reverse complement.
GAACTGAAATTTTTTCATAATATAATGTTTTGGGTGTGTTTTGAATACCTATACCAAAAAGTGGTGGTACAGTCTGCACAGACTGTACCACCATATTTTGTTATACGTACCCAAATCACGCCCAAAACACTTTATTATGAAAAAATTTCAATTCCATAAATTTTTTTTTTTTTTTAGTTGTTTCAAAAATAAAAAAGCAAAAATAAAAATAAAAATAAAGGTCCGGATTTTATAGAGTCCGGGATCCCGGACTGGATCCGGACTATATATATATATATATATATATATATATATATATATATATATATATTCTAAATTTACGCATGAAGACAACAATATAAAAAGTTAAAAATAAAAGAGAATCCAATGGTTTTGGTAGTCGCAGTACGTAGCTTAATATCATATTTTAAAATTTTACGAATTTTGATAACTACTTTTTTTCATATTCATCCTTAAAAATTATTTATTGTTAGTTTAATAATGTTAGTGTGACATCGTCAAATTTAAGTTTATATAACTCAATTTGAATCAGCAAAATACAAAATAACATACACAAATTTTTATAATTATAATTATTACATTGTCGTATATATTACGGTAACACGTATTAAATCCTCATTATAATTATTTGTATATTATTTTACAATTTTGTGAAGACTATCACAACTACTAAATTAGATCGTCACTCCATTCTCATGCATTCGCCGCTAACTCTAGTTACATTCTCATTTTCTGAAAAAAAAAAACAAAAAAATAAAATAAAAGAGTGAGCTTGAATAACTCAGTAAGAAATATTATCATGACTATGATAACAAACAGATAAAGATATATTTAGCCTTCAACAGTGATATATCAAATATTTAGAAAATGTTAAACAACATATGTTTTTAACATATAAATGCGACGGAATGAGCAATTTATTTGAAGGGTCAAATAAATAGTAATGTCTACTATCTTTTCTAATTTAAAATTTATCACCAAGATTTCATCAACTGTAACATTAATGGTCATGATCATGTCAAACAACAATTTTTTTTGTGCTCAGGTCAAAGAGAACTTTCATCACATATCTTTATCACGCATGCTAAAAACACTCAACAATCATATTGTCTTTACATCCGGGCCAAAGACATTCACCACAACTTGAGTCATGATGGTTAGTACAAATAACAAAGAATAAACAGAAATAATAAGAATAATAAAATAATGAATGAATATTAGATATCTGTAATTTATTTATATTTAAGGAATAATTTAATTTATTCATAGTCTAATAATTCTAAATTGTCGACACAATATTCAAATATTGGAAGAAGTTCAAGTCCAAGGGTATTGTGTAAGATTCATAGATAGGAAGTTCAACGATAGGGTTCATGGTACAAGAAATATTTAACAATCTAAAATGTACACAGTTCGAACAGAAAGTTAAAGTCAAAATGTTCATAATCCATATGTGAAGTCCAAAGTCTAAAATGTTCATAGTCCAAAAGTTTATAATTGAAATACAAATGTTAGAATTCAACATAAAGGTTCATGTCAAAAGATATTAGATAAAACACAAACAATTAAAGAAATTTTAACGAATTATTATTTCAAAAAAAAATCACCATTTAATGTTTAGTGTTGTATAAATGAATAATAATTTTTACCATAGTAAGTTTAAATTTAAGAGTATTGATATACACATTTATTATACATTTTAATATTCTCATATTTATTATTTTGTGTGTTTATTTTATTTAACTAATACATTTTATTTGATTTTGTAAAATTTATCTTGTTTTTCTTGGGGACCAAATAAAAGATTACATGGGACTCTTGGAGGATAATTATGAAGAGATTGGAGTCAATTTAGATATAAAGAGATAAAGGAAAAGAAAAAATCAAATTCAATGTATCTTAGATTAGATTATAATTTATTTATTTTTTATAAATAGATCTCTTATTTTAGAGAGAAGGGGTGACTTTTTATTTATTTCTTTTCCCTCTTGTACTTCCCTTAGAAAAGGAGAGCAGATGGTTGAATACTTTATTAATTCATTTATATTACATAATTCTTCTTTCTTTACGAATATTCAGTAGGTTTATATTATACATTTCATTCATGTGAATTGCCTTCATTTATTTGCTGCAGTTAACATACATATACTTTCAAGTTCTACCAACTTTATTTAGAGTATTTAATTATTATTAGTGACTTGTGTTATGCGAATATTAGCTTTGGTTTAGTTTTGTTAATTAAAAATTTTCATGGCCAACTAAATTTTTAATACCTAGGTTGATGATGAAGCTAAATATTATGTATTAATATTTTCTTTTTGTTATGTAATTAGTACTTAATTATTTTCACCTTCATATTTACCTTCGTTTAAAATTTCATATGATTCTTATATTGATTGCGAGGTTTTGATAAGTTATAGTTAATCTATGAATTTTTCATAACTTATGCTTGTCCATATTAATTATATGAATCATTATTTTTAAAGGGAAGGGAGAATAATTTAGAAAATAAGAAATTATTGTTTGTGTTAATATTTAGTGGATTCAGATTCTTATGTATCTTTTCTCATTAATAGTTTTTGTTATTAATTAATAGTTTACATAATTTAGTTAGTTAATCATCACCAATATATTTGTTTCTAATTTGCCTTAAATATTAATTAAGAATATATTAAAGAATTGATCTAGTCTCTGTGGTTTGACATGCACTTGTCAAATCTAGAATAGACGTTGTGCACTTGCAGTACATAATTTTAACTCATCAAGTATGAAAGAAAATGATATCACTTATGTAAGACCCCAATTTATTAATAAATAAAATCAAATTTTCTCTAAATATTATTGTGAATAATAAGGGGTTAATTTGATATAATACTTTGGTTATGGGTGAAATGTGCAAATTTTGTAAAATAAGCAAGTGGTTATAAAATATTCATTTTGTCGAGGAATATTCGTTTGGTCGTGGAATATTCTTGCTGTCGTGGAATATTCTTGCTGTCGGGGAATATTCGTACGACGGCGCAGCCTTGTGTGGACCCCATAACGAAAAGCGATTTGATGAAGAAAACGACAAGTAGAAGTTATTTATAAATATCGGCATAGTTGTTACCGTTAATACTGTTGGAATACCCGGTGGTTAAAATAAAGTAGCACACGGTATTACACCAATTATTGATTCTTACGTAAGAAGACACTACTCAATAATTGTTACAGTAGTTACTGTTCATTATTTTATTTTATTGATTCAATAATTGTTGCGTTGATATTTTATATTATTGTTGTTTCAATAATTGTTGCTGCACAGTATTTTCCATTATCAGATCAATAATTCATATTATTTGAATAATATTATTAGATAACATTATTGGCAATGTCTAGAAAGTTCTGTCTAAGGAGAGGTTTGGTCATCTAATTGCGCGCCAGTAAGGAGAAATCCTTATTGGAAAGCCCCCTCTTTCCTGGGAACGGCCTGGTTATCATAAATGTGATTCTGTAATATTATTTATGAATAATTAATTATTGATTCATATGATAAGAAAATAATTATTTTATGTGGATATAAATGAGGGATATATTTTTATGGTTAAAAATGAAGGAGTTAATGTTGAGGTTTTTATCAGTATTTTTGTCGGAATGGAGGTATTAAAAATCAGAGTTTTTGAGATATTTTACGGGGGTTATAATTTTTAATCCGACCGTTAGATCGTGATAATTTTTGGATATGTTATACATATATAAGTTGAGTATATGTCCACAAATTTTGAACCGTTAAAAATGAACGTATGATTTATTATGAATTTTACGAGATGACTGGTTCATAAATTATTGAATTTTCGGAGTTAATAATTTTGGTGGAAAATTCTAGAATTGGTGGGCCCCACTTGTGGTTGGTGAAGAAATGTGCTGAATTATATTTCAAATGTGGTGGGTGGGAATAGTAGCAGGTAAAGCCATCAGGTTGCAGGTCAAGCCTACTAAAATTTTCCTATAAATAGAGGGCTAAGTTAGAATTGAAAATCACACCAGAAACAAGTTTTCTCTCTTTCTCTCTCTAGATTATTGAGTGTATTTTGTGAGTATTTAGATACTTTGAGAGTTTCTATTCATCAGAGCAAGTTTCTTTCAGCCTTATACCGGTATTCCGACCAGAAGTACTGATATTTTGAGGTAAGGGATATTATTTTCTTCTTAAATGATATTATTTTCTTCAATATCATTATGCTGAAATATTGATATGAGTTTTTATCAAATTTAAAACTTTTTGTGTCGGGGTTACTATTCACGTATACGTTACTATTCACGTATACGGTACTATTCACGAATACGGCACTATTCACCGAAAAATAAAATTTTCTCTTTTTGTCCAAGATGTCTATTATGGTTACTATCTTTGATTGTATCCATGTTTTGATCTTTATTGTTTTGAATTCTGCTTCACAATTGATTATTATGAAGTATTATTGATCTTGGATAAACTGTTATACGAATCCCTAATATTTGTCCTTCTATCTCACTGGATTCGTTCTCTTTAAGATATTTTTCATCATCCTCAGTCCTAAATGATGATATTACTGAATATCTTTGGCCTGTAGTCCAAAGATGAACAGGTGTTGAGATGAACATGACTGACAGGTGATACAAATGAATATCTTTGGCCTGTAGTGCAAAGATGAATATTTGGATAAAGATGATTATTAATTGATGTTACAGGGATAAAATATTAATGATGGACTTTTAAATCTTAGAAGATAGTAGAATTCATTCTCTACTTGACTCTTCTAATGGTTTGTTGTTTCCGCTGCAGTTGTTGATCTAAAACTTGTTGTCGATTATATTCTATCAGATTTTTCCCTGTTGAATACTAATGATAATTTGTTGTATATTATCTTAGTCATAATATTCTTTACTGGACTAGTTGAGCTCGCCCTTTTCTTTTTTGTTCCATTTTTCTTCTCAGGAGGTGAGAACATAGCAGGATCTAGTCGGGGTATGGAGTGATGGTTCTAGAAAGATGTTTTAGTAGTCCTCACTATTTCTGTAAAATAGTGTTTGAATAATTGTAATGAGGATTTATTTGAGTGTGGATATTGTCCAGAAGACAATATTTGTATTTAAACTCACAGTATGTGTTGTCGTATTTTGCACGACAATTGTATTATTGAAGTTGTAGTTTGTTTTCTGTACCATGTATTTGGCGACTCAGAATGGGTGTTGTATACCTATTTTGGGGGCGTCACAACTTATCTTAGTACGTGACTAGATTCTGTATCCTATGTAGAAGATCAACCAAAGTGTATATTTATGATTTAATTAATAATTACCTTATATAAGTTCTATGGGATACACTAACTCGTGTCTTGTAAAATTGTTAAAAATATATTGACACCATTTGTAAAAATAAATTTGTGTGGTGTACAAAATGGAATTTAATAAACTTTAAAAATAATTTTTGAATGAATAAAATAACATTTTGAAACAATTTTTCAGAATAAGTTTTTCAAAATGAATCTAATGGAAGAGTTGTAAACATTGTGTAATGTGTTTGGGTGTTTGTGTAACTATAATTTAGATAAAAGACTCAGTTAAACAATCCTTGCACTCTTACTGATATTATCAACACTCAAATATTTTTGATACACTTAAATAAACACTCGTACTAAGAAATATTTAGAAAGTGAGAAACAATAACAAATAAGAAGGTTATGTCAACTCCTTATCTCACACCCTCCTTTTTTAGTCAAAGATTAATCAATATCAACCACACATCACCTTTAGTACACTTTTCACATTTCAATATTATTTTTAATTTATCACACATTATTTTATCACAATTTTCATATTTTAAGATTGCGTTTAACCGACCACACATAATTTTTTACAAATTCACATTTCAAGATTATCTTCGATCTACCATATATAATTTTGGCACAACTTTCACGTTTCAAGATTATTTTTTCTTAACTATTCATAATTATTATTATTATATGTGTCCATCTTCTGTATTATGGACTTAATATATTAATATCACAGATATTTATGTATACAGTGTTATTTACCTAACGTATTAATGAATGTCAAACTTTTTAGAATATATAATTTTTAAATACGTAATTTTCCATTATTACCTTTGTTAATGTGATAATTATAATTGGTTCAATACTGTGAAGTACTATAGTGACATTGTGTGTTACTGTTACTTTATTATCGGGTATTTTAACAGTTTCACCAACAACTTTTATTAACAGTTATTTTGTCGTTTTATGTATCCAACAATTATTATGTTGCGGGATCTACTAATGATTGGTTGTTACGGTACCGTCGTAAACTCGTACGTTACCAAATATTTTTTGACGTCTCCGTTGACATTTTTTTGTTTCTTATAATTTGTATATATTATCCTTAACTTTAATATTTTTTTTTATCAATTTAACACTATGGTTTCAGAAACTCATATAAATAAAGTTTAAATTTTATTAATTAAAAGTTGAGTCTTACATATGGATTCGATGTACCATGAAATTAACTTTATGGTAAGTTGATTATATGATCAATACGATACGCATAGAGAGATCATGTGACGCCCCCAAAATTAGGTATACATCATCCATCTTGGGTCGTCAGATACAAAGTACAGAATACAAATACAACTTACTAATACAACTGTCGTGTACAATACGACAAAACATAAACTGTGAGTTTGAATACAAATATTATCTTCTAGAGAGTATTCATACTCAAAAGGAGTCCTCATTACATTTATTAACACACTATTACATAGAATAGTGAGGACTACTAACTAATACTATCATTCGAACCATCACTCCATTCCCCGACTTGCCCCAGCTACGTTCTCATTTCCTGAAGAGAACAGTGAAAGAAAGGGTGAGCTCAACTAGCCCAGTAAGAAATATTATGACTAAGATAATGCAGAATAAATTATCATTAGCCTTCAACAATGTTAAACTGATAAAATATAATAGACATCAAGTTTAACTGCAGCGGAACAAGCAATCCATTAAAAGAGTCAAGTAGAAAATAAACTCTACTATCTTTTATGATTTAAAAGATTTTCCAACACTGTGATCGCTGAGACTCAGCTTAATAAAATAATCCACATCATCGAATCACCCCTGCACTACGGCCAAGGATATTCGTATATTCATTAATAGTCATGATCATGCCAACAACTGTCCATCAATGCACTACGGGCCAATGATGACTTTTACCACATCATTCGTAACATTACGGTCATGATTACACCGAATAATCCCTGGTCATAATCATACCAAGTCCATCTATGCACTACAGGCCACAGATGACTTTCAACAGAATATAAACATGAGGATGATGACAATGATATAAGAATTCAATAAAACAAGTTCAAGAATTAATTTATCCAAGAATTAACAACGTCCAAATTGTCAACATGATACTGCTTTGTGGAGTAAAATTCAAGAATGATCAGGAGAATATTTTCATGAATAGATACTAGATGAAGCGCAAATGTCAAGGATATTCCACAAATTTTATGGAGTATAGAAGTCAAAACTTAACCAACTGAGTATAATAAAGAATGGAATAACAAAAGAAATCACCATGCATGCGATAGACCGCACAGACAGGTTATTCCAACAGAATAATAAATAATGGAACCAGGTCCGGCGTAAACGCACAGACAGGATATTCCGACAGAATAATAAATAATGGAACCAGGTCCGGCGTAAACGCACAGACAGGATATTCCGACAGAATAATAACAAGACGGAACCAGGTCCGGTGTAAAACACACAGACAGGATGTTCCAACAGAATAATAATAAAAACGGAACCAGGTCCGGTGTAAAACACACAGACAGGATGTTCCAACAGAATAATAATAAAAAACGGAACCAGGTCCGGTGTAAAACACGCAGACAGGATGTTCCAACAAAATAATAAAAACGGAACCAGGTCCGGTGTAAAACACACAGACAGGATGTTCCAACAGAATAATAGAAGAATGTCACCAAGTATAGGGTAGACCGCGTATACAGGTTATTCCAACAAAATAATAATAAATGGAGTAACAACAGTTCTCTTCATGAATAAGAAAGAATAACACCCCTTACTATCCCTTACAATCCCTTACTATCCCTTACTATCCCTTACCATCCCTTACAACCCCTTACAACAATATCCCTTACTATCCCTTACTATCCCTTACAATCCCTTACTATCCCTTACAATCCCTTACCGTTTTAAAGAATAACTGAAATAAAGAAGTAGCTAAGTGGCAGAATACTCTTCTTCTTTCTCTCTATAGTTTCTCTCTCTAGAGTTCAGTGAATTCGTAAGAAAATAATGAAGGAATGAGCTTCTATTTATAAGAAAATAGAATGCATAGTAACTAATCCATGAACGGTCCAGATTGATTTACTTTAATCTGACGGTCCATATTTAAAGAAAAATCTTTTAAATAAAATATAATATATTCTATTTATAGAATAACTTTAATAAAGTATTCTGTTTTATATAAAAAGATTTTACTATGCATAATACTATGCACAATAGAATATAATATATTCTATTTATAGAATAACTTTAATAAAGTATTCTGTTTTATATAAAAAGATGTTTCTGTTTTATTACGTTAATAATACGAATAAAACAAAACTTCATTATCGCTAAATAATTCATATTATTAATTGACAACAATTGAATCAAACTGAGTGACTTCTCACATAAGCATCAATACTGTGTGCTACTATGCAACCACACGTATTACTGTACTTTTACTACCGAGTAGTTCAACAGTATCAACGGTAAAACTTCTGCCGTTATTTTTAATAAAATATTTTTGTCGTTTTCTCAATCCGACAATAATTCCGTTGTGGGGTCCACCAATGATTGCACCGTCGTACGAATATTTCCCGTGAATAGTAACTCGTAAATAGTACTTCGACACAAAAAGTGTCCCAAATACTCGAGTGAATAATACTAGAGTGAATAGTAATTTGGATGAATAGTAACCCGTGAATAGTAACTCGTGAATAGTAACTCATGAATAGTAACTCCGACACAAAAAGTGTCCTAAATACTCGAGTGAACAATACTAGAGTGAATAGTAATTGGGATGAATAGTAACCCGTGAATAGTAACTCATGAATAGTACTCCGACACAAAAAGTGTCTCAAATACTCGAGTGAACGATACTAGAGTGAATAGTAATTTGGGTGAATAGTAACTCGTAAATAGTGATCAGGTATTTTATGACAACTTGTTTACTTTAAAAAAAAATATTCACATATCACCCTTAACTTTAACCTTTTATCAATTTAACCATTTACCAAAATAGAAAAATTGAATACTTTTATTTCATAAAATTCGAGGTCTCACAATCTCCCCTCCTTATGGAATTTCGCCCTCGAAATTAACGTACGTACCTGATATTCGAAGAGATGAGAATACCTTGCTTTCTTTTCGAATTGTACCTTTCCGGATAATTCCGCTCTATCATGATTTTTCTATTTCTCATCTCCTGTATTTCGAATATCATTCTAGAATATACCTTCAAAACAAAGGTTAATCGACATACCACAATTTATCCACTTATTAAGTAAACAATTTCAGCTTAGGTAAGTCACATCCTAGCGAAGTATATTACTCGTCTTCTAGACTAATATCTCCGTCAGTAACCATATCCCTGTAACATCAATCAACAATTTCTGTTCACAATCATATGAATAACTCATAATCATAATTGTGATTCTGAATTACTTTTCGCACCCAGGAAGAAGAAAATTTACATCACCTATCTTCACCTGAAACATCAAAAATCATGGTTATACCAAATCACAATTCCTGCTCATAATCATACTAATAAATTCATCTTTGCACTACGGCTAAAGATTTACAACTGTATAACCAATAATCAACAGTTAATCTTCGCACTACAGGCCAAGGATATGTAACTGTAAAATCAATAATGCTGAGACTCAGCTTAATAGTATCACGACCACGAATTATCCATGCACTACGTGTCAAAGATAATCGTGTTTTCAATTACGGTCATGATTATACCAAACAATCCCTGGTCATAATCATACCAAGTCCATCTATGCACGTAAGCCACAGATGACTTTTACCACATCTATGAATTAATATTTCATTGCTGAAACTCAGCTCAATAATTAATCCACATCATCGAATCATCCCTGCACTACAGGCCAAGGATATTCTTTAGTATCACGACCACGAATTATCCATGCACTACGTGCCAAAGATAATCGTGTTTTCAATTACGGTAATGATTATACCGAACAATCTCTGGTCATAATCATACCAAGTCCATCTATGCACGTAAGCCACAGATGACTTTTACCACATCTATGAATTAATATTTCACTGCTGAGACTCAGCTCAATAAAATAATCCACATCATCGAATCACCCCTGCACTACGGCCAAGGATATTCGTATATTCATTAATGGTCATGATCATTCCAACAACTGTCCATCAATGCACTACGGGCTAATGATGACTTTTACCACATCATTCGTAACATTACGGTCATGATTACACCGAATAATCCCTGGTCATAATCATACCAAGTCCATCTATGCACTACAGGCCACAGATGACTTTCAACATTTTATAAACATGAGGATGATGACAATGATATAAGAATTCAATAAAACAAGTTCAAGAATTAATTTATCTAAGAATTAACAACGTCCAAATTGTCAACATGATACTACTTTGTGGAGTAAAATTCAAGAATGATCAGGAGAATATTTTCATGAATAGATACTAGATGAAGCGCAAATGTCAAGGATATTCCACAAATTTCATGGAGTATAGAAGTCAAAACTTAACCAACTGAGTATAATAAAGAATAGAATAACAAAAGAAATCACCATGCATGCGATAGACCGCACAGACATGTTATTCCAACAGAATAATAAATAATGGAACCAGGTCCGGCGTAAACGCACAGACAGGATATTCCGACAGAATAATAAATAATAGAACCAGGTCCGGCGTAATCGCACAGACAGGATATTCCGACAGAATAATAAATAATGGAACCAGGTCCGATGTAAAACACACAGACAGGATATTCCGACAGAATAATAAATAATGGAACCAGGTCCGGTGTAAAACACACTGACAGGATGTTCCAACAGAATAATAATAAAAAACGGAACCAGGTCCGGTGTAAAACACGCAGACAGGATGTTCCAACAGAATAATAAAAACGGAACCAGGTCTGGTGTAAAACACACAGATAGGATGTTCCAACAGAATAATAGAAGAATGTCACCAAGTATAGGGTAGACCGCGTATACAGGTTATTCCAACAGAATATTAATAAATGGAGTAACAACAGTTCTCTTCATGAATAAGAAAGAATAACACCCCTTACTATCCCTTACAATCCCTTACTATCCCTTACTATCCCTTACCATCCCTTACAACCCCTTACAACAATATCCCTTACTATCCCTTACTATCCCTTACAATCCCTTACTATCCCTTACAATCCCTTACCGTTTTAAAGAATAACTGAAATAAAGAAGTAGCTAAGTGGCAGAATACTCTTCTTCTTTCTCTCTATAGTTTCTCTCTCTAGAGTTCAGTGAATTCGTAAGAAAATAATGAAGGAATGAGCTTCTATTTATAAGAAAATAGAATGCATAGTAACTAATCCATGAACGGTCCAGATTGATTTACTTTAATCTGACGGTCCATATTTAAAGAAAAATCTTTTAAATAAAATATAATATATTCTATTTATAGAATAACTTTAATAAAGTATTCTGTTTTATATAAAAAGATTTTACTATGCATAATACTATGCACAATAGAATATAATATATTCTATTTATAGAATAACTTTAATAAAGTATTCTGTTTTATATAAAAAGATGTTTCTGTTTTATTACGTTAATAATACGAATAAAACAAAACTTCATTATCGCTAAATAATTCATATTATTAATTGACAACAATTGAATCAAACTGAGTGACTTCTCACATAAGCATCAATACTGTGTGCTACTATGCAACCACACGTATTACTGTACTTTTACTACCGAGTAGTTCAACAGTATCAACGGTAAAACTTCTGCCGTTATTTTTAATAAAATATTTTTGTCGTTTTCTCAATCCGACAATAATTCCGTTGTGGGGTCCACCAATGATTGTACCGTCGTACGAATATTTCCCGTGAATAGTAACTCGTAAATAGTACTTCGACACAAAAAGTGTCCCAAATACTCGAGTGAACAATACTAGAGTGAATAGTAATTTGGATGAATAGTAACCCGTGAATAGTAACTCGTGAATAGTAACTCCGACACAAAAAGTGTCTTAAATACTCGAGTGAACAATACTAGAGTGAATAGTAATTGGGATGAATAGTAACCCGTGAAATAGTAACTCGTGAATAGTAACTCATGAATAGTACTCCGACACAAAAAGTGTCCCAAATACTCGAGTGAACGATACTAGAGTGAATAGTAATTTGGGTGAATAGTAACTCGTGAATAGTGACCAGGTATTTTATGACAACTTGTTTACTTTAAAAAAAAAATATTCACATATCACCCTTAACTTTAACCTTTTATCAATTTAACCATTTACCAAAATAGAAAAATTGAATACTTTTATTTCATAAAATTCGGGGTCTCACAGATCATATGTCTCAAGTATTCTAATTTTGGCATGTGTTTTTTAATAGTTGCAACAAGCTCGGCTTATCACTCTATAATATGGCTTACAGTTCCGTTCTTCTTTTAAACATTGGTTGTAATCAAAATTCTTCAACAATTCGACTCATGTTTCAAAAGAAATTTCTTTGACACCTAATTCCATTTTAATTAATATTAAGTTATTAAAATATAATATATTTTTACAACGCTAAGCTAACATTTGACTAAAGAATACTAGATTATTCGAGTGATTCTACGGCGACCGGATCTAGCGACCGAGGTTTTTTTTTTTATACTCTCAAAACAATAAACCCTAAACGCAAAGCAATAAATCCTAAACTCAAAAAAATAAATCCTAAATCCTATTTTTTACATGTATCTAAATTACAAATATATGCGGTCTGTGCAACACTATTTTTTTTACATGTATCAAAATTATACCTAAATCACTGAATTCTGTAAAAATTTGAATTAAAATAAATATTATAAATTTTTTGGGAGTTAAAAAATAAATAAATAAATAGAACCTCTGTCGCTAGATCTGGTCACTAGGACCGATCACCCTAGAATTTTTCAGATTATTTATGTCGAAAATTTAACATTTTAAATGAATGCGACCTTAGCTTATCTCCATTATTGTGGAGGATGGAACAGGTATCTCCCTCTTTATGGTCCACCAAATGATGAGCTTGCATCTATTAACTTATTATTTTGATTGATTAATTGATACACCCAATTTCCCTGCCCACCAAACATCAAAAGTAGCTTACTTAGACTTGACAATATATGTTATATAAGCTATTACTGATTTTTCAAATTGAAAGAGGGCCTCTCTTCTTCTCAGTTCTGATAAAATAGGGATTATCCCTATATTTCTTTTACTTCCGTTGACACACATCACACATGCATTATGCATACGCATATGCTAGTCTCCATCGGATTTTGTATATCGCACTACAACATTCCATAATCCTTTTCATGTGGTAACCCACCCCTCCCCTCCCCTCCCCTCCCCTCCCCTGCAGACTGCAGTAATTAGTAACATCACTTGCTGATATACCATACATAATTCTGTTTGGTCAATTATCAAATGTTCACTAACCCAGTATTACACTACCTAACAACCTGATACATGAATAAGTACCAAATGGTCCCAAAGGCAGAATTTCTAGGTGGCATTGGTAGGTTGTGTTGCGAGTCCAAATCCAAAGGGGAATAGAGGGTCATAATGTGGATCCCCTACATTCATTGGGAGCTGATCAACAGTCTTAAACCATGTAAACGAAAGCTTTCCTGTGAAACCGTAGTCGCCAAACAAAGCATCTGCAACACCTTGGCCTTCTGTTCCTGGAAGCCAAGCAGCTACCAGAGCATCCACGGTAGCAAGATACGGTTGAATCACAACAGGACGGCCAGAGATAACGATAACAACACATTTCACCGACCCACAAACATTTGTGATAATGCTTGGCCCGGGGTCTGGAATTGTTAAATTCAAACTGTCTCCATACATCTCTGCATATGGGTGCTCTCCCACTACAACTATGGCATACGAGAATTGGTTGGTCTTGACAAAGTCCGCGCTGGGATTCTCTTGATAAACGACTTCAGTCTCTGCATCGATTGTTCTTTCTATGGCATTGAGGATTGTGGTACCTGTATATTTAAAGGTCATTTACCTATCTCCACCGACTAAATACAGGAACACCAGAATAGTGACATTGCAAACGACACATAATTTTGTTTTAGCAGTCGCACAAAAATAAAATTGAAGAAAAATTATGAAGGTGTGCAACAATAATGTATATAGAGGATAAGCAAGATCACATTGTAAAAAGGGGTGATAGTAATTAAATATACCAACTGTGATATTGCCGTCAAGTCCCTGCCAATCAATTGTCCACCCGCCACACTGATATCCGATATTGTCAGCATGCTTTCCCACTACAAGTATTTTTGATGCCTTTTTAGGAAGGGGAAGCAAAGGGTAGTCTGCAGATTTGTCATTCTTTAGCAGCACAAGAGATTTCCTTACGGCTTCCCTGGCCACTTCTCTATGCTCCTGTGTTCAGAATACAACAGTTTCATAAGCAGATGAAAGTGTATAATCATTTGGAGAAAAACTGGTCTAAAAGCACAGCGATTGAGAGAAAATATGAGTCTGACCTTACTTCCTAGGTACTTCACCATGCTAAAATCAGCCAATGGGTTCTCAAATAGACCCATCACAAACTTCACCCGTAAAATCCTCTCCACTGCATCATCAATGCGGTTCATGGGAATAAATTTATTCTTCACCAGAAAGGATACACCATCAATGAATTCCGTATAGTTAAATGGTACAATGACCTGCAACATGTCCACAGCAATTATTAGATAGTACAAGTTTCAACACTTCAACATTTTTCTTTTGCAGAAACGGTTGCTTCAAATTCAAAATTATTAAGGAAATGATCCAGAACTTCAAACACTGACCACGTCAATGCCGGCATTAATTCCAGCCTCAATGGAATGCGTGTAGTTTGCATGAGGTGGATCAGTAATCCTGTCAAGACCTTTATAATCTGAGATGACAAATCCCTGGAGTAGGTATTAAGTAAAGATTTAAAACTTGATCTAAGCTGCTTCACTACAATGTGAAAGAGACAAAAACTAAGTTGAATCTTATTGAAGAACTTGATTTACTTTGAAGCGTAGAGTGTTTTTGAGAAAGCCAGTAATAAGATCACGATTAGCATGCATCTTAACTCCATTCAAGCTTGAATAGGAGACCATAACAGTAGCCACACCCTTGATAATAGAGTCGTAGTAGGCTCGCATATGGATGCTGAGCAACCCCTGCCTGCTTATCAAAGTGTTGTTCTCGTTAATTCCCTTCGTAGTACCACCATCGCCCACAAAGTGCTTGGCACATGCCGCAACTTTATCCCTACGTAAAAAAGAGTACCATAATTAGACCATTAGATATTGTGGCAAATATGACTGATTTCCCCCAAACATTTTACATATTGATATGGTGATATTTCTTTATTAGTTGTCAAATATGACAGCCCTGACATCCAAATTAGCTGCAGTGAATATATGATGTTTGACTGTACTGCTGGGACTCTTGTCTGTTTATGTTTTCTAGGATTTGTTTCTTCATTGTTGTTCTTCTTTTCTTCCTATAATATGTGGAACAACAACACTAGGTTCTCAACCTATTCTAAATATTAAGTTCAGATCAGTATTTCACTTTTGAGAATTTTCCTAGTACAAAGTAGTAACTCATATCTAAGCCATTACTTTCCAGCCACAAAAGGAAAACCCTTTTGAGGGTTAGAAGGAATGTCCCCCTGTAATCCTGGTATGAAGTCCGTCATTGCTCGTACAATTTTGGGATCCTCACTATAGCTTTCATAACAGCGGCCCCATCTTGGATCTCTACAAACCTGTTCATGTATCCAATCAGAATAAGGAAAATATTAAACTCACAGTAGTTTTATGTGTTCAGCAATTTGTTTCTTCCATTGAATTAATTACCGCTATACAGGGTGCAAAAGTATAAGGAATGCCTGTGGCTCTGATTTCAAGAGCAGTGGCAGCTCCAATCTTCTTGACCAGTATAGGGTCTCTGCTCAATGTGGGGAAAACAACATTAGATATTAGACTATTTCATCATATCATGTAACTGACAAGCAATTGTGCATCTTTACTCCTATTCCTAGTCTGACTACAAGATAGTAGTAACAGTCATTTGGGAAGAGAAAGGTCCATGGCAGAGGGAGGTTAGGAAGTGGGTAGTAAAGGATAGTCAAAATATGAACTTAACACATTAATCAAACATACATTCAAATTGAAATTACTTGCTAAAACACCTACTGGAAATCCATTGCTTGAGTTCGGATGTGGAAAAGCTATCATAATTTCATGTCACTCAAGTCAAGTCTTGTAACCGTGAAATAAGACAAATAGAAGTGTGAAAATTGAGCCAAATAGAAGTGGTATGTAGATCATCAGTATAAAAACCAACATTTTTCCATGTTCAATACTCCTATTGTTTAGAAAGTGAATATTGATGATTATTTCAATTTATGAACTTGCCTGGTAGCTCCTAAACCAATGTTGTGAGGGAAAATTGTTGCCTTGTATACACTGTTGTGGCCATGAACAGCATCAATCCCATAAATCATGGGTATCCCAAGACGGGTTGATAGCGCACCCTTTTGAATTTCATTAACCATGTTGACCCAGGCCTCAGCAGATGCCTGTGCAGCCGGAACACTCCCTCCTTCACTCAACACACTCCCTATCAATAGCGGAAATACATACATGTATCATTAAATATAGTAGCACAAATATATTTCCTAAATAACGCTGAAAATAACAATGGAGTTTTACCAATATAATAATTCTTCATGACCTCAGTTGAAGCCACTTTTCGTTCAATCTGTGTCATTTGGCCAATCTTTTCCTCTAAGGTCATCTGGCTCATCAGGTCCTTTATTCGAACATTTATCGGTTGGTTAGGATCCTTATATTTCATGTAATATGCTTGTGCAATGGCAGCCCAGCAACACATAACCAGAATCCATATAAGAAATACACAAGTTCTAGCCATTTTATATCCCCCAAGTTACCTTCAGAGAGGGAAAATGATACGACTGTTACAACAAAATTGCAGTCCCAACTTTCATGGAAACCCTTTAAATTATAGCATCCTACAGATGATTAACTAAACTGAATTAACAAAATAAGCACTTCAAAAAATGAAATTGGAGAAGAAAACACAAGAAAAAGATAAAAAAAAATTAGAAAGAAAAAAAGCATAATTAAAATTATGATCTCATAAACCTGAATTCGAATATACATAATGAGATGAGACATTGGAAGAAAATTTTAACAGAAAATGGTAGAGAAATTAAACTTTCAACAATTAAGTCGCATGAACAAACATGAAAGATCAGAAAAAGGAAAAGAAAAGCAAGAAAGTTACTGTAGATATAACATATATATCACAGAACAAGAAGTGAAAATGTGGCTCAATTAACAACAGAATACCAACAATGATTAAAGGGTTTTTTAATTGATCGTCAAACAATTACAGTATTTTACAACAGAATCTTGCATTAATAAATCCGTACATACAGAACCAAGAAACAGAGGGAGCAGTAGAACTTACAATATATGTACCCAGAAACACAGAGAGAGAGATCGTGTTTAGTTTTTGCGCGAATTTGGTAATTGGAGGTTTGGAAGTAGAGCATGGAGGAAGATAACTTGGTGGGGGTATTTGTAGATGATTTATTTGGAAGTTGGTAACCGTTTTTGATTTCTCCCTCCTATTTTGTTTTTCCATATATTTGTACATTTGTTAATTTTAAACCTTTTATCTTTCAATTTTTATACTAAACCACGTCTGATACTTTAATTATTAGTTTCGCTCTTTTTATATATATAAAAAAAATTAGAATAAAATTATGGACTTTAGATAAAACTTTTTTGTAATAGGCTATAGCAGCAAAAATTTGCATGCAAGGATAAAAATAAAAAAATAAAAATTATTTTTGGTATAATGTCTCACATGCAACAAATTTCCAGAATATTCATTCGAAGCTCCCAGTTTTTATTTTAACCATGTTCAACTTTTAATTTAAGTAATGCTACACCAACGAAATAAACCAACAGAAAATTTACCCAATGAGCTACTTAG
The DNA here is from genome assembly GCA_016801055.1 of Panax notoginseng. Lineage (NCBI taxonomy): Eukaryota > Viridiplantae > Streptophyta > Magnoliopsida > Apiales > Araliaceae > Panax > Panax notoginseng. The sequence continues at coordinate 158,520,431 of CM029012.1, read as the reverse complement.
AGCACTCCCTCCCTATTTGGTCAGCCCTCCCACCTCAAACATGAAAGAAAAGGGAAAGGTATAACCCTTGTGTTAGATAGATAGTATGTTTAAATCATCGGTCGGTGTAGTCGGCTGTTTTTAGTAATAAAATATGTTTAGACAGCTAAAGAAGAAAGAACTGAGAACACCACACGACTAATATTTCTATCTCTGACTTGTCTTATGATCATATATGAAAGGTTCGGCCGAGTCAATATTGGTTTTGTATAAGGCCATTTGCCGGTTTCATACAATATTTCATTTTCTAGCTGGCCAATCTTTGATTCTCTCCCACATGCTGATGCTGCCTCCCTGCCTGCCTGCCTGCCTGCCTGCCGATGCATGAAGGTGGAACATTTTCCACACGCCTTACGGTTTCTCTTGAAAAAGTGTAAAGCACGTCTTGTTGCAAAAAGCTTCACTCGAGTCCCCAACTTGACTTTTATGTAACCGTATAGTCACATAAATTATTGAGCAATTTATGTTAAGAATGCCTGGATTGATGTTATATGGCTCTACCTCGACGCAATTTCTGGTGTTTTAGCAACCATGTGTTTTATATGTAAAGTCACAAGTTTTAGCACATGTTTTCTTTATAATTCTGCCTATGGTTGAAACTATGCCAATATTCCACTAGAAATTATGCGCAATGCATAACAGGATGTACACATAACAATACCAAGAGTTTTAGCCTTCGGTTTTGTATTTAGGCTTACCTAATTTCCGACCAAACTTAGGATATCATAAACTGTTTATAGTGAAAATGCTAGCAAAAGGAACCAGATAGTATAACATCTAGCTAGGTGGCCTTGATAGGTTATGTTGTGAAGCCAAATCCAAATGGGAATAGTGGATCATAATGGGGATCCCCTACATTCATTGGAAGCTGATCAACAGTCTTAAACCAAGTATGTGGAAGCTTGCCTGTGAAATCGTAGTCGCCAAACAGAACATCTGCAACACCTTGTCCTTCGGTTCCTGGAAGCCAAGCAGCTATGAGGGCGTCCATGGTGTCAAGATATGGTTGAATCACAACAGGACGGCCAGAGACAAGGATAACAACACATTTCACGGAGCCACATACATTTGTGATAATGCTTGGGCCAGGTTCTGGAATTGTTAAATTCAAACTGTCTCCATACGTCTCTGCATATGGGGCCTCTCCCACTACTACAGTGGCATACGAGAATTTGTTAGACTTGAACAAGTCAGCATCAGGATTCTCTTGATACACAACTTTAGTCTCAGTGTCAACTGTTCTTTCTATGGCATTGAGGATTGTTGTCCCTGTACATGAAAAAGGTCATTTAGGAACTACATACCAATGCAGGTGAAAATGACCAAGAGCTCACATTCACAAAGTCGAGGAGTAATTAGGGGATGATAGTAAATGTACCAACTGTGATATTGCCATCAAGTCCCTTCCAATCAATTGTCCACCCGCCACACTGATATCCGATGATGTCAGCATGCTTTCCTACTACAAGTATTTTTGATGCCTTTTTAGGAAGGGGTAGCAAAGGCTGGTATGCGGATTTGCCATTCTTCAGCAGCACGAGATTTCCTTACGGCTTCCCTAGCCAGTTCTCTATGCTCCTGTTTCCAAAATACAACATTTTCATAAGTGGGCTTATGCAAATTCTAACCATCTGGTGAAAAGGAGGTCGTGCAATTTAGAAAATTATGATAACACTGACCTTACTTCCTAGGTACTTGGCCATGCTAAGATCAGCCAATGGGTTCTCAAATAGACCCATCACAAACTTTACCCGTAAGATCCTCTTTACCGCATCATCAATGCGGGTCATGGGAATAAACTTATTCTTCACCAGGAAGGATAGACCATGGATGAATTCCTTATACTTTATTGGTACCATGACCTACAACATGCTCACAACAACTAGCTGAATATTCAGTTAAAATCTTACATATTTAACAGAAAGTTCAAATTTCATATATATATATATATATATATATATATATATATATATATATATATATATATATATATAAATAAATAATCTGCTTCTATTCTAAATATTATAATGGGGAAAAGGCAGAAATACAAAAACTGACCATGTCAATGCCGGCATTAATTCCAGTCTCAATGGAATATGTGTAATTGGCATGAGGTGGTGTAGTTATCCTGTCAAGGCCTGCATAATCTGAGATGACGAATCCCTGGAGTAGTTTTTAAGTAAAGATTTAAAACTTGATGTTAGATAGATGCTTCATTTTAGTATGAAACACACAGAAACCAAGTTGAGTCTTGACTTACTCTGAAGCGTAGAGTGTTTTTAAGAAAATCAGTTATAAGATCACGATTAGCATGCATCTTTACGCCATTCCAGCTCGAATAGGAGACCATGACAGTTGCCACACCCTTTATGATGGAGTCGTAGTAGGCTGGCATATGGATGCTGAGCAGTCCGTGCCTGCTTATCAGGGTATTGTTCTCGTTAAGGCCTTTGGTAGTTCCACCATCGCCCACATAATGCTTGGCACATGCAGCAATTTTATCCCTATGCAAAAATTGTACCATAATTGACTGAGATTCAGGGGTGAAGTGGAGAAGACAAATCCAATTATAGATAAAGATCAACCTAAGTTAAAACTAGTATATATATATATATATATATGTACTGCTGCAAAAAAGACCATATCTTTTTGTCAAGTTTTTGTTTCTTTGTTCTTTGTCAATAATGAGTGGAAATTTGATTCTCAACCTAGCTAGAAATTCTAAACATTAGGTTCTCACTATATGCCCCTTTAGAGAATTTTCGTATGCACAGTGTGGTGACTGATATCTAAGCCCTTACTTTCCAGAAACAAAGGGAACACCCTTTAGAGAATTAGCAGGAATGTCTCCCTGTAATCCTGGAATGACCTCAGTCATTGCTCGAACAATCTTGGGATCTTCACTATAGCTTTCGTAACAGCGACCCCATCTTGGATCTCTACAAACCTGTCCATACAGTTAGTTAGTTAGTTAGTGTATGGAAATAAACTCACAATAGTTTTGTTAATTAGTTCAAAAGGTTGTTTCTTTCTATTGAATTAGTTACCGCGATACAAGGTGCAAAAGCATAAGAAATGCCGGTGGCCCTGACTTCAAGAGCAGTTGCAGCTCCAATCTTCTTGACCAGTATAGGGTCCCTGCTCAATGTGAAAAGAGTTCCTTACATATCAGCCTACTTCATCAGATTCAAATTCTTGAATCCAATACGTTAGAGAAAAAAGAACCTTAATCAAATATATATCAATACTCGTGCTTTCCTTCAGGCATTTAAGCCACCTAATGGAAAACCATCTACTTACCTGGTGGCTCCTAAACCAATGTTGTGAGGAAAAATTGTTGCCTTGTACACAGTGTTGTGGCCATGAACAGCATCAATCCCATAAATCATGGGTATCCCAAGACGGGTTGACAGCGAACCCTTTTGGATTTTATTCACCATATTGACCCATGTCTCAGGAGATGCCCGTGGAGCCGGAACACTCCCTCCTTCGCTCAATACACTCCCTGCCAAGACCAGAAATATATGCATGTATCATAAAACAAATTACATATAATAAGGGTGATGATGACGATGATGCTGATAATAATAATAATAATAATAATAATAATAATAATAATAATAATAATAATAATAATGTCGGTGTTTAACATTTACCAATAAAATACTTGTTCATGGCCTCGGGTGATGCCAGAGTTCGTTCAATCTGAGTCATTTGGCCTATCTTTTCCTCCAAACTCATCTTGCTCATTAGGTCTTCAATTCGAACACCTAGTGGCTGTTTTGGATCCTTATATTTCATGTACTCTGCTTGTGCAATGTCAGCACAGCAACACGTAACCAGAATCCCTACGAGAATTACACGAGTTGTTGCCATTTTCTGTCCACCAAATTAATTGCCTTCATAGAGGATATTACTATCAAATGATTATTTATCAAGAAATTAACTAATGATTGAAAATTGGGTAATAAGAAACAAGAGACCAGGAATATTGAACAAGAAATAATGATCTCATAAATCAGAATTGAATTAATACATGTGTGAAATTTATCTAAAATAGAAAAAGGCAAAATAATTATATATATAAAAAATTTCAACAATTGAGTCGCACAGTGACACGTACGAGATTGCTATACACCAACACGAGACTAACAAAGAAAAGAATTACAGAAAAAACAGGTTTGAATTAACTATTAGTTGCTGATCATCAATATTGTTCTGGAATTAATTAAGCTTAAAGAAGTACATTACAGTAGAAATTAATTAGAATGGAGAGAGTTATATATGGATGTACTTACAGATATTCAACCGTACGTAACCAACAAGGGACAAATATTATGGTTAGTGGTGAATGTACATTTGGCTGAATGGGGATTTGGAATATATATATACATGGAAGAGATAGAGCTCTGTAGAGATAGATAGATGCATGGTATTTATATCCAACCACTAGTACTAGCTACCTACTTACATACTGCACTAGTCTTTCTTCATGAGCCAAGCAAATACTCCATAAGAGATGAATAATAGTAGTCCAATATTTCGTCAATTATTTTTAGTTTGCAAAAAACAAAATACACAATACATTTTATTATCCTGTCATAACTATTAAACTGATAAATTATTATTCTAATTAGGCCCAAACATGTAACAAAAATACATCGATAATATTAGCAAATTTTGTAAATAAGACGAAATGAAGAGAGTAAGTAGTTCAAATTATACTAGCTTCGCTTTCCATTTTGACTAGTTAAATTCAGTTCTGAAATTTAAAAGTTATCTGTCAATATCTTCCATTTGTTAACAAACAAAAGAAGAGTCATATATATATATATATATATATATATATATATATATATATATATATATATATGGGTAGCTAATTATCGTATTAGTCGTCTGAACATTGCAATAATAAACACCACCACCCCCCAAAATAAATATTGTAAGCTGTTTTGTCATGAAACGGTTTAGTCAATATAATTTATTTGGGTTTCAGTTTATTTTTTTCTCTTGGTGGATCGTACGTACGATATTATTGTCTCTTCAATATATGTATGCTGCCAATATAAAGAGTTTTGATGGTATTAATATATTAAAGTAGTGCTATTTTTTGGGTAGCTCGTTTGGCTATATATATAATTGTATTTTATTCATAATCTAAATCAATTTGCAAACCTAGCATCTAGCATCAAGAGTTTATAATTAGGAAATATAGTTACATACATATATGATATACATTTGTCTATATATATATGTAGACAAATAATTAAAATGTTATTAACTAACTAGGGTTTCTTTTGTTGAAAATGAATGAGAATAAATGAAGCATGTGTAGTAATTTTGCTAGCTTGTTTGTTGCATTATATAAGTCTTCCTAGCTCTCTATATAGCTCTCTCTATATACTATACTAGCTACTACGTATACATATAGATATACCTACTTTCTTTAGCAATAGCATATATCTTCTCTTCTTTTTGAGCAAACAATACCGGAAGTGGTTAGTATGAAATTTATTTTGGAGAAAGTTAATTGGTCAATTGATCAATAGAATACTGACACGCATGCGAAATTGTATGTGTGTCAGTATTCTATTAACCAATTGACCAACTTACCAAAAAAATAACTTCATGCTAACCGGATCCAACAATACTATATATAAAGAATGTACGTAGTTTATGGAGAACACGATACTAATACATATATATCACAAAAGTGTGGTTGTGATGATCCCAAATCAATAAAATTAAATGATGATAACAATTAATGAAATTGGTAAAATAACACAACTATCCTTATTATAATACTTGAGATGTACGTTTCCTAGGTCTAATATTGTCAATTTTATCAATTTGCTTACCCTATCCTATTTATTCTCCTCTCTCTGGATGGATTCAACGTAAATTTTGTAACGACGACTTTATTGATGAAATTATATCAGCCTCAGCCAGTCGAAGAAAAGTTCACGTTACTTTTTATGTACATATTTAGATACCATCACAATATATAGTAAAATTAAACATTAATTGGCAAACGTACAAGCCAGCATAGCATTCTGTAAGGATTGTTTTTTTATGGGAATTAATGGACTTAGGTCAAAATATATCTACTCTTTCCGTGGCTAAACCATGTTAGGTTTGGATTGAAAGAATGTAATGAGTTATTTTATACTATTCCTCTCCAAATAATAAAATTTATAAATTTAGGAGGAATAAGAATCATTCCAATTGCAACCAAACACAATATTTTTTATTTCATAGGAATGAGTCATTCCATTCTCATCTTCATTACCCAAATCCAAACGCATCATTAATATTTAGTTTTATATTTTATTTTTGGAAGCCCTGATTTGGATCAGAAGTTTAATTAATATTACGTTTGGATTGAATGAATGGAGGAATTGATATTGAAGGAATGAAATGGAGATCTAGTAGAATGATTCATTATATTCTAACTGGAATAAGTCATTCCTTACTAATAAAATTCATAAATTTGAGAGGAATAAAAATGATTCATTCCATTAAAATATATAGAACTACTAAATATAATATTTTTTATTTCATAAAAATAAATCATTCTATTCTCACATTCATTCATGAAACCCAAACTTAGTACAAAGGTAACAGACCCAAACCATCATACGTACTAAAACTAAAATGAATTCATTATTGGCTTTAAACTTCAATTATGGTTTTGTTAAATGCTCATTTGTATTAATGAATATATAAAAGATGGCTTTAGTGTTATCATATTAATTAATTTAAATATTTTGTTCTTCCACAAACATATTAAATTCTATACATGTTTGTATATATATCCTTGGATATGTACGTACAAAATTCCCAGCTGCAATCGATCGAAATAAGATTCTCATTGATAAAAGTGTAGCTGCTGCACGTGCTCATATATGCACACCACAAGAATCTGATCAGCTAAAATACATAACGAGAGATTTTAGGGCGACGGTCGTCTTTACTCACCAGTCTAGCGACCTCTTCCTCCTCTTTTTTTTCTCTCAAAACACTAAAATCATTTTATGCAACTTTATTTTTTATATGTATTTAAATTAATAATTTAAATTAAAAAATATTATTAATTTTTGAGAGTTAAAAAAAATAATAAATAAATAAAAAGGAGGGGGGCGATTGCCAGACCGGTCAGTAAAGACCGATCGCCCTAGAATTTTTCATATATAAAAAGTACTATATGTATTTGGGTCGTCTTCTGTTCAACATCCACGCATGCACTTCTGGAGATTTCTCCTTGATAATCTTAATACTACTTCTATTCCATAATAATAGTCGTTTTAGTTTCATACATATGAATTAATTAAGAAAGTCATTCAATACTATCATTTAATAATTAAAATTTATATGAAGTTTCATCACCATCCCTTTATGGAAAGTTGAAAACTACTAATTAATACAAAGGAGAAAATTTCTTGGGATAATAAGAAAAGTTAGGGGTAATATAGAAAAATAAATAATTTATTCTCCTAGAAAGTTGTAAACGATAAATAAATTGTAACAAATTTTTTTTTCTAAAAAGACAATTATTATGGAATGAATGTAGTGTGTGTATATATATATATATATATATATATATATATATATATATATATATATATATATATATATAGTCCGGATTTAAGCTCACCCCTTATTCAACTCACCCGAGCTCACCCCCCTTTAGCGACGTACTCGACGACGGTTCGGTCATACAACCGTCGTCTATACTTTTAGCGACGGACAATATATAGCGTCGCTAAAAGTATAGACGACGGTTGTATGACCGAACCGTCGCCGGATCCGTTGCTAAAGGGAGGGTGAGCTCGGGTGAGTTGAATAAAGGGTGAGCTTAAGATCCGGACCGTATATATATATATATATATATATATATATATATATATATATATAGAGAGAGAGAGAGAGAGAGAGAGAAAGAAAGGATCAAGAGCATGCTCTTTATCCAACATCCTTGCATACCCTTCTTTAGCGACAGACCGGACGACGGTTCGGTCTGTCGCTATATGTTGTTTGTCGTTAAAAGTTAAGACGGCGGTTCTATATATAGCGACGGATCGAACCGTCGTCCGATGCGTCTCTAAAGGAGGTATGCAAAGTATGTTGGATAAATGATAAGTTTAATATCCGGACTGTATATATATATATATATTAAGATTAATTACTTAATATTTGCTTAGAACTAGATGGAACTTATGAACTTGCAGAGTAAAAAGATCTTAACTAGAACTTAGTTGTTGTTTTGTGCTCCCTCCCTTACTTTTTAAATGTTGTTTAAGAGAAGTATTTTTGTCTATTAATATTTATCGTTTAATAATTTTAATTAAGCATTAATTGTTAGTTTTCAATATTACTCAAAATATTAAATATAAATTTAGTTCTCTCACTATTCTCTGTCTAATAAATAACACTTTTTTTTCAATACAAGAACTATATAGACAATTAACATTATATTTAATGTTATACAATTATTTTTTAAATATTTATGGATAACTTTAAAACAACACATATTAAGAAATAAAAGGAGTAACAAAAAGATGAAAGGAGTAACAAGAGTTCTAGGAGTAAGTACTTTTCAATCTTTTCAAGCAATTATAGCCATATTTATACATCAAGTCACTTCTTTTTATTGCAACATTGTTATATAAAAATTACTCATTATAAATATAATTTTCTTAAATTTTCAGTAAAAAGGTGTGGAAATATTTAAGCATGTACAAAGTACTCATAATGGATTAAAAGTAGTTATTTTAATTTGTATTGTAACTCAAATGTCCGTACATTGCTCTTGAAATTAAACTTAACATAAGTATATATGAAATAGACTTCGGATTTTAAGCTCACCCCTTATCTAACTCACCCGAGCTCACCTTCTTTAGCGACGAACCCGACGACGGTTCGGTCATACAACCGCCGTCTATACTTTTAGCGACAGACAACATATAGCGTCGCTAAAAGTATAAACGACGGTTGTATGACCGAACCATCGCCGGGTCCGTGGGGGGTGAGCTCGGATGAGTTGGATAAGGGGTGAGCTTAATATCCGGACAGATATAAAATGAGTCATAAAATGTTATATATGGAGACATATTATATGACATAATTACAAGTATATACTACAAATTAATGAATTTCAAAAAAACAATATTAATAATATTTCAATTATAATATTAATAAACTAATAATTAATACTCTATCAATGAGAATATGATCACAAGAACAACAAATTAACCTCACGACTAAAAAGAAAGAAAAGTACCTCAAAATAGTGATAAAATAAGAATTCACATACTCGTGAAAACAGAATCTGTGGGTGCCAAAAAATCTCAGTCTCAATCATAAAACTATGAGCTCGTTGACTTGGTTTATAGAGTAAAGATACATATATATAACAGCTTGCAGTAAATTTTAAATAATATGTAAAATTTGAAACAGTCGTTTAAGTAATACTATAATCAGATCCAATTAAGTAATGCACGATGCATAACCTGCAGAGTTGAATGAGGGAGACAGAGAGAGAATATATATATAGTAACATCGTTCTTTAAAGATTTATATATCATTTACAGAAACCTAGCTAGTTAAAATACAGTTACGGTATATATATATATACTATTCGGATAAAACAGATAAACTAATTAAAAAGCTAGCTAGATAAGGGTGTGAACGGTGGGTAAGTGGATCATATTCATATATAACTAAAGAAAAAAAATAATACAACTTGAGTGGCATCTATATATACTTACAATTAAAGTTGATGATCAAGATCATGAATATATTGCATACCTGTAGTTCTTTGGTTACAAGTAGTTTGTCAAGTACAATTACCATAGAAAAGGTTGGTGTGAGGAATGAAGCCTGGTCCGAGATCAATATACCCATAAATATGTACGTGTGTGTATATATATATATACATACATACATACTTCGCCGACGACCATTTTTGATATCAAAAAATTAAACACCAGATCAAGAAGAGATCTATATGTATATATATGAACTAGCAAAATAAGTAATGGAAAGATATTGGATCTTGGATCAAACTTCATTCCAAACACCCCCTTTTCCTTTCTTCAAGAAACTCTCTCCACATCTCTCTCTGCATCTCATGATTCAACAATCAAAACCTAGCTAGCTAGCTATATATACATATTAACCTACAATATTAATGAAATAAGGCTGCAAGCTAGCAGTACTCAAGTTCCCAATAAACTTCCACCAAGTGATATATGTGTATATATATATAATACAAACATAAAATAGTGGGGAGAGAAGAGAGAGAGAGAGAGATTAGCAATAAAAAAAAGAGAGAGAGAGAGAAAGATACCAGAACTAGAGTCCATACATAACATAACAGAAAGAAAAACAACAAAGATATAATAAGACTGACTGACTACATACATACATGTGGAAAGGTAGCATATATGCATGATCATATCATGGACTCGTATCATAGACAGGACTGGACAGGTCATATAGGTAATGGCAAAATATATAAAGTAAGTAACAGACATAGTGGGTACTGTACATTGGAAGGATGGTCTTATTTTGTACTGATTTTCATATATTAAAGGCAAGTACCGACTTATTTTAATTGATCAACTTATTAGGTTAATTTTGATGACTCATCGTAACTCAGAATTTTTTTTATTATTTTCAGATCTTTTTAGTCATAAATTTTTATATTTTCAAAAGTTAATTTAAAAGTTCAAAAATTATGTATTTTCACAAAATTTTAGTACGCGTTTATTATTAATAATGCAATGTAATACTATCATTTATCACTAAAAATTGAATAAAGATAAAAGATTAAAATAAAAAAGAAAAACGTTTGAGCTATCAAGTCACTAAATTTAAAATGTTGAGTTGACTCAAGATCAATTAAAATATCGTATAAAAATATTATATATAAATTTTACTTAATAAATCATTTTCCAATTTATTGGCTAGCTCGTGTTTTGCTGCGATTATTAGATTTGTATTAATAAAATTGTCATCTGGTGAAGTGATAAGACTGTACGTTTATATATTGTTGAAATTAATGTTTTCGTCACAAAACTTTCTTAATTTTTATTATTAATAAAACAACAAAATTGCCGTGTCATTTGGTGAGGTGATAAGACTGTTTATATAAAAACATTGTTGAAATTAATGTTTTGGTCACAAAACTAGTCCTAGTGTTTGGGTGAAATGATTATGTGTAGGATATATTGAGCATTTGTGTTGGAACCTGAAATTGAGAGTTGAAAAAATCATTTTTCTTAATTAAATTAAGAAAAACAGAATAAGCACGGAAAACAATGAGGACGAAGCTTGGGATCGCATGGAACTGGCAGGGCGGCCACACGGGCCAACTGCTCATCCACTACTAGTAACAATACAGTTTCATTGGATTATTACTCCCTCTGTCCTCAAAAAAAAATTATATCTTAAATTAATATTTTTTTTATATAAATTAAAAAAAAAAATTATCTTTAGCGACTTTCTTAAGATTATATAAAATAATGAGTTATTATTATTATTATTTATATTAATAGAACTCACTAAATAATTTATTTATTTTTATGTATCTCAAGTCGTCCTTTTAAGGTTAAAAAAGATTATATTTTCAGGAAATATTACTTAATTACCATTATACCACAAAAAGTTGAAGTCGTAGTTTTAATATAACACATCAGCAACTACAGGAAGGAAAATAATATCTTCATCATGCTGTAAAAGTGTCACCTCCCACACTAAAGCATGATATATATATATATATACACGGTCTAGATCTTAAGCTCACTTCTTATTTAACTCATCCGAACTCATCCCTTTTTAGCGACGGACCCGGCAACGGTTCGGTCATACAACCGTCGTCTATACTTTTAGCGACGCTATATGTTGTTCATCGTTAAAAGTATAGACGACGGTTGTATGACCGAATTGTCGTCGGGTCCGTCGCTAAAGGGGGGTGAGCTCGAGTGAGTTGAATAAGGGGTGAGCTTAAGATCCTGATTCTATATATATATATATATATATATATATATATATATATATATATATATATATATATTATTACTTTTATGTCTTAATTTTTTTATGTTTGAAATTAAAGAGGGAGATCACAAAACGAATGGTAAATTCCCAAGTAAGATATCGAAAAGAAATTATTGCATACGAATATTAATTCTTGGTATAATTGTTACAGTTGAATTTATGTGTAGAAAAAGTATTTTTTTTAAACCCAGAATGACTATATAAATACAAGATACTCACATATGAAATAATAATTACTCCATAAACAATTACTCCATAGAAGTAGTTGATATATATTATCGATCATGCATTACTATATATACACACACACACACACGAAGTTTAAAGAATTGCTTGATTAATAATTATATATGCTCTCTTTTCTTCAATAAAACATTGAAAATTAAATAAAATTAATTATTTGTCCCAATAAATTCACAATTTTTACCCTATTAATTAATTAATATCAACTCTTATTAGTGAAATTGTAGCACTAAATATGAAAGTAAAATTATAAAGAATTCCCGCAAGATCTTTTGTCATAAGTAAGAGCTTTTTGATGGATGCGTAATTATTGGTCTAATAAAAAAAATGTGATTCCACAGAAAATCATCGAGTTTTCTTGTCAAAGTCATTTTTGTTATTAGTCATTTTCACATGGACCCACAACATTTCCAATCCTTCTTTACATTAATTGTTTTTTTTTTATTTATTTATTTAATTTCATAAAAGCCCCACCACCACGTACCTCTAACATTTTAATATTAATATTAACGGAAAAGAAAGAAAAGTAAAGAGAGTTTTGTTTAAATTTATTTTCTCGAGCAAAATCTGTGTCGATCGCTTTGTAGCCCAAAGAAGTGGAAAAATACATAGAGCTATTGGTTTGGTGACCAGGTTTGAATGTGTTAACCACTGCATGCATGTCCCACCCACCCACCCACCCACCCAACCACCGTCTCTCATGAATAATTTCTTAATTAATTTGCTGCGCATTTACATTGTTTTTGCGAGTTTGAACACAAAACACATCATCTTTTTTCTATTTAATTTCATATTTTAATTATTTAGGGGCATATATATAATTATTATTTTAATTATTTTTTTCTATTTAATATATATATATATATATATATATATATATATATAGGCCCTGTTAGAGAACCAAACCCGACTCGTCACTAGTCGTGTAGGTAGACTCGAACTTGTAATCAGAAAATTCGACTCCAACTTATTATGATCAGGAAGTAAAAATTAATTTTAATATTTGTTTCCACTAGAATACTTAATTTAATTATTTTGTACCCGGATGGATATTCCCATTTTAGAGTGGGATGAAAGAAAAGAAGATATGGGAGGAGCAGAGGGGATTATTTTCTACCTTTTTCTTTTCCGTCAGGCAGGCAGGCAGTAAGTATTAAAGAATTAGTCCAAATTCACCAAAAGGATTCAACAAGTTGAAAGAGCAGCAGGATGTACAATGTATTTCCTTTCCTCTATGCAGCAACTTGTTTGATTTACAACATCAACTTGTCAAAAATAACCCAGAAACAATGGGTCATATTCAAGACTACTGGTTCTTAACAATTTTAACACTGCTGTAAAACCGCTTGAGGTCCTTCATAGCCCTTTCTTCAATCTGGATTGATCGAATGGTTGAGGGGGTGTCCATCTCTGGTTTAAACCATCGGTTTGAAGCTGCCGACTCTGATGGAGAGCCCTGGCTAGTAGTTAAAGAAAATCCACTAGTTTTTATCTTTGGGCTGTGGGATAGAATCTGCTGCTGTTTTCCATGCTTTAAGACAAAATCAAACACACAATTTTCAGAACCAATACTTAATAGAGAAAGGCCGAAACCAAATTCTCTTCTCTATACCACTTAAAAATAAGGGAAAATGGACACATAACATGCATGATATAGCCCGTGTAGGGAGAGAACTAAGCAAGGAACCGGAGATGGAGAGTTAAGTACTTACCATAGTCTCTTATGTTTTATATGCATACGCAAGTCGGATGAAAAATAATGGGTGATAAGAAAGATAAGTGTATTGTATGCTCCCAAAGTAAGAGCTGCTACACAATCAATATAGATTTGAATTCCTAAATAGAAGTGAAATGATTGACAATGATGAAACTAGAAGACAGTGGCATGGCATGCTGGTCATGATAGACTGGCTTCTAGCCCAAAGTCCAACCTTTTACTTCCTTCTCCCAAAGGTTCTACTTCACTTTTTTGGGTGGTTGATTATCTGTTTGTGTTTGGGGGAAGGGTGGCGGGCCACGGGTGTGCTGAAACTTGTTCGTCAATAGAACCTATAGTTATAACTTATATAACGTAGCAGACACTATAACAACTAACATATATATGTAGAGAGAAATTCTCACACCTGTTGCGATTGGATATCCCTTAGAGATGGACGAGAAATAAGAGGTGGAGTCCCAGAAGTGGCCCAAGGAGGGGTGCCTCTTTCTCCATCAGAGACCTGAAATGCCCCAGGCAAGACCATAGGTATTGGAGTGGAAGGCAAAAATGAGCTCAATCGAAGTTTCGCACCACTTTTACCATCAGAGAGCTCTTCCGATTGATCTTTACTTCTAGTAGTCATATCCTCTTTGCTTTTACTCTGCTCATCCTGTATGTCACGAAGAGACGTGGGGCCCTTCGAAATTTTAGTACCGCCCCAAGCAGGACCCTCAACTTTGGGAGTTGGTGGTGGTGGTGGTGGAGCAGCATCTTTGGGAGTATCATCAAGAGCGCCACTTAAGAACATAGAAAGCCCACCTTTTCTGTTCTTTTTCTTAGTTGCTGCAGGAGAAATTTTTTTACTTGAGATGTCACCAAGGCCTTTCTTAATTGAGAAAGGAGACTCTTTGCTGGCTTGGTTACCAACACTTCCCTCAAACTCAGAATCCTCCTCCTATCAAATGACAAATTGTTGAATAAATAAACTAATTTAACTTAATTCATTAATATTTCAATAACATTATTAGCTTGAAACATAGAATCAGAGGAATTCAAATGGCAAATCGTATCAGCAAATATTTCTAAACCTCTTGCTTGCACAGAAGTTAGATTTCCAGCCGTTAATCACCACATATGATTAGGAGTATAATTGGTTCTTAGAGTTAACTATAATGAGATTCTTCAAGTTATGGCTTAGTCAACAAGTGGACACATAAGTATGAATTGTGGACTCAAATTTCCTACATATTTCAAATTTTATTAAATTATCCTTATTCAGCATTCAGATCCAAACCTGGCCACCTAAAATATTCCTAACCTGAAAAAATATTCCCCATAAAAAACATCTATACCTGGATATGTCTTACCCTTAGCCTCATATTTATCTGTACCTGGATATGTCTTGCCCTTAGCCTCATATTTTTAAAGCCTACAATAAGCAAAAGTTGCATCGAAAATATTCTATCATGACATAATAATACTCCCTCCGTTGCAAAATATAAGATCACTTCCTTGATCTTATATTTTGCAACGGACTATAGATTTATTTTTCTTCAATAGGGTTAACACAGAGAGAGAGGGAAAAAAAAAAGGGTATTGATGACTACACTTCTTCATCGGTCAATCTTTAGTAAGATTAGATGATTAAAACCTTACCTTTTGCTTTATTGGAGAAACATCAACGGGAGAGAAACCCTTTACAAGGTTTGGTTCAACATTGATCCCACAATTTCCAGACACTGATTCCACTTCTGCTGCCTTATGCTTGCTCTTTCTCCTCTGTTTTCTAGACGCCACCCCCTTTTTGCTTACTTTTCCATCTGGCAAAACTGACGACGATGCTTTTGCTGGAATGGTTTCAACTGGAACACCAAGCTCAGCAAGAGAGCTCTCCAATGCTGACCTTGTTTGAAGTTTTGCTATCTGCTGATCGTCGAGGAGATGTCCATTAGCCTGCTTCTCTTCAAGCATTTCAATCTGCTGCAACTTTTTCCTCAAAGCTCGGATTTGTCTGCAAATGCCTTGATTTGCATCATCGTATGGAAGAAGAAAGCTGTCTAACCTCTGGAATCTATCCTTCATTGAGGTTGATATTTTAGTGTGGTTGTCACGAGTTCTAAGAAATTCGCTCTCGCTATCCTCTTCTTCGCTGTTCATGATAGCAGGAAAAGTAGCTGTTGGTGTTGGGAGGCGTCGGTAACTCCATGGCTCTGATGACTTTGAATCCAAAGATTTCTCAAGAGTTGCCAAAATATCCAATGAAGCAGTAGCAATAGCATGTGTTGAGACTGTAAGAATATAATCAAGGTTGCGAATTACAATATCCTGCAGCAAATTTCAGAGACAGCTTAGGAAAGTCAGGTATGATCAAATATCAATAGAATAAAAAATAAACTAAGACAACAGAACATCATAGAGACAATGATTGATCACTGATGTGAATGTCATTAAACAAAAGACTGTCTTTCCTATCATATTTTTACCAAAACCACCACAGTCAATTATTACTCACTGCAGAGGATGTACCTCCCAAGAAGGTAACATGGGGAAACACATTGACAGTTGAAACAAAGAGAAGTAGATTTCTACCAGAGATATCGGTTATTAAAAATAAGACAGCCTCCAAGCAGTATGTTTTACATGAAAATTTAAAATAATAATAATTAAAAAAAACAAACAAACAAGCAAAACAATCATCGAGAGTAAATAAAGAAATGAACTTCTTGGATATTTCAAAAGTCTTTTGTGTTAGCCATAAAACTCAGGATTTCGAAAACAAGAACGAATATTAGCATATCATTTATAATAAACCCGGTAGAAGGAAATTCACGTACTCAAGGACATGAAATAGACCACGGGGGTGCCATAGGTGTACCTCGCAATGCTTCCTCAGATCATTTGCCCCAAGTGAATCTGCAATTTCAAGCAGTTGTATTGCACTTCGAGGCTCCACCAAAAACTCTGCTGCCACTTTCTCACAAAGGCTTTTCAAGCTCGGAACAAGCTTGGTTTTAATATCATCCTTTTGAATAGTTAACAGGATATTGTCAGACTCCATATCGTTATGTGCAAAATTTTCCTCCAACTCATCTAGTTCAACCTTAGCCTTTAGCCCGAGGTTCTGAGGATGATGTGAAATATTGGAAGGATAGACAGGATGATAAAGAGAACTAATAAACAAGAGATGTGTCTCTCCTACTGAAACTGAAGTAGCCTTTTTTACACCATGTAATCGAGTTGCAACTGATGGATCATCCTTTCCTTTCTTTCCATCCCACATATAAACATCACCAGTAGAAGTTACTGCAGCAGTCCAGTACTTTCCGGCAGAAACACTAACCATATTTCTTCCACAGAGAGAATATAGCTACATAGAGAATATGAATTCAGTTTTAATCCAGGTACAAGTAAACAAACACCACACACACCCTGAGAAACAAGAACCAAACAAATACCTGCCGACATTGAATATCAGGATCTGAAGACAACCAATAAAACAATGCACCATCATCTGTAAGAGCCATACTATGTACCATCCCGGCAGCTATGGAAACCACATGAAGCCGCTCCTTACGATGAAACTTCAATGGCATGCTCCCAATTTTTTTATTATTTCTAGCAATCACTACACGTCTTGGAGTAACAAGTCGATGACCCCAAGTGAATACCTGCAAACAATAGTTTAACAGTGTAACAAGAGAACAGTAATAATAGTGTAGCAGTTTTAAATGTGTTTGCATATACCTCTCCTTCAGCTCCTAAAACAATAGTGTGATATTTAGCTGCTGCTACTCTAATAAAAACTTTGCCCTTCAAATATTCAACGACTCTTGGAGTGTAATTTGAGCCTGAGTTGGAAGTGCCATAACCAAGCTGGCCTTCTTTATTGCAGCCCCAAGTGAAAATCTCACCCAACTCAGAAACTACAGCAGTGTGTTTGTTTGCTGCAGCAACAGCAACTATTTTTGCCTTTAAGGAACTCACTCTTCGAGGCGTGGCTTGGGTGTCCACAGATGTATAGCCAAGTTGACCCTCTGCAAGAGGTCTCAAAGATCAATAACAGTAGCATTAACACTATAAGAAGCTTTACTTTTAGAGATAAGCTGGATGAACTCCACCTTGCTTCATTTTGATGGCAAACTAACATACAAAACCAGCTATAAGAGGATAGAAAGATTTCGCCTTTTTTTATTAAAAAAAATAGAATGATGAAAAGAAAATGATCCTTAGGCAATGAATTAGGATTACATGTACACAAAGAATTTCAGAAAATTTACCTCTATTGGAACCCCAACTGAACACCTCCCCACCCTCTGTTGCAACGACAGTGTGATGTTTAGCAGCCGCAATTGCCTTGACCCGTCGGGCCCCTAAACCAGAAGTCACCTGACGTGGAGTAATAACAGCAGCTTGCCCGCTGCAATATTTATGATAGTAAAGAACATATTAAATATGATTAGCATCTTTCAACAAAAATACAAACAGCTTAAAGTAGAATTATCTTGGAACTGGTTACCATAGTGGTTAACACAACCACCCACTACTTCATATGTTAAGCATACAGGAATTTGAGTTTCTCTCTTGAGATATATACATGAAGTGTACAAAATGTCAAAATGTTTTGTGAGAAAACTACAATCTGGAACACAACATAAAATAAGCACTCATAAACTGCTTGCCTTACACACGTAAGAGATATATCAAATATGTATATGTAATGCAAGGTTGTGACCCAAAAGATTGAGCAAGATTTAATATTATTCCTAGAATCAACTGGATATATTAATTTGCATGTACATAATGGTGAAGTCAACAACACTCGAGCTTGATTTTGAAAGAGTATATTTATAAAAAATATTGCAACTGAAAATATAAAGAATCCCAATGCAGTTAGATGTCTGCTAGTTTTCCTATACATATAAGGGAAACCTAAAAGGCTAAAGTGAAAACTTATCAATGAAATTTGATGAAATACATAACTTATTAAACTAATCAATTTAAGAACCAAATAATAGAGAGGATGAAATTGTTAAAACATGAGAGAATGAAAAGAAAGGACAGAAAGCTAACAGGAGAGAAAATCAGTTTCAGCCCTTGCGAGAGGTTTGTGATTTTAAAAAGGGAAATTTTCTTTTTGAGTTTTTCTCGGGGAGGAAAGCTCATAATAGAAAAAGGTAGAAAGAATATGTAGGCAATTCCACTTCTCATAGGACTCTAGATCTGAAACTCCTATACCTCTTTCCCTCAACCCCCTTCCACCAAGAAAAGATAATGAAAGAGCTCATAACATAATTAGGTCTGGTTCCAGATTAACCAGACCCACAACCACGTACTAGATTTTCATGGCCCCTCTATCACACCAAATCAAAATTGAGTTCCCCGTTATAAATCCCAGCCACCAAGTTGGAGTCGAATTCAAGTTTAAGATACGGTCAAATTGCCAAAAATTCTAAAAGAATATAATACTGAAATCAAAATAAAATGTTGATATCAAACTCCAATAAAACATGAGATTTCTTTTAAATTGAATGAGGATAGTAGGAAACTAGGAATTATTTCTGCTTACCTGTGAATATCAAAGTCGGGATGCCCAAGGCGTCCCCCCCTCCCAAATCCCCAGGTGTAGACTTCCCCTCTAGAACCAATTGCTACACTATGGAACTTCGCTGCAGAAACTAACTTGATAAAAGAACCATGAAGCGAATCAACTTTGCATGGCAACTTCTGAATGTGTGCATTTCCAGTTCCTAGTTGATAATTCACGCCACTTCCCCAGCTAAACAACTCCGTAGCTACTGAACAAATATAATAGATACTCCCGTTATTCTAGATAATACTGCATCTGATGTATAACCACCAACTGATCCCTGGAAACTGAAGGTCAAGTCAAACATTGAACTATACCTGAATTATCTCCATTCCCTAAAGCCTGCACCACTGGCCCAGAGAGAAGATCAACAGGTGTGCGGGATTTAGAGTCCTCCAGCGTGATAGATGCACCGGACTGAAGAAGAACGCTTGCCACCGCAAGATGACCAAAATGCAGAGCCCTATGAAGGCTACTCCATCCTGATTCCCCATCCTGAAAAAGAAAAGGAATGACCATCCAAATAAGCTATCAAAACAAGTTTCAGCATAACAAAACCACAATAGAAGGATTCCTATACGACTAATAATCAAGAGTTCGTTCCTCTACCACCAAGATCTAATCAGTTAAGCAATCTAAATGTTCAGCTCAAACAAACATTTCTTAACCTTTTTTTTTAAGGGAATATTTGGCCTCAGTTTAGGGATTGGAACCAGCAACCTTGAGGTTATTCCTCAAGGCATCTGCCATTTCTCCCAACCCCTGGGGTCCTTATCCAAATTATATGTCCTCTTTCTTTAAGAATTTCATATTATCAACTCCATGTGGTCATCCGAAGGTATTTCTGTAATTGCAATCTTTACACTGCAGAATGGGCAACCAAACCCCTGCCAAGGAAATGGAGAATTACATTGCCTAGACAGCATCTAGAAAATCCTAGACTCATGAATTTTCAACTGTGACTCGCTGTACCTACCAAATTACAATACCCAGTGCCCTGTAAAGTTTATTCAGGTTGCAACATACCCCATAAAATGAAGTAAGCTTCAAACAACATATATATTAGGGGGTTAACTAAATGTACACTAAAAATAAAGCAGAACTTGAACTTCTTCACATATCAATCAAAAACCTTTCATCCGCTGTTGATTATGGTGTACTAGATCAGCTTCTGAGCCTGTGATTAAAAGAAAATAATAAACTCTAACAAGGATTTTCAAAACAAAAAATCAGTCTTTCACTCTTCTTGCAACTGAGACCTCAAGTTTCACTTACTTTCTCTGTCCTGCTTTCCTACAGAATCTGCTGCACTCACTCTCAGATCTCACTCACTTAGTAGAGATTGGCGCAGAAGAAGAATTTGTAAAAATAAGAGGTAAGATGCAT
This sequence comes from Panax notoginseng, assembly GCA_016801055.1. Taxonomy (NCBI): domain Eukaryota; kingdom Viridiplantae; phylum Streptophyta; class Magnoliopsida; order Apiales; family Araliaceae; genus Panax; species Panax notoginseng. The sequence goes on along the minus strand of CM029012.1, from coordinate 158,499,414 downwards.
CGTACACCAAATCTTGCAAACATGACACAAACTTAGCCAAAACTATGAAATGTTGAGGAGTTTACTAACCAATCACCTATGTAATGTTGCCCATTTCAACAGCGATAAAAATTCGTTTTAAAATTTTTTTTAAAAGATAACTGTGTACATGTACAAATGAATCCACATATTAAGTTTAGCGTTTAAAACTTATGCAAAGTTGCAAATCTGCTACCATTATTTTTTCCCTGACAATAGTCACAAGACTGGTGACACTGAAGACAGTAATGGAGATACTACACTAATACAACAAGGTAAGTCTCAAATATAGTACACTGAAAAAAGGATAATCTACATAGTGTATTCTAGCCATCATAGTCAAATTCCAAATAGAGTAATCATCTGGTGGTGATCCCATAAGGGTTCAGAAAATTCCAAATTCCAAATAGAGTAATCATCTTATTATCACATAGTCTATAGTCCCTTAAGAATTCACAATGTTACATGTTATTTGAAATTATTTTAAAATGTTTTGGGGACTCACTACCAGAGTCTGAAAATAAAGCATAACATTTAAAACTTTAAAAATGAATAAATAAATGATTTGCATTATAATTTATGAAATTGTATAATAATAAGAACCTCAAAATAATACATACATAACATAATAAAGAATTCAGATGATTGGATTAGATAACAAACCCTAGCATTAGGGTCTGCACCAGCTGCAAGTAACCTCCTAACAATTGGTATGTGATTTCTCCAAGTCGCAATATGAAGAAGCGTTAGACCAAATGCATTCCTTGAGTTGATATTCCCCCCATTCTTCTTCAGTAATGCTAAAGATGAATCTACATCAACCACAGAACCTTCACGAATAACCAGCCACATATCTTTTGCGGATCCACTTGGTAAGTACTTACGGGCAGAGATTTGTGAGTTCTGCCTTGAACCAAGCGGCAAAACAAATTCCTCCATAAAACTAGTATGAACTAATCACACTAAAATTGCAGAAGTTACAGCTTAAGTACTCCCACCACTTATTCCAAATACTATACTTAACAGCTCCATCAGTTAAGAAAATAACATGTACGCATTCACAAGAAGACGTCAATAGTCAAAAATTTCAGAACAATGATGAAGAGTTGGGCAAGGTCAAAATAACCATCATCTACTCTTAAAAAATGTTCAATTCTCCTAATTTATCTTATATGGTAAATCAACCCAAGCAATTAAATTTAAACAATAAATACTTGAAGTAGAATTAAGGACCCGTAACCCTTATGCCACCACCATCATCATCAACATTTGTATCATGAACACATACCAGCTGAAGCAGCCATTCCCAAACTCCCATAAGACTTCATGTGCTACGATAAATATCCCATAAGTAGGAAAACTCACTGCATTCGGAAGTCTTATATCAGTAAGCGTAGTAATTGGAAGTATTACAATTGGTAAAATGGAATAATTACAGATAACATGGCATGATTCTCCTGATCATGACAGTGTAATATCATAATATTGAAGGCAAGCACTATCAATATTCAGTAGTACGAAAAGAAAAACGGAAAGAAAGAAATGAAATGGCTTTGCCCCTAATAGCTTGTGACCACAGTCATAAATAAAGGAAAGGAAATGAAAACTAAACAATAGGTAAGTACTATGCAGTAAGATTTTGTATCTGGTGGTGAGTTTAACAGACAATGAAAAGATGTAAACCAACAATGCACAATAGGTTTCCATATCCACGCAACTACAATCATAAGCTGTGGTGCAACCACAAAATAAATTGTGTCATACATGTGTATTGCCCAATGGAGCCTGAATGAACGGGAATTTAGTGTTAGCAGAATATGATATGATTGGATCTAGCTTATTAAATGTGTTGTGCAATTTTGGTTATTAATAATGAAATGCTGTAAGAAATTCTGACTTCCCTTAAAGCATAAAAGGACAAATTGAGATGTCAAATTAGAAAGTATATGCATTGGCCAAAAGTGGAAATTCAAACACGTAAATGATTGTTCTAACATTGTGAGAGGGAGCCTAGAATCTCCAACACAAAGGAACTAATCTCAATCTTAGAAATGATCTCATAATCAATATGCCCTAAATTAAGAAACATCAACTAAAACTCCAGCACTTGGCTCGTATAATTCATGTCGCAGTTCAATTTTACCCATCAGCTATTAAATCAGGCATCAAAAAGGATTAGAAATTAAATCCAGTTGGGTAGAGCATTTTCCCATTTCACTCTTACTGATATCAAAGAGTTTTGCGAATTCCAACCAACTGAAAAGAGGAAATCCCTTGATAGAAAAAAATATAAACCACATATATTCGCTTCCAGATAGCAATAAAAAGATTAATTATTTAATTAATTAAAGAGGCAAGCTTTTGATACAAAAATAAAAATGGAGCATACCCAAAACATTAAAATAGAAACTTGAAGATAAATAAACATCCCAAAGATTTTGTAACCATGGGCTTGCATAAGCAAACACCAATAGGTTGACATATCACTACCCTACATTGCTCTATAAAATTGGTCAAATTAATACCGAGACACGTACAGTACCCATAAAATGAGATCAAAAAGTAACAATGTAAAAAATCAAAGTAAGGAAGAAATTCAAAGGGAAAAAAACATCACCTTAAAAAATGAGAATTTGGGAGTCAATAAATCACCAACCGGTTTTCTCTCATCTAGATTTGAATCTGTATTTCTCTGGTGTCGTCGGTTATATGTTATGTTTATTGCGGCGATGACTGTTTTGGGGAGAGAATCAAAGCAGAGAATATACCCGAAAAGGCACCTAAGGAGGAGTGGAGAGAGAAAGAGAGGGGAAGAGAGTTTCAGAAGCACAACTGTTTTGAGTCGAAGGGCAGTTTGGGAAATGTAATGAAACTAATTGGCCCGGGACGATCTTGGTGTTGACGTACGGTCTTAGCCTTAGGCTCTGAATTTTCTGCGAATCCCGAGCCTGAGGACACGTTTTGCTCTGCTGCAGTTTTATGTTCCACTGTCCTCCACGTGGCAGATAATAATAAAATACTAGTACTACTAGAGCATTTTATTTATTATTAGTAATTATTTTTTCCTTTTCATTTTTTGTATTTTTTTAAAACATTTTTTTTCTTTGCCATCTCCAATTTAGGGAGCTACTATGCCTATGTTGTTGATCCGTCCGTCATTAGGATGTCACGCCCTGCATCTGATTCTGATATTTCATCTTTTAAAAACTTCAAATATTCTCTCTCCTCTTTTATGCTTTGGAACAAAACTTATATAAAACTCATTTCAAGGAAGTTGATATTATTATAACAAATAGTATATTTATTGATATTATTATTATAGTTATTTTAACTACACTTAATATTTTTAATAATATTTATTAATTTAATATAATTATTTTGACTTTGACAATATTAGCCTCCCATTTTAAACAAGTTTTCAACTTACGCAAATATAATGTAATGGGTCTATAGATAATAATTACTTTATTATATCTAATTTATTTATATATACATATATATGTATATAGAAAATTAGAATATGTGTCTTAGATACACATAAGTATATCCTATTATTTTTTTAAATGGTGTTCTTTGATATTTCATCATTTTTATTAATGATTATTTTGATATTTCACTAATTTATTAATTAAAATTATATCATATTAAGTGTAAGACACGTATAAGCTTGTAGGTGTGTATAGTCCCACCATTCAATGAAAAATCTTATTTATAAACATTAAAGGTCCATTTGGTAATTACTTATACTTTCACTTTTTTGAAATCTAAAATATAAAATGGTGTTTGGTAGTATTTATTTAAAAGTGAAAGCAAAATTAATTTTGACAGCAAAAAGGTCAAAACTAAAAAAAACATTACCTTTTCAATTTTAACCAGCAAAATTTCAAACTATAACTTTTTGTTAAATAAAATAAAATTAATACCTAAATATAATTATATATCAAACAATATTGTATTATTTTTCTTTTTGTTAGTTTTCAGAGGCACAAAAATTATCTAGAAGGGGGTTTAATAGATATTTAAAATCTTTTTCTTTTCAAATAGTAAATTAACATATTTGTTAATTAAAAAATTAATTTACCACAGCAGAATGTATGAATTAATTATCCCCTTTAAGATAAAACAGAAGTTATAATTTAAATAACACGTATAGCCGATATAGCAGTTAAAGAGAGTGAATGTAAATGACACAATTTTTTAAGTGGTTCAGAACACTCAAGACTCCTAGTCCACTCTTTTACTTTACGAGTAGGAAATCCACTAAGGATATTGATACAATTCAGTGATTCTTTCAAGATCAACCGTCTTGGAGCAATAGTTCACTAAGAACTCTTCAAATCCAACAGACTTGGATCACTAGTACATTGAGTAATCTTCAAGTCCAGCAGTGGCAGTTATGTTATGAGAGTTTTGTTGATGTTGTGCTACTATGTTGCCTTAAGCATAAGTTCTAAAGAACTTAGTAGCAAAGCAAGACCTCTTCAAATTCGTAGAGTGAGACTTTGATAGATGTTCTAATGATTTGTGCGTTCTTGTTTTTTTGTAATCTTCAATCTGTTTGCCTTATGTAGGAGCCTTTGAAATCTTCCCGTTGAGAAGCTTCCGTTGGAGCATTTAATGCTTCAAATATTCTAGGATCTTGATGTTGACATCATAGGATTATGTGAACACTCCTAATTTTTAACTTGCCTAACACAGCAGACTGCTTTCTTCCCTACCATATCTGAAAAGTCACTTTCACCAGACCAGTTGAAAGTCACCTTTCTTTTTCCTTTTGGCTCTTCGATTTAGGTTAGGGATGTTGGTGAGAGCATTAGGATTCTCAAACATTAACGTTCAAATATCAGTCGTTACTGTTAGACATTTTTGTTCATCAGACAATCAAACTTCGACGATTCCGACGCTGACGGATGAACACTACGATCGTGGTCCGTTGATAAGTGCTTGTAGGCGATTTACTCTGGACTGCCTCTACGATTCTGCCTTAACTTTGACAACGCTTGACTGACTACGATTTTATTTAGTGATGCCTTGAAGATTTCACGATTTCGAGCGCATCTACGATTTTTGACTTAGCGACACTCGGTAAATTGCTTATATGATCCCAAGAGGCTTGCTCGGCAGACTACGATTCTGTCTTGTCTTCTGCAATCTCTTACTTGTTTGCCAGACTACGATTTTGTCCTGGTCTTATCTATTACAATTCATAAGATCAACCTAACAAGTTTGATCTTTCTACTACAAGAGATTTTACAAAGAGATAAACATTAAGCTCAGATCAACTTAACAATTTTGATCTTTAATCGAAATCCTTGTACATATGATTTATTAAGGACTTTACATCTTTTGATAATACTTTATTCCAACATCAAATTTAAATATGCAACTCCCAACACTTTTCATTAATTAACGTAAACAAAAACAAATTTGTATGAAAAATATAAATAAAATGTAAAACATAAAAGGAAAAATAATTACCAAATCAACCCTAAGTATATATCTATCTTTCGCATTTTATTTTTTAAATAATAACAATAAATAATAAAATTAAGATAATAGCTCTCAAAGAATGTCTTAAATATTGAACTCATATTATGGTGTTGGGGTAAAATAGCCATTCGGTGGATAAGGTTTGCTTTGCGTGATGGTATCGTGATTGTGTGTTAAGAAGATGATTAGAAACACAATTAATTTTAAGAATAGTTTTATTGCGACAAAACATATATAAAAAAGATGATTTTGATATTATTTGTTAAATTGTAATTAATTAATTAATTTCGCCGAACTCGATTGTTACGACCAATTATAACCATACAAATCGATTCATATCTCATTCTTGTATACATTCGTTAATCACCAAAATATTATTGTATTTTAAATAATTTATGTTTCAAATTAAAAATTGGAGTAATTAATAGTCTATATGTACTCATTTACTAACTTTTTATTAAAAAAAATATCTTTTTTATAATAGTATAAGCTGACAAAATATTCTCAAATTTATTTCACAATTTTATTATCATATCATAACTAAATATTAATAAATTAATATTAAATATGTAACAAAAATATATCCTTATAATTCATAAGTTTTGAATAAAACTTTTTTTAAAAAAATAAATGATGTATATAATATTTTTAAAAGAAAAAAATCAATAATAAATTTGATAATAATTTAAGCTAAAGTTGTAAAATAAGCTTGAAATTATTCGACTAGGGTAGTATGTGAAATAATATCGGAGCAAGTGAAATAAAGAGCACAAATGCTTTAACATTTGAGCTATGCCATGTATTCGTTAAATTTGAGTTCACGTAATTGACAATAATATTTATAATATTTTTTTTAATATTTAGGGTAAATTTGATTTGACATAATTAATAATTAAAAAATAAACATAAATATTTGTAATATATATATATGTGTGTGTGTGTGTGTGTGTGTGTGACACCCCCAAAAAAGGTATACAACATCCATTTTGAGTCGCCAAAATATATGGTATAGAAACAACTACATCTTTACTATTACAACATAAGAACTGTGAGTTTAAATACAAATATTGTCATCTAGACAATATTCACACTCAAATAAGTCCTCATTACAATTATTGATACATTAATTCACAAAAATGGTGAGGACTACTAAAATAACTTCTAGAACCATCATTCCATACCCCTACTAGTACTCGCTACATTCTCGTCTCCTGAGAAAAATGGAACAAAAAGAAAAAGTGTGACGCCCCCAAAATAGGTATACAACACCCATTCTGAGTCGCCAAATACATGGTACAGAAAACAAACTACAACTTCAATAATACAATTGTCGTGCAAAATACGACAACACATACTGTGAGTTTAAATACAAATATTGTCTTCTAGACAATATCCACACTCAAATAAGTCCTCGTTACAATTATTCAAACACTATTTTACAGAAATAGTGAGGACTGCTAAAACATCTTTCTAGAACCATCACTCCGTACCCCGACTAGTTCCTGCTATGTTCTCACCTCCTGAGAAGAAAAATGGAACAAAAAGGAAAAGGGTGAGCTCAACTAGCCCAGTAAAGAATATTATGACTAAGATAATATACAAACAAATTATCGTTAGTCTTCAACAGGGAAAAATCTGATAGAATATAATCGACAACAAGTTTTAGATCAACAACTGCAGCGGAAACAGCAAACCATTAGAAGAGTCAAGTAGAGAAAGAATTCTACTATCTTCTAAGATTTAAAAGTCCATCATCAATATTTTATCCCTGTAACATCAATTAATAATCATCTTTATCCAAATATTCATCTTTGCACTACAGGCCAAAGATATTCATTTGTATCACCTGTCAGTCATGTTCATCTCAACACCTGTTCATCTTTGCACTACAGGCCAAAGATATTCATCAAGTAATCATACATCTTTGCACTACAGGCCAAAGATATTCATTAATATCATCATTTAGGACTGAGGATGATGAAAAATATCTTAAAGAGAACGAATCCAATGAGACAGAAGGACAAATATTAAGGATTCGTATATCAGTTTATCCAAGATCAATAATACTTCATAATAATAAATTGTGAAGCAGAATTCACAAATATAGATCAAAACATGGATACAATCAAAGATAGTAACCATAATAGACATCTTGGACAAAAAGAGAAAATTTTATTTTTCGGTGAATAGTGCCGTATTCGTGAATAGTGCCGTATACGTGAATAGTAACGTATACGTGAATAGTAACCCCGACATAAAAAGTTCCAAATTTGATAAAAACTCATATCAATATTTCAGCATAATGATATTGAAGAAAATAATATCATTTAAGAAGAAAATAATATCCCTTACCTAAAGATATCAGTACTTCTGGTCGGAATACCGGTATAAGGCTGAAAGAAACTTGCTCTGATGAATAGAAACTCTCAAATTATCTAAATACTCACAAAATACACTCAATAATCTAGAGAGAGAAAGAGAGAAAACTTGTTTCTGGTGTGATTTTCAATTCTAACTTAGCCCTCTATTTATAGAAAAATTTTGGTAGGTTTGACCTGCAACCTGATAGCTTTACCTGCTACTATTCCCACCCACCACATTTGAAATATAATTCAGCACATTTCTTCACCAACCACAAGTGGGGCCCACCAATTCTAGAATTTTCCATCAAAATGATAAACTCCGAAAATTCAACAATTTCTGAACCAGTCATCTTGTAAAATTCATAATAAATCATACGTTCATTTTTAACGGTTCAAAATTTGTGGACATATACTCAACTTATATATGTATAACATATCCAAAAATTACCACGATCCAACGGTCGGATTAAAAATTATAACACCCGCAATATTTCTCAAAAACCCTGATTTGATTTTTAATACCTCCATTCCGATAAAAATACTGATAAAACACCTCAACATTAACTCCTTCATTTTTAACCACAAAAATATATCCCTCATTTATATCCACATAAAATAAATATTTCCTTATCATATGAATCAATAATTAATTATTCACAAATAATATTACAGAATCACATTTATGACAACCAGGCCGTTCCCAGGAAAGAGGGGGCTTTCCAATAAGGATTTTTCCTTACTGGCGCGCAATTAGATGACCAAACCTCTCCTTAGACAGAATTTTCTAGACATTGTCAATAATGTTATCTAATAATATTATTCAAATAATATGAATTATTGATCTGATAATGGAAAATACTGTGCAGCAACAATTATTGAAACAACAATAATATAAAATATCAATGCAACAATTATTGAATCAATAAAATAAAATATTGAACAATAACTACTGTAACAATTATTGAGTAGTGCCTTCTTACGTAAGAATCAATAATTGGTGCAATACCGTGTGCTACTGTATTTTAATCACCGGGTATTCCAACAGTATTAACGGTAACAACTACGTCGTTATTAATAAACAACTTATACTTGTCGTTTTCTTCATCCAATCGCTTTCCGTTATGGGGCCCACACAAGGCTACGCCGTCGTACGAATATTCCCCGACAGCAAGAATATTCCACGACCAAACGAATATTCCCCGACAAAATGAATATTTTATAACCACTTGCTTATTTTGTAAAATTTGCACATTTCACCCATAACCAAAGTATTATATCAAATTAACCCCTTATTATTCACAATAACATTTAAAGAAAATTTGATTTTATTCATTAATAAGTTGGGGTCTTACAACCTCCCCTCTTTATGAAATTTCGTCCTCGAAATTGACGTACGTACCTGATGTTTCAAAAAGGTGAGGATACCTCGCTTTCATTTCTGATTCCAACTCCCAGGTCATTTCTTCAATAGCATGGTTTCTCCACAAAACCTTAACTTGTGGTATAACCTTCGTGCGTAGGACATGCTCTTTCCTATCCAAGATCTTAACAGGTACCTCCTCGTACGTTAAATCTTCAGCTATCTCGTCTGGTTCTAACTCAATAATGTGGTTCGGGTCTTTAACATATTTACGAAGCATAGATATGTGAAAAATATTATGAACACGAGACATGCTTGGAGGTAATGCGAGTCTATATGCCACATTTCCTATTCGTTCAAGAATCTCAAATGGACCAACAAATCTTGGATTGAGCTTTCCTCTCTTCCCAAATCTTGTAACTCCCTTCCATGGTGCAACACGTAATAATACATGATCCCCAATATTAAATTCCACGTCCTTCCGATGAAGATCCGCATAACTCTTTTGTCGATCCTGTGCCGTTTGTATACGTTGTCGAATCGTTTGGATCTTCTCTGTAGTAATGCGTACCAACTCTGGTCCCAACAATGTTGCTTCACCCACCTCGTCCCAGCATACTGGAGAACGACATTTTCTTCCATACAACGCCTCGAATGGAGCCACACCTATGCTCGCCTGATAACTGTTGTTGTAGGAGAATTCCACCAATGGTAGGTACTTATCCCAACTCCCTTTGAGATCTAGGACACAAAGTCTTAATAGATCTTCAAGAGTTTGAATAGTCCTTTCTGATTGTCCGTCCGTTTGAGGATGGTATGCCGAACTGAATCGTAAATCCGTGCCCATAGCTTTCTGCAAGCTAACCCAAAATCGTGAAGTGAATCTTGGGTCACGATCCGAAACTATGGATACTGGCATGCCATTCAATCTCACAATCTCGTTCACATACATACTAGCAAGACGTTCAAGGGAATAAGTCTCACGTATCGGTAAGAAGTGAGCGGACTTGGTTAATCTATCAACAATAACCCAAATCGCATCTATACCTTGAGAAACCTTGGGAAGACCCGTAACAAAATCCATAGTAATGTGTTCCCACTTCCATTTCGGAATCTCAAGTGGTTGCAATGGACCCTTTGGTACTTGATGCTCCGCTTTTACACGTTGACAAGTTAAACATCTCGAGTTAAACTCCGCGATCTCTCTTTTCATATTGCTCCACCAAAATGTATGTCGAAGATCGTGATACATTTTGGTACTCCCAGGATGGATTGCAAACGGTGTGTTGTGTGCCTCCATCATTATTCTATGCTTCAAATCAAAATCGTTAGGAATACAAAGTCTGGAGTTGACTCGAAGTATTCCTTCTTCATCGATTCTTGCTTCTGGAATAGCACCTTCTTGCACTTTCTTTTTCATACGCATCAGCTCCATGTCCGCAGCTTGAGCAGTTTTAACTTTATCGATTAAAGTCGGTTCTACTCGTATATTTGATATCATCATGTGGGTACTTGGAGCCTTCATCTCTATCTCCATCCTTTGCAAGTCATACAAAATGGGCCTTTGTGTTAACAACATTGCACTCGTACCCGCGTATGATCTTCTACTCAATGCGTCAGCTACTACGTTCGCTTTTCCAGGATGATATTGGATGGTATGATCGTAATCTTTCAACAGCTCGAGCCAACGTCGCTGCCGCATGTTGAGTTCCTTTTGGGTGAAGAAATATTTGAGGCTTTTATGATCTGTATAGATCTCCACTTTCTCCCCATACAGGTAGTGTCTCCAGATCTTCAACGCAAAAACGACTGCTGCCAACTCCAAATCATGAGTAGGATAATTCCTCTCATATTCTTTGAGTTGTCGTGAGGCATAGGCTATGACTTTCCCATGTTGCATGAGAACACATCCTAACCCTTTGCCTGAAGCATCGCTGTAGGTAACAAATCCATCCGAACCAGATGGTATTGTCAGAACAGGTGCCGAAATGAGTCTCCTCTTGAGTTCTTGGAAACTCTTCTCGCATTCCTCACTCCATACGAATTTTGTATCTTTCTGAGTCCGCTGAGTTAACGGAGTAGCGATTCGAGAAAATCCTTCCACAAATCTCCGATAATAACCAGCTAAGCCCAGAAAGCTACGTACTTCGATTACTGACTTAGGTTGCTCTCAACTGTGACTCATATCCCAATCTTGGATAGTACGTCACAATGACACCTATCAGTTTACTACCGCACGAATATGGCGTCCCCTACGGAGAGTTTGGCTTCAGTGCATTCCGCAAAGGAAGTCACCAGATATAGGCTTGGGTACAAACTTCTACAGTTAGGTTTTTAACTCCTGAAGTTCAATAGGAGCCATTCGATATGAGATTTTAGAAGTGGGTTTTGTACCGGATTCAAAGATGATACAAAATTCAATATCACGCTCTAGAGGTAGGCCAAGAAATTCATCAAGAAATACGTCAGGAAATTCTCTAACAACAGAAATATTATTCAAATCTGACGTGTTTTTGTTCAAATCCATAACATGGGCTAAGAAAGCTTGACATCCGTTTTTCAATAAACGAATAGCTTTGTGGCTTGATATGACAGTGACTGATTTTAGTGGTTTAGTAGTTTGAATTCGTATGACAGGTTGGTTAGGAATATGAAAACTAACAACCTTACGAAAACAATCAATTTTAGCATGATGAGTGGTTAACCAATCAATTCCTAAAATCACATCAAAAGCAAGTATCTTTAAAGAGATAAGGTCAACAGGTAATGTGATTGTGCCAACTTGGATTAAGCAAGATTTATAAACTGTAGATGTAACGAAGGTTTCTCCTAACGGAGTTTCAACAGATAAGTCAAAGTCCAATTTCTCCGGAGTCAAGTTTAAACGTTGAGCACAAGCAGGAGAGATAAAAGAATGGGTAGAACCGGTATCTAGTAAAGTATAAACTTCGCAAGAATTCAAGATTAGCTTACCCGTGATCACCTCGTTCGGGTTTCTCGCGTTTTGGCCAGTAACGACAAACGCCCTTCCAGGGACCGCTGATTTCGACTTATCCGGGACAGCTTTTGGAGTCACCATCCCCGCTGAACTTGGTTTTGCTACAGAACACTCTCGAGCTATATGACCCTCCTTTCCACAGTTATAACATACCTTGGATTGTTGTGGGCAGTTTGGGCTGATATGTCCCTCTTTCCCACATTTGTAACATACGACCGGTGGTCGTTCTCCTCCCCTAGAAACAGTTGATGTTTGTGCTGACGTCTTCACATTATCATTGTTGTACCTTCTCTTCTTAAAATCTCCTCCCGACTCGCTCCTTCTATTATCACGACCACGATTACCACCAGAGTGGTTACCGCTTTTGTCCGAATATTTTCCTCCCTGCTGGTTTTCATTGCTTCGATGATTGCCGCCACCGGTATGACCCTGGTTGTGGTCCCTCGGTTGCACATACTCATTATCTCGCTCTAATAATTGAGCCCTATTTACAACATCTGAATATAAAGAAAATTTATGAGAGATAAGATATTGTCGAATCTCGGGTTTTAGACCTCTCAGAAACATCCTTGTCATTCGTTCCTCATTTTCGACCAAATGAGGTGCAAACCTGGATAACTCTGTAAACTTCGCCTCGTACTGGGACACCGTCATGTTGTTTTGTTCCAGTCTGATAAACTCTACCTCCTTCATATGATGAATACTTTCAGGAAAGTACTTGTCATTGAACAGTTTTTGAAATGTTTCCCAGGACATGTTGAGTGCGTCAGGTTGGGTACGCTTCACAGACTTCCACCAGTAGTCTGCCTCACCGCGGAACATAAAGGTGGCGAATGGAACCTTCTGTTCCTCCGTGCATCCCAAGACATCGAATATCTTGGTAATTTGCTTGACCCACGTTTCCGCCATGATCGGATCCGGCTTTCCCTTAAATTCTGGTGGTCCCAATTCTTTGAACTGCTTGGCTGTGACAAACCGCGCGTTATCATTTCCACCCGTATTCTGCACACGAGTCTCCCTCGTCTGATTTTGCATGAACTGCAAAAAGCTCCTAAACATTTCATCATTCATCGTTTGCTCGGTAACGTTGTTTACAGGAGGAATATTACCTTCCTGTTGCACGTTCCCCTGGGTGGTGATCAAAGGTGTCTCCACGGTCTGATTTACTCCATTATTAACGTTCTCAGCTGCCATTCTTAAATACTGCCATAAAACAAGGGTTAATAGTCATGTCATATATTATCCCTATACTCTGACCGACCAAATAAACACCAAATAAACTTAGTCAAGCCATACTAGTGAAGGAATTCCCCGTCTCTCCCCTCCTAGTTCTTGTCTCACATCTCAGCCAGGGATCATATCCCTAAGCTCTGATACCAACTGTGACGCCCCCAAAATAGGTATACAACACTCATTCTGAGTCGCCAAATACATGGTACAGAAAACAAACTACAACTTCAATAATACAATTGTCGTGCAAAATACGACAACACATACTGTGAGTTTAAATACAAATATTGTCTTCTAGACAATATCCACACTCAAATAAGTCCTCGTTACAATTATTCAAACACTATTTTACAGAAATAGTGAGGACTGCTAAAACATCTTTCTAGAACCATCACTCCGTACCCCGACTAGTTCCTGCTATGTTCTCACCTCCTGAGAAGAAAAATGGAACAAAAAGGAAAAGGGTGAGCTCAACTAGCCCAGTAAAGAATATTATGACTAAGATAATATACAAACAAATTATCGTTAGTCTTCAACAGGGAAAAATCTGATAGAATATAATCGACAACAAGTTTTAGATCAACAACTGCAGCGGAAACAGCAAACCATTAGAAGAGTCAAGTAGAGAAAGAATTCTACTATCTTCTAAGATTTAAAAGTCCATCATCAATATTTTATCCCTGTAACATCAATTAATAATCATCTTTATCCAAATATTCATCTTTGCACTACAGGCCAAAGATATTCATTTGTATCACCTGTCAGTCATGTTCATCTCAACACCTGTTCATCTTTGCACTACAGGCCAAAGATATTCATCAAGTAATCATACATCTTTGCACTACAGGCCAAAGATATTCATTAATATCATCATTTAGGACTGAGGATGATGAAAAATATCTTAAAGAGAACGAATCCAATGAGACAGAAGGACAAATATTAAGGATTCGTATATCAGTTTATCCAAGATCAATAATACTTCATAATAATAAATTGTGAAGCAGAATTCACAAATATAGATCAAAACATGGATACAATCAAAGATAGTAACCATAATAGACATCTTGGACAAAAAGAGAAAATTTTATTTTTCGGTGAATAGTGCCGTATTCGTGAATAGTGCCGTATACGTGAATAGTAACGTATACGTGAATAGTAACCCCGACATAAAAAGTTCCAAATTTGATAAAAACTCATATCAATATTTCAGCATAATGATATTGAAGAAAATAATATCATTTAAGAAGAAAATAATATCCCTTACCTAAAGATATCAGTACTTCTGGTCGGAATACCGGTATAAGGCTGAAAGAAACTTGCTCTGATGAATAGAAACTCTCAAATTATCTAAATACTCACAAAATACACTCAATAATCTAGAGAGAGAAAGAGAGAAAACTTGGATACAAAATACACTCAACGCAGCAATTATTGAATCAATAAAATATAATATTGAACAATAACTACTGTAACAATTATTGAGTAGTGCCTTCTTACGTAAGAATCAATAATTGGTGCAATACCGTGTGCTACTGTATTTTAATCACCGGGTATTCCAACAGTATTAACGGTAACAACTACGTCGTTATTAATAAACAACTTATACTTGTCGTTTTCTTCATCCAATCGCTTTCCGTTATGGGGCCCACACAAGGCTGCGCCGTCGTACGAATATTCCCCGACAGTAAGAATATTCCACGACCAAACGAATATTCCCCGACAAAATGAATATTTTATAACCACTTGCTTATTTTGTAAAATTTGCACATTTCACCCATAACCAAAGTATTATATCAAATTAACCCCTTATTATTCACAATAACATTTAAAGAAAATTTGATTTTATTCATTAATAAGTTGGGGTCTTACAAAAAGGGTGAGCTCAACTAGCCCAGTAAAGAACATTATGACTAAGATAATACAGAACAAATTATCGTTAGTATTCAACAGGGAAAAATCTAATAGAATACAATAGACAACAAGTTTTAAATCAATATTCGCAGCGGAAAATAATAATTCATAGAAGAGTTACGTAGAGAATGAAATCTACTATTATCTATGAATTTAAAAGTCCATCATCAATATTTTATCCCTGTAACATCAATCAATATTCATCTTTGCACTACAAGCCAAAGATATTCATCAGTTGGTCATGTTCATCTAAATATCTGTTCATTTTTGCACTACGGGCCAAAGATATTCATCAGAAATCATTCATCTTTGCACTACAGGCCAAAGATATTCATCAGAAATCATTTAGGACTGAGGATGATGAAAAATATATTTTAAAAAAAACGAATCCAGTGAAACAAAAGAATAAATATTAAGGATTCATATTTCAGCTATTCCATGTCCAAAAATATCTCATAAATAATCATAGTGGAGTAAAATTCAAGAATGATCAAAACATGGATACAATCAAAGCTAGTATCCATAATAGATATTTTGAACGAAAAGAAGAAAATTTTATTTTTCGGTAAATAGTAACTCGTGAATAGTAACTCCGACATTAAAAGTTTCAAATTTGATAAAAATTTTTAACCAATATTTCTGCATAATGATATTGAAGAAATAATATCATTTTCGAATAAAATAACATCCTTTACTTTGTAAAGACAATACTTTTAGTTGAAACACCGGATATAGGTTATGACTTGAACTTGCACCATATAGCAACACTCAAAGTATTAAAATACTCACAAGAATACGCTCAATATAACGAGAGAAAAAGAGAGAGAAATCTTTAGTTTCTGGTGTGATTTTTAATTCTAACCTAAGCACCCTGTAAGACCCCAACTTTTATAAATAAAGATGAATTTTCTATAAATATCATTTTTGAATATTATGGAGTTAATTTGATATAATAGTTGTGGGTAATATTTATAAATTTTGCAAAGTACGCAAGTTGTTATATAATATTCGATTGGTCGGGGAATATTCGTTTTAACAGAGAATATTCGTACAACGACACAATAATTGGTGGACCCCACAACAGAATTATTGTCGAATTGAGAAAACGACAAAATTATCTTTCTATAAAAATAACGGCTGAGGTGTTACCGTTAAAACCGTTAAAACTGTTGAACTACCCGGTAGTAAAAGTATAATAATACGCGTGGTTGTATAGTAGCACACGGTATTGATTATTGATACTTACGTGAGAAGTCACTCAGCTATACTCAATTATTGTTACAGTAATTGCTGCATCATATCTCTTAAATTATTGTCATAGTATCATCTGTATAATATGTTATATTATTAAATCAATAATTGAGACGTTGTGGTAAGTTTAGTTATTTTTATGGGGGGCCATATGTCATCATCTAAGAGTCTCTTAGTCAATAGTAATTACCGTCGTCAATAGTAATTACCGTCGTCAATAGTATTTACCTTGGTCAATAGTATTTACCTTGGTCAATAGTAATTACCTTCGTCAATAGTATTTACCTTGGTCAATAGTAATTACTTTCGTCAATAGTAGTTGTCCCTTCAATATTAGCAAGAGTCATTTGACCCTTCGTTAAGACCAAGAGTCATTTGACCCTTCGTTAAGACCAAGAGTCACCCTCAGTTTTTCTATAAATAGAGGCCTAGGGCTTCATTATTTTTCACGAATTCATTCAAGCTATAGAGAGAGAAAGTATAGAGAGAATAAGAGAGAGAGAATAAAAGTATTCTGCTACTTCACTTTTCCAATATCCAGTTCTTTTAAGGTAGGGAATATTATTTTTTTTTATATTCATGAAGAGAACTCCTGTTGTTCCATTCTTTATTATTCTGTTGGAATAACCTGTATACGCGGTCTACCCTATACTTGGTGACATTCTCCTATTATTCTGTTGGAACATCCTGTCTGTGTGTTTTACACCGGACCTGGTTCCGTCTTTATTATTATTCTGTCGGAATATCCTGTCTGTGTATTTTACACCGGACCTGGTTCTATTATTTATTATACTGTTTTTTATTATTCTGTCGGAATATCCTGTCTGTGCGTTTACGCCGGACCTGGTTCCATTATTTATTATTCTGTCGGAATATCCTGTCTGTGCGTTTACGCCGGACCTGGTTCCATTATTTATTATTCTGTCTGTGCGTTTACGCCGGACCTGGTTCCATTATTATTATTCTGTTAAGAATAACCTGTCTGTGCGGTCTATCGCATGCATGGTAATTTTTTTTGTTATTCCATTCTTTACTATACTCAGTTGATTAAAACTTTGACTTCTATACTCCATGAAATTAGTGAAATATCCTTGACATTTGCGCTTCATCTAGTATCTATTCATGAAAATATTCTCCTGATCAGTCTTGAAGTTTACTCCACAAAGCAGTATCATGTTGACAATTTGGACGTTGTTAATTCTTGGATAAATTAATTCTTGAACTTGTTTTATTAAATTCTTATATCATTGTCATCATCCTCATTTTTATAAAATGTTGAAAGTCATCTGTGGCCTGTAGTGCATAGATGGACTTGGTATGATTATGACCAGGGATTATTCGGTATAATCATGACCGTAATGTTACAAATGATGTGGTAAAAGTCCTCATTGGCCCGTAGTGCATTGATGGACAGTTGTTGACATGATCATGACCATTAATGAATACACGAATATCCTTGGCTGTAGTGCAGGGGTGATTCGATGATGTGGATTATTTTATTAAGCTGAGTCTCAGCGATAGCAATGTTGAAAAACCTTTTAAATCATAAAAGATAGTAGAGTTTATTTTCTACTTGACTCTTTTAATGGATTGCTTGTTCCGCTACAGTTAAACTTGATGTCTAATATATTTTATCAGTTTAACATTGTTGAAGGCTAATGATAATTTATTCTGCATTATCTTAGTCATAATATTTCTTACTGGGCTAGTTGAGCTCACCCTTTCTTTCACTGTTCTCTTCAGGAAATGAGAACGTAGCTGGGGCAAGTCGGGAAACGGAGTGATAGTTCGAATGATAGTATTAGTTAGTAGTCCTCACTATTCTATGTAATAGTGTGTTAATAAATGTAATGAGGATTCCTTTTGAGTATGAATACTCTTTAGAAGATAATATTTGTATTCAAACTCACAGTTTATGTTTTGTCGTATTGTACACGACAGATGTATTAGTAAGTTATATTTGTATTCTGTACTTTGTATCTGACGACCCAAGATGGGTGATGTATACCTAATTTTGGGGGCGTCGCACACCCTATTTATAGGAAAATGCTTAGAACATCAAAGCAAAAAATTTAATAAAATATTAATATATAAATAAAATTTTCTACGCCAACCTTAGACTTCTGAATTCAACAACTTAGCATGTGATTAATGAGGCTCATAACATATAAAAAACGTTTTTCTTAATTAAAATAATTAAAACTTCCAAAAATCAATTATTTCAGAATTTTAGAACTTCAATAATTCATAATAAATAGTCATTTTATCAGAAAATTCGAATGTCGCGATTTTTTATAGGAAATCCAATTCTCTACAACTTTGCAGAAGAAAATTTTTCTAAATTCCAAACAGAAATTGACCGAAATCCATAAACGGGCGATTTTACAAGCTATAATCAAATTTCAATCAAGAAATGGGCCCACAGACATGTTTAACATGTTTTAAATAACTTTTACAACAAAAATACTCTTTCTCCTCATGTACTCATATATCTCACATTCATTGTAAAAATATCATCATTATTATATTATAATAATATAATAAAATATTATTTTATCAGAAAAGATAAAATATCGATTTTTAACAATTGTCACTTTAAAAATTTTCTACATCTATATCCACATAAAATGAATATTTTCCTCATCATATAAATTAATAATTAATTATTCACAAATAATATTACAGAATCACAGTAATGGCAACCAGGTCGTTCCCAGGAAAGAGGGGGCTTTCCAATAAGGATTTCTCCTTACTAGCGCGCAATTAGGTGACCAAACCTCTCCTTAGACAGAACTTTCTAGACATTGCCAATAATGTTATCTAATAATATTATTCAGATAATATGAATTATTGCTCCGATAATAGAAAATACTGTGTAGTGACAATTCTTGAAACAACAGTATTATAAAATATCAACGCAGTAATTATTGAATCAATAAAATAAAATACTGAACAGTAATTACTGTAACCATTATTGAGTAGTGCCTTCTTACGTAAGAATCAATAATTGGTGCAATACAGTCTGCTACTGTGCAACAACGCGTATTACTGCGTTTTAACCACCGGGTATTCCAACAGTATTAACGGTAACAATTACGCCATTATTTATAAACAACTTATATCTGTCGTTTTCTTCATCCAATCGCTTTCCGTTATGGGGCCCACAAAAGACTGCGCCGTCGTACGAATATTTCTCGACAGGAAGAATATTCCACGACCAAACGAATATTCCCCGACAACAATGAATATTTTATAACCACCTGCTTATTTGAAATATTTGCGCATTTTACCCATAACTAACCTCATTAATCAATTTACCCTTACTATTTCAAAATAATAAATAGAGGAAATTAAATTTCATTTATTAATAATTTGGGGTCTTACAACCTCCCCTCCTTATGAAATTTCGTCCTCGAAATTGACGTACGTACCTGGTGTTTCGAAAAGATGAGGATACCTCGCTTTTATTTTCGTTTTTAACTCCCAGGTCATTTCCTCAATAGCATGGTTTCTCCACAAAACTTAACTTATGGTATGACCTTCGTGTGTAGGACATCCTCCTTCCTATCCAAGATCTTGACAGGTACCTCTTTGTACATTAAGTCTTCCGCTATCTCGTCCGGTTCTAACTCAATAATGTGGTTTGGGTCTTTCACATATTTACGTGACACAGATATATGAAAAATATTATGAACACGAGACATACTTGGAGGTAACGCTAGTCTATAGGCCACATTTCCTACTCGGTCAAGAATCTGAAATGGACCAATAAATAGTGAATTGAGCTTTTCTCTCTTCCCAAATCTTGTAACTCCTTTCCATGGAGCCACACGCAACAATACATGATCCTCAATATCAAATTTCACGTCCTTTCGATTAAGATCCGCATAACTCTTTTGTCGATCCTGTGTCGTTTGTATACGTTGTCGAATTATTTGGATCTTTTCCATAGTCATACGCACCAACTCGGGTCCCAACAACGTTGCTTCTCCCATCTCATCCCAACATATTGGAGAGCGACACTTTCGTCCATACAATGCTTCAAATGGAGCCACACCTATACTTGCCTGATAACTGTTATTGTAGGAGAATTCCACCAATGGTAGATACTTATCTCAACTCCCTTTGAAATCTAGGACACAAAGTCTTAATAGATCTTCAAGAGTTTGAATAGTCCTCTCCGATTGCCCGTCCGTTTGAGGATGGTATGCCGAACTGAACCGTAAATCTGTGTCCATAGCTTTTTGCAAGCTAACCCAAAATCTTGAAGTGAATCTTGGGTCACGATCCGAAACTAATGATACTGACATGCCATGCAGTCTCACAATCTCATCTACGTATATACGAGCAAGAAGTTCAAGGGAATAAGTCTCTCGTATCGGCAAGAAATGAGCATACTTGGTTAATCTATCAACAATAACCCAAATAGCATTTATGCCTTGAGAATCCGTGGGAAGACCCGTAACGAAATCCATGGTAATGTGTTCCCACTTCCATTTCAGAATCTCAAGTGGTTGCAATGGACCCTTTGGCACTTGATGCTCCGCCTTTACACGTTGACAAGTTAAACACCTCGAGATAAACTTTGCAATCTCTCTCTTCATATTGTTCCACCAAAATATATGTCAAAGATCATGATACATTTTAGTACTTCCAGGATGGATTGCAAATGGTGTATTGTGTGCTTCCATCATGATCTTGTACTTCAAATCAGAATCGTTAGGAACACAAAGTCTGGAGTGGACTCGAAGTATTCCTTCTTCATCGATTCTTGCTTCTGGAATAGCACCTTCTTGCACTTTCTTCTTCATATGCACCAGCTCCGGGTCTGTGGCTTGAGCAACTTTAATTTTATCGATTAAAGTTGGTTCTATGCGTATACTTGACATCATCGCACTCGTTCCTGCATATGATCTTCTACTCAACGCGTCAGCTACCACGTTTGCTTTTCCAAGATGGTATTGAATAGTGTGGTCGTAATCTTTCAACAGCTCGAGCCAACGTCGTTGCCGCATGTTGAGTTCTTTTTGAGTGAAGAAATATTTGAGGCTTTTATGGTCTGAATATATCTCCACTTTCTCCCAATATAGATAGTGCCTCCAGATCTTTAGCGCAAAAACGACTGCTACCAACTCTAGATCATGAGTAGGATAATTCCTCTCATATTCTTTAAGTTATCGTGAGGCATAGGCTATAACTTTTTCACGTTGTATGAGAACACATCCTAGCCCTTTGCCTAAAGCATCGCTGTAGATAACAAATCCATCCGAACCAGATGGTATGGTCAAAACAGGTGTCGAAATGAGTCTCCTCTTAAGCTCTTGAAAACTTTTCTCGCATTCCTCGCTCCATACGAATTTGATATCTTTTCGAGTCAGCTGAGTTAACGGGGTAGCGATTCGAGAAAACCCTTCCACAAATCTCCGATATTAACCAGTTAAGCCCAGAAAGCTACGTACTTCGGTCACCGTCTTTGGTTGCTCCCAACTTTGTATTGCTTCAATCTTCGCCGGGTCAACAGATACTCCATGTTTTGACACCACGTGCCCTAGGAATGCTACTTCCTCAAGCCAGAACTCGCATTTCTTCAACTTAGCATATAACTTATTTTCACGCAGCCTTTGGAGTACCAGCTTCAAATGGTGCTCATGATCTTCACGGCTTTTGGAATATATGAGGATGTCATCAATAAAGACAACAACGAACTGATCCAAATAATCCTTGAATACTCGGTTCATCATATCCATGAAAGCCGCATGAGCATTAGTCAATCCAAAAGGAATTCATAATGCCCGTACCGAGTTCTGAAGGCAGTCTTCGGAATATCCTCAGTTTTAACCTTCAGCTGATGATATCCAGAACGAAGATCGATCTTTGAAAAGAATTGTGCTCCTTGTAACTGGTCAAACAGGTCATAAATACGAGGTAGCGGATACCTATTCTTAATAGTGACATGGTTCAATTCCCGATAGTCAATACAAAGTCGCATACTCCCGTCTTTCTTCTTTACAAATAAAACAGGAGCACCCCAAGGAGATGTACTAAGACGAATGAAACCGATGTCCAACAACTCTTGTAGTTGGACCTTTAACTCCTGAAGTTCAATAGGAGCCATTCGATATGGGGTTTTAGAAATGGGCTTTGTACTAGGTTCAAGGTCAATAAAGAATTCAACGTCACGTTTCGGGGGTAGTGTAAGACCCCAACTTATTATAAATAAAATCGAATTTTCTCTATTTATTATTGTGAATAATAAGGTGTTAATTGATATAATACTTTGGTTATGGGTGAAATGCGCAAATTTTGCAAAATAAGCAAGTGGTTATAAAATAATCATTGTTGTCGGGGGAATATTCTTTTGGTCGTAGAATATTCTTTTTGTCGGGAATATCCGTACGACGGCGCAGTCATTTGTGGGCCCCATAACGGATAACTGTCGGATGAAGAAAAAGACAAAGTTTGAGTTTTATAAATAACGATGTAATTGTTACCGTTAACACTGTTAGATTACCTGGTGGTTAAAATACAGTAATACGCGTAGTTGCACAGTAGCACACGGTATTGCACAGTATAGTTGAATTATTGATTCGTACATAAGAAGGCACTACTCAATAATTGTTACAGTAAATACTGTTCAATATTTTATTTTATTGATTCAATAATTGCTGCGTTGATATTTTATATTATTGTTGTTTCAATAATTATCAATGCACAATATTTCCCATTATCAGATCAATAATTCATATTATTTGAATAATATTATTAGATAGCATTATTGGCAATGTCTAGAAAGTTCTGTCAAGGAGAGATTTGGTCACCTAATTGCGCGCCAGTAAGGAGAAATCATTATTAGAAAACCCCCTCTTTCCTGGGAATGGCCTGGTTGTCATAATTGTGATTCTGTAATATTATTTGTGAATAATTAATTATTGATTTATATGATAAAGAAATATTTATTTTACGTGGATATAAATGAAAGAATTTTTGCATGAAATAATTGTTAAAAGTTTGGCATGTTTTCTGTGGAATTACAATTATTGTTCTCTAATAAAATATTGATTCATATAAATTATTATTGTATAGTATAATTGTTTAATAATAGTATTATTATAATATATTAGCATGTGATTAAAATGCGTTTGAATACTTCGTATTAGTATTATTATGGTTGTTGGGAATGGTTGGTATTTGATTGTTAAGGATATTGCCTAACTTTTGTGGACCCTCACTTATTTGATAATTGTGAAGTTAGGCATGTAATGATGCTCCAGCAAAGACTTTTCAAAGAGTGGGTCCTAAGCTATGGAAAAATAAGATGAGTTAGGCAAAAGTTTGGCAGAAAAGAAATTCAGCAGTGTAGTTTATTTCTCCTTTCGTTGCTATAAATAAGGGGCAACCCCTCCTTCCTCATCACACCGTTTCTAAATTCAGAACTTCTTATTCTATAGTATTGAGAGTATTTTCTTGAGTATAAGAATATTTTGAGCGAAATTTTTCTGCAAGATTTTCTCAGAATAATAGCCGATATTCCAGTCAAATTCAGTTTCTACCAAGGTAAAGGATATTATTTTATTTCAATACTCGTAAGAAATATTATTTTCTTTCATACTCCATAGTATGGAAGGGATATTATTTCATTTCATATTCTCTAAAGTTGAACTTACTATGGTAAGTATTGCTTCTATAATTCCTGAAATGGTTAGAAATTTCGTTTCATCTAATATCATTTCATAGGAATATTGGTCTGAACTTTTTATCAAATTTAGAACTTTTCATGACCGGGTACTATTCACGGGTACTGTTCACAGTTACTGTTCACGGGTACTATTCATAGTTACTGTTCATGGGTACTATTCACGGGTACTGTTCACAGTTACTGTTCATGGGTACTGTTCATGGGTACTGTTCACGGGTACTGTTCACAAAAGAAAAAAAAATAAAAAATTTCTTCCAAATTATCTGTTGTGACCCTTATTCTTAAAGTTTAATTCATGTTTTGATTTTTCATCATCCTCAATCCTAAATGGTGATATAAATGAATATCTTTGGCCTGTAGTGCAAAGATGAATGATTAACTGATGAATATCTTTGGCCCGTAGTGCAAAGATGAACAGGTGTTGAGATGAACATGACCGACTGGTGATATAAATGAATATCTTTGGCATGTAGTGCAAAGATGAATATTGATTGTTGTTACAGGGATAAAATATTGATGATGGACTTTTAAATTTTAGAAGATAGTAGAACTCATTCTCTACGTGACTCTTCTAATGGATTGTTGTTTCCGCTGTATTTGTTGATCTAAAACTTGTTGTCTATTATATTCTACCAGATTTTTCCCTGTTGAAGACTAATGATAAATTGTTGTATATTATCTTAGTCATAATATTCTTTACTGGGCTAGTTAAGCTCACCCTTTTTTTTTTTGTTCCATTTTTCTTCCCAGGAGGTGAGAACATAGCAGGAACTAGCCGGGGTATGGAGTGATGGTTCAGGATAGATGTATTAGTAGTCCTCACTATTTTGTAAAATAGTGTATCAATAATTGTAATGAGGACTCCTTTTGAGTTTGTATAATCTCTATTAGACTATATTTGTATTCAAACTCACAGTATATATGTTATCGTATTTTGCACAATAATTGTATTACTGAAGTTGTATTTATTTCTGTACAATGTATTTGGCGACTCAGAATGGGTGATGTATACCTATTTTGGGGGCGTCACAGTTGGTATCAGAGCTTAGGGATATGGTCTCTGGCGGAGATCGGGGAATAGAACTAGGAGGGGAGAGATGAGTAAATCATTCGCTAGTGTGTCATACCTAAGCTTATTTGTTGGTCGGTTATAATATAGGGATATTATGTGATATGTTAATTGTTTAATTAACCCTTGTTTTATGGCAGTATTTAAGAATGGCTGCTGAGAACGTTAACAATGGAGTATATGAGACTGTAGAACAACCTTTAGTCACAAACCAGGAGAACGTACAACAGGATGGCAATATTCCTCATGTAAACAACACTACCGAGCAAACGATGAACGATGGAATGTTTAGGAGCTTTTTGCAGTTCATGCAAAACCAGACGAGGGAGACTCATGCACAAAATACGGGTAGAAATGGTAGCAATGCGCGGCTTGTCACAGCCAAGCAGTTTAAGGAGTTGGGACCACCAGAATTTAAGGGAAAGCCGAATCCGATCATGGCGGAAACGTGGGTTAAGCAAATTACCAAGATATTCGATGTCTTGGGATGCACGGAGGAACAGAAGGTTCCATTCGCCACCTTTATGTTCCGCAGTGAGGCAGACTACTGGTGGGAGTCTGTGAAGTGTACCCAGCCGGCCGCACTCAGCATGTCTTGGGAAACGTTTCAGAAACTATTTAATGACAAGTACTTTCTTGAAAGTATTCGTCATATGAAGGAGGTGGAGTTTATCAGATATGAACAAAACAACATGACGGTGTCCCAGTATGAGGCGAAGTTTGCAGAGTTATCTAGGTTTGCACCTTATTTGGTCGAGAATGAGGAACGAATGACGAGGATGTTTCTGAGAAGTCTAAAGCCCGAGATTCGGCAATATCTTATCTCTCATAAATTTTCTTTATATTCAGATGTTGTAAACATGGCTCAATTATTAGAGCGAGATAATGAGTATGTTCAACCAAGGGACCACAACCAGGGTCATACCGGTGGCGGCAGTCATCGGAGCAATGAAAACCAGCAGGGAGGAAAATATTCGGACAAAAACGGTAACCACTTTGGTGGTAATCGTGGCCGTGATAATAGAAGGAACGAGTCGGGAGGAGATTTCAAAACGAGAAGGTACAACAATGATAACGTGAAGGCGTCAACACAAACATCAACTATTTTTAGGGGAGGAGAACGAGCACCGATCGTTTGTTACAAATACGGGAAAGAGGGACATATCAGCCCAAACTGTCCACAACAATCCAAGGTATGTTACAACTATGGAAAGGAAGACCACATAGCTCGGGATTGTTCTGTAGCAAAACCAAGTTCAACTGGGATGGTGACTCCAAAGGCTGTCCCGGACAAGTCAAAATCGGTGGTTCCTGGAAGGGCGTTTGTCGTGATGGCACAAAACGTGAGGAACCCAAATGAGGTGATCACGGGTAAGCTTATCATAAACTCTTGCGAAGTTTATACCTTACTAGATACCGGTTCTACCCATTCTTTTATCTCTCCTGCTTGTGCTCAACGTTTAAACTTGACTCTGGAGAAATTGGACTTTGACTTATCTGTTGAAACTCCGTTGGGTGAAACCTTCGTTACATCTACAGTTTATAAATCTTGCATGATCCAAGTTGGCACTATCACATTACCTGTTGATCTTATCTCTTTAAAAATACTTACTTTTGATGTGATTTTAGGAATTGATTGGTTAACCACTCATCATACTAAAATTGATTATTTTCGTAAGGTTGTTAGTTTTCATATTCCTAGCCAACCTGTCATACGAATTCAAACTACTAAACCACTAAAATCAAGTCACTGTCATATCAAGCCACAAAGCTATTCGTTTATTGAAAAACGGATGTCAAGCTTTCTTAGCCCATGTTATGGATTTGAACAAAGACAAGTTAGATTTGAATAATATTTCTGTTGTTAGAGAATTTCCTGATGTATTTCCAGAAGAACTTCCCGGTCTACCCCCAGAACGTGATGTTAAATTCTTTATTAACCTTGAACCTGGCACAAAGTCCATTTCTAAAACCCCATATCGAATGGCTCCTATTGAACTTCAGGAGTTAAAAGTCCAACTACAGGAGTTATTAGACATCGGTTTCATTCGTCCTAGTACATCTCCTTGGGGTGCTCCTGTTTTATTCGTAAAGAAGAAAGACGGGAGTATGCGACTTTGTATTGACTACCGAGAATTGAACCATGTCACCATCAAGAATAGGTATCCGTTACCTCGCATTGATGACCTGTTCGACCAGTTGCAAGGAGCACAATTCTTTTCAAAGATCGACCTTCGTTCTGGATATCATCAGCTGAAGATTAAAACTGAGGATATTCTAAAGACTGCCTTCAGAACTCGGTACGGGCATTATGAATTCTTAGTTATGTTTTTTAGATTGACTAATGCTCCAGCTGCTTTCATGGATATGATGAACAGAGTATTCAAGGAATATTTGGATCAGTTCGTTGTTGTCTTTATTGATGTCATCCTCATCTATTCCAAAAGTCGTGAAGATCATGAGCACCATTTGAAGCTGATACTTGAAAGACTTCGTGAAAATAAGCTTTATGCCAAGCTGAAGAAATGCGAGTTCTGGCTTGAGGAAGTAGCATTCCTTGGGCACGTGGTGTCAAAACATGGAGTATTTGTTGACCCGGTGAAGATTGAAACCATACAAAGTTGGGAGCAACCGAAGTCGGTGACCGAAGTGCGTACCTTTCTGGGTTTAGCTGGTTATTATCGGAGATTCGTGGAAGGATTTTCTCGAATCGCTACTTCGTTAACTCAGCTGACTCGAAAAGATACAAAATTCGTATGGAGCGACGAATGCGAGAAGGGTTTCCAAGAGCTCAAGAGGAGACTCATTTCGGCACCTGTTCTGGCAATACCATCTGATACGGATGGATTTGTTATCTACAGCGATGCTTCAGGCAAAGGGTTAGGATGTGTTCTCATGCAACATGGGAAAGTCATAGCCTATGCCTCACAATAACTCAAAGAATATGAGAGGAATTATCCTACTCATGATCTAGAGTTTGCAGCAGTCGTATTCGCATTGAAAATTTGGAGACACTACTTGTATAGGGAGAAAGTGGAGATTTATACGGACCATAAAAGCCTCAAATATTTCTTCACCCAAAAAGAACTCAATATGCGGCAACGACGTTGGCTTGAACTATTGAAAGATTACGATCACACTATTCAATATCATCCTGGAAAAGCGAACGTAGTAGCTGACGCATTGAGTAGAAGATCATATGCGAGTACGAGTGCGATATTGTCAATGCAAAGGCCCATTTTGTATGACTTACAAAGGATGGAGATAGAGATGAAGGCTCTAAATACCTACGTGATGATATCAAACATACGAGTAGAACCGACTTTAATCGATAAAGTTAAAGCTGCTCAAGCTACGGACCTGGGGTTGATGCGTATGAAGAAGAAAGTGCAAGAAGGAGCTATTCCAGAAGTGAGAATCGATGAAGAAGGAATACTTAGATTTAACTCCAGACTTTGTGTTCCTAACGACTCTGATTTAAAGCATAGAATCATGATGGAGGCAAACAACACACCATTTGCAATCCATCCTGGGAGTACCAAAATGTATCATGATATTCGACATACATTTTGGTGGAATAATATGAAGAGAGAGATCGCGGAGTTTATCTCGAGGTGTTTAACCTGTCAACGTGTAAAAGCGGAGCATCAAGTGCCAAAGGGTCCATTGCAATCACTTGAGATTTCGAAATGGAAGTGGGAACACATTACCATAGATTTTGTTACAAGTCTTCCCAAAGTTTCTCAAGGTATAGATGCGATTTGGGTTATTGTTGATAGATTAACCAAGTCTTCTCATTTCTTACCGATACGTGAGACTTATTCCCTTGAACGCCTTGCTCGTATGTACGTGAATGAGATTGTGAGATTGCATGGCATGCCGGTATCCATAGTTTCAGATCGTGACCCAAGATTCACTTCAAGATTTTGGGTTAGCTTGCAAAAAGATATGGACACGGATTTACGATTCAGTTCAGCATATCATCCTCAAACGGACGGACAATCATAGAGGACTATTCAAACTCTTGAAGATCTATTAAGACTCTGTGTCCTAGATTTCAAAGGGAGTTGGGATAAGTACCTACCACTGGTGGAATTCTCCTACAACAACAGTTATCAAGCAAGTATAGGCATGACTCCATTCGAGGCGTTGTATGGAAGTAAATGTCGCTCTCCAGTATGCTGGAAAGAGGTGGGAGAAGCAACATTGTTGGGACCAGAGTTGGTACGAATGACTACAGAGAAGATCCAAACAATTCGACAACGTATACAAACGGCACAGGATTGACAAAAGAGTTATGCTGATCTTCATCGAAAGGACGTGGAATTTAATATTGGAGATCATGTACTGTTACGTGTTGCACCATGGAAAGGATTTACAAGATTTGGGAAGAGAGGAAAGCTCAATCCACGATTTGTTGGTCCATTTGAGATTCTTGACCGAATAGAAAATGTGGCCTATAGACTTGCATTACCTCCAAGCATGTCTCGTGTTCATAATATTTTTCACATATCTATGCTTCGTAAATATGTTAAAGACCCAAACCACATTATTGCGTTAGAACCAGACGAGATAACCGAAGATTTAACGTACGAGGAGGTACCTGTTAAGATCTTGGATAGAAAAGAGCATGTTCTACGCACGAAGGTTATACCACAAGTTAAGGTTTTGTGGAGGAACCATGCTATTGAAGAAATGACCCGGGAGTTGGAATCGAAAATGAAAGAGAGGTACCCTCACCTGTTCGAAACACCAGGTACGTACGTCAATTTCGAGGACGAAATTTCATAAGGAGGGGAGGTTGTAAGACCCCAACTTATTATAAATAAAATTAAATTTCCTCTATTTATTATTGTGAATAATAAGGTGTTAATTGATATAATACTTTAGTTATGGGTGAAATGTGCAAATTTTGCAAAATAAGCAAGTGGTTATAAAATAATCATTGTTGTCGAGGGAATATTCGTTTGGTCGTAGAATATTCTTTTTGTCGGGAATATCTGTACGACGGCGCAGTCATTTGTGGGCCCCATAACGGATAACTGTCAGATGAAGAAAACGACAAAGTTTGAGTTTTATAAATAACGGCGTAATTATTACCGTTAACACTGTTAGATTACCTGGTGGTTAAAATACAGTAATACGCGTAGTTGCACAGTAACACACGGTATTGCACAGTATAGTTGAATTATTGATTCGTACGTAAGAAGGCACCACTCAATAATTGTTACAGTAATTACTGTTCAATATTTTATTTTATTGATTCAATAATTGTTGCGTTGATATTTTATATTATTGTTGTTTCAATAATTATCAATGTACAGTATTTTCCATTATCAGATCAATAATTCATATTATTTGAATAATATTATTAGATAACATTATTGGCAATGTCTAGAAAGTTCTGTCAAGGAGAGGTTTGGTCACCTAATTGCGCGCCAGTAAGGAGAAATCTTTATTGGAAAGCCCCCTCTTTCCTGGGAATGGCTTGGTTGTCATAATTGTGATTCTGTAATATTATTTGTGAATAATTAATTATTGATTTATATGATAAAGAAATATTTATTTTGCGTGGATATAAATGAAGGAATTTTTGCATGAAATAATTGTTGAAAGTTTGGCATGTTTTCTGTGGAATTACAATTATTTTTCTCTAATAAAATATTCATTCATATACATTATTATTGTATATTATAATTGTTTAATAATAGTATTATTATAATATATTAGCATGTGATTAAAATGCGTTTGAATACTTCGTATTAGTATTATTATGGTTGTTGGGAATGGTTGGTATTTGATTGTTAAGGATATTGCCTAACTTTTGTGGACCCTCACTTATTTGATAATTGTGAAGTTAGGCATGTAATGATGCTCCAGCAAAGACTTTTCAAAGCTTGATTTCAAAGAGTGGGTCCTAAGCTATGGAAAAATAAGATGAGTTAGGCAAAAGTTTGGCAGAAAAGAAATTCAGTAGTGTAGTTTATTTCTCCTTCCGTTGCTATAAATAGGGGGTAACCCCTCCTTCTTCATCACACCATTTCTAAATTCAGGAATTCTTATTCTATAGTATTGAGAGTATTTTCTCGAGTATAAGAATATTTTGAGCGAAGTTTTTCTGCAAGATTTTCTCAGAATAATAGCCGATATTCCAGTCAAATCCAGTTTCTACCAAGGTAAAGGATATTATTTTATTTCAATACTCGTAAGAAATATTATTTTCTTTCATACTCCATAGTATAGAAGGGATATTATTTCATTTCATATTCTCTAAAGTTGAACTTACTATGGTAAGTATTGCTTCTATAATTCCTGAAATGGTTAAAAATTTCGTTTCATCTAATATCATTTCATAGGAATATTGGTCTGAACTTTTTATCAAATTTAGAACTTTTCATGACCGGGTACTATTCACGGGTACTGTTCACAGTTACTATTCACAGGTACTGTTCATAGTTACTGTTCACGGGTACTATTCACGGGTACTGTTCACAGTTACTGTGACGCCCCCAGAATAGGTATACAACACCCATTCTGAGTCGCCAAATACATGGTACAGAAAGCAAATTACAACTTCAATAATACAATTGTCGTGCAAAATACGACAACACATACTGTGAGTTTAAATACAAATATTGTCTTCTAGACAATATCCATACTCAAATAAATCCTCATTACAATTATTCAAACACTATTTTACAGAAATAGTGAGGACTGCTAATACATCTTTCTAGAACCATCACTCCATACCCAGACTAGATCCTGCTATGTTCTCACCTCCTGAGAAGAAAAATGGAACAAAAAGGAAAAGGGTGAGCTCAACTAGCCCAGTAAAGAATATTATGACTAAGATAATATACAACAAATTATCGTTAGTCTTCAACAGGGAAAAATCTGATAAAATATAATCGACAACAAGTTTTAGATCAACAACTGCAGCGGAAACAGCAAACCATTAGAAGAGTCAAGTAGAGAAAGAATTCTACTATCTTCTAAGATTTAAAAGTCCATCATCAATATTTTATCCCTGTAACATCAATTAATAATCATCTTTAACCAAATATTCATCTTTGCACTACAGGCCAAAGATATTCATTTGTATCATCAGTCGGTCATGTTCATCTCAACACCTGTTCATCTTTGCACTACAGGCCAAAGATATTCATCAAGTAATTATACATCTTTGCACTACAGGCCAAAGATATTCAGTAATATCATCATTTAGGACTGAGGATGATGAAAAATATCTTAAAGAGAACGAATCCAATGAGACAGAAGGACAAATAGTAGGGATTCGTATAACAGTTTATCCAAGATCAATAATACTTCATAATAATCAATTGTGAAGCAGAATTCAAAAATAAAGATCAAAACATGGATACAATCAAAGATAGTAACCATAATAGACATCTTGGACAAAAAGAGAAAATTTTATTTTTCGGTGAATAGTGCCGTATTCGTGAATAGTGCCGTATACGTGAATAGTGCCGTATACGTGAATAGTAACCCCGACACAAAAAGTTCCAAATTTGATAAAAACTCATATCAATATTTCAGCATAATGATATTGAAGAAAATAATATCATTTAAGAAGAAAATAATATCCCTTACCTCAAAATATCAGTACTTCTGGTCGGAATACCGGTATAAGGCTGAAAGAAACTTGCTCTGATGAATAGAAACTCTCAAAGTATCTAAATACTCACAAAATACACTCAATAATCTAGAGAGAGAAAGAGAGAAAACTTGTTTCTGGTGTGATTTTCAATTCTAACTTAGCCCTCTATTTATAGAAAAATTTTGGTAGGTTTGACCTGCAACCTGATGGCTTTACCTGCTACTATTCCCACCCACCACATTTGAAATATAATTCAGCACATTTCTTCACCAACCACAAGTGGGGCCCACCAATTCTAGAATTTTCCATCAAAATGATAAACTCCGAAAATTCAACAATTTCTGAACCAGTCATCTTGTAAAATTCGTAATAAATCATACGTTCATTTTTAACGGTTCAAAATTTGTGGACATATACTCAACTTATATATGTATAACATATCCAAAAATTACCACGATCCAACGGTCGGATTAAAAATTATAACCCCCGCAAAATATCTCAAAAACCCTGATTTTTAATACCTCCATTCCGACAAAAATACTGATAAAAACCTCAACATTAACTCCTTCATTTTTAACCACAAAAATATATCCCTCATTTATATCCACATAAAATAAATATTTCCTTATCATATGAATCAATAATTAATTATTCACAAATAATATTACAGAATCACATTTATGACAACCAGGCCGTTCCCAGGAAAGAGGGGGCTTTCCAATAAGGATTTCTCCTTACTGGCGCGCAATTAGATGACCAAACCTCTCCTTAGACAGAACTTTCTAGACATTGCCAATAATGTTATCTAATAATATTATTCAAATAATATGAATTATTGATCTGATAAATGAAAATACTGTGCAGCAACAATTATTGAAACAACAATAATATAAAATATCAACGCAGCAATTATTGAATCAATAAAATAAAATATTGAATAATAACTACTGTAACAATTATTGAGTAGTGCCTTCTTACGTAAGAATCAATAATTGGTGCAATACCGTGTGCTACTGTATTTTAACCACCGGGTATTCCAACAGTATTAACGGTAACAACTACGCCGTTATTTATAAACAACTTATACTTGTCGTTTTCTTCATCCAATCGCTTTCCGTTATGGGGCCCACACAAGGCTGCGTCGTCGTACGAATATTCCCCGACAGCAAGAATATTCCACGACCAACCGAATATTCACCGACCAAAAATAAATATTTTATAACCACTTGCTTATTTTGCAAAATTTGCACATTTCACCCATAACCAAAGTATTATATCAAATTAACCCCTTATTATTCACAATAATATTTAGAGAAAATTTGATTTTATTCATTAATAAGTTGGGGTCTTACAACCTCCCCTCCTTATGAAATTTCGTCCTCGAAATTGACGTACGTACCTGATGTTTCAAAAAGGTGAGGATACCTCGCTTTCATTTCTGATTCCAACTCCCAGGTCATTTCTTCAATAGCATGGTTTCTCCACAAAACCTTAACTTGTGGTATAACCTTCGTGCGTAGGACATGCTCTTTCCTATCCAAGATCTTAACAGGTACCTCCTCGTACGTTAAATCTTCAGCTATCTCGTCTGGTTCTAACTCAATAATGTGGTTCGGGTCTTTAACATATTTACGAAGCATAGATATGTGAAAAACATTATGAACACGAGACATGCTTGGAGGTAATGCGAGTCTATATGCCACATTTCCTATTCGCTCAAGAATCTCAAATGGACCAACAAATCTTGGATTGAGCTTTCCTCTCTTCCCAAATCTTGTAACTCCCTTCCATGGTGCAACACGTAACAATACATGATCCCCAATATTAAATTCCACGTCCTTCCGATGAAGATCCGCATAACTCTTTTGTCGATCCTGTGCCGTTTGTATACGTTGTCGAATCGTTTGGATCTTCTCTGTAGTAATGCGTACCAATTCTGGTCCCAACAATGTTGCTTCACCCACCTCGTCCCAGCATACTGGAGAACGACATTTTCTTCCATACAACGCCTCAAATGGAGCCATACCTATGCTCGCCTGATAACTGTTGTTGTAGGAGAATTCCACCAATGGTAGGTACTTATCCCAACTCCCTTTGAGATCTAAGACACAAAGTCTTAATAGATCTTCAAGAGTTTGAATAGTCCTCTCTGATTGTCCGTCCGTTTGAGGATGGTATGCTGAACTGAATCGTAAATCCGTGCCCATAGCTTTCTGCAAGCTAACCCAAAATCGTGAAGTGAATCTTGGGTCACGATCCGAAACTATGGATACTGGCATGCCATGCAATCTCACAATCTCGTTCACGTACATACTAGCAAGACGTTCAAGGGAATAAGTCTCACGTATCGGCAAGAAATGAGCGGACTTGGTTAATCTATCAACAATAACCCAAATCGCATCTATGCCTTGAGAAACCTTGGGAAGACCCGTAACAAAATCCATAGTAATGTGTTCCCACTTCCATTTCGGAATCTCAAGTGGTTGCAATGGACCCTTTGGTACTTGATGCTCCGCTTTTACACGTTGACAAGTTAAACATCTCGAGATAAACTCCGCGATCTCTCTTTTCATATTGCTCCACCAAAATGTATGTCGAAGATCGTGATACATTTTGGTACTCCCAGGATGGATTGCAAACGGTGTGTTGTGTGCCTCCATCATTATTCTATGCTTCAAGTCAAAATCGTTAGGAACACAAAGTCTGGAGTTGACTCGAAGTATTCCTTCTTCATCGATTCTTGCTTCTGGAATAGCACCTTCTTGCACTTTCTTCTTCATACGCATCAGCTCTATATCCGTAGCTTGAGCAGCTTTAACTTTATCGATTAAAGTCGGTTCTACTCGTATATTTGATATCATCATGTGGGTACTTGGAGCCTTCATCTCTATCTCCATCCTTTGCAAGTCATACAAAATGGGCCTTTGTGTTAAAAACATTGCACTCGTACCCGCATATGATCTTCTACTCAATGCGTCAGCTACTACGTTTGCTTTTCCAGGATGGTATTGGATGGTATGATCGTAATCTTTCAACAGCTCAAGCCAACGTCGTTGCCGCATGTTGAGTTCCTTTTGGGTGAAGAAATATTTGAGGCTTTTATGATCTGTATAGATCTCCACTTTCTCCCCATACAGGTAGTGTCTCCAGATCTTCAACGCAAAAACGACTGCTGCCAACTCCAAATCATGAGTAGGATAATTCCTCTCATATTCTTTGAGTTGTCGTGAGGCATAGGCTATGACTTTCCCATGTTGCATGAGAACACATCCTAACCCTTTGCCTGAAGCATCGCTGTAGATAACAAATCCATCCGAACCAGATGGTATTGTCAAAACAGGTGCCGAAATGAGTCTCCTCTTGAGTTCTTGGAAACTCTTCTCGCATTCCTCACTCCATACGAATTTTGTATCTTTCCGAGTCAGCTGAGTTAACGGAGTAGCGATTCGAGAAAATCCTTCCACAAATCTCCGATAATAACCAGCTAAGCCCAGAAAGCTACGTACTTCGGTTGCTCCCAACTTTGTATGGCTTCAATCTTCGCCGGGTCGACAGATACTCCATGTTTTGACACCACGTGCCCAAGGAATGCTACTTCCTCAAGCCAGAACTCGCATTTCTTCAGTTTGGCATATAGCTTGTTTTCACGAAGCCTTTGCAGTACCAGCTTCAAATGGCGCTCATGATCTTCACGGCTTTTGGAATAGATGAGGATGTCATCAATAAAGACAACAACGAACTGATCCAAATATTCTTTGAATACACGGTTCATCATATCCATGAAGGCAGCAGGAGCATTAGTCAATCCAAAAGACATTACTAAGAATTCATAATGCCCGTACCGAGTTCTGAAGGCAGTCTTTGGAATATCCTCAGTTTTAATCTTCAGCTGATGATATCCAGAACGAAGATCGATCTTTGAAAAGAATTGTGCTCCTTGCAACTGGTCAAACAGGTCATCAATGCGAGGTAGCGGATACCTATTCTTGATGGTGACATGGTTCAATTCTCGATAGTCAATACAAAGTCGCATACTCCCGTCTTTCTTCTTTACGAATAAAACAGGAGCACCCCAAGGAGACGTACTAGGACGAATAAAACCGATGTCCAACAACTCCTGTAGTTGGACTTTTAACTCCTGAAGTT
Organism: Panax notoginseng; assembly: GCA_016801055.1. Taxonomy (NCBI): domain Eukaryota; kingdom Viridiplantae; phylum Streptophyta; class Magnoliopsida; order Apiales; family Araliaceae; genus Panax; species Panax notoginseng. The sequence goes on along the minus strand of CM029012.1, from coordinate 158,462,264 downwards.
CAATAGGAGCCATTCGATATGGGGTTTTAGAAATGGGCTTTGTACCGGGTTCAAGGTCAATAAAGAATTCAACTTCACGTTCTGGGGGTAGACCAGGAAGTTCTTCAGGAAATACATCGGAAAATTCTCTAACAATAGAAATATTATTCAAATCTGACTTGTCTTTGTTCAAATCCATAACATGGGCTAAGAAAGCTTGACATCCGTTTTTCAATAAACGAATAGCTTTGTGGCTTGATATGACAGTGACTGATTTTAGTGGTTTAGTAGTTTGAATTCGTATGACAGGTTGGTTAGGAATATGAAAACTAACAACCTTACGAAAACAATCAATTTTAGCATGATGAGTGGTTAACCAATCAATTCCTAAAATCACATCAAAAGCAAGTATCTTTAAAGAGATAAGATCAACAGGTAATGTGATAGTGCCAACTTGGATCATGCAAGATTTATAAACTGTAGATGTAACGAAGGTTTCACCCAACGGAGTTTCAACAGATAAGTTAAAGTCCAATTTCTCCGGAGTCAAGTTTAAACGTTGAGCACAAGCAGGAGAGATAAAAGAATGGGTAGAACCGGTATCTAGTAAAGTATAAACTTCGCAAGAATTCAAGATTAGCTTACCCGTGATCACCTCGTTCGGGTTTCTCGCGTTTTGGCCAGTAACGACAAACGCCCTTCCAGGAACCGCTGATTTCGACTTATCCGGGATAACTTTTGGAGTCACCATCCCCGCTGAACTTGGTTTTGCTACAGAACACTCTCGAGCTATATGACCTTCCTTTCCACAGTTATAACATACCTTGGATTGTTGTGGGCAGTTTGGGCTGATATGTCCCTCTTTCCCACATTTGTAACATACGACCGGTGGTCGTTCTCCTCCCCTAGAAACAGTTGATGTTTGTGCTGACGTCTTCACGTTATCATTGTTGTACCTTCTCTTCTTGAAATCTCCTCCCGACTCGCTCCTTCTATTATCACGACCACGATTACCACCAGAGTGGTTACCGCTTTTGTCCGAATGTTTTCCTCCCTGCTGGTTTTCATTGCTTCGATGACTGCCGCCACCGGTATGACCCTGGTTGTGGTCCCTCGGTTGCACATACTCATTATCTCGCTCTAATAATTGAGCCCTGTTTACAACATCTGAATATAAAGAAAATTTATGAGAGATAAGATATTGCCGAATCTCGGGTTTTAGACCTCTCAGAAACATCCTTGTCATTCGTTCCTCATTTTCGACCAAATGAGGTGCAAACCTGGATAACTCTGCAAACTTCGCCTCGTACTGGGACACCGTCATGTTGTTTTGTTCCAGTCTAATAAACTCAACCTCCTTCATATGACGAATACTTTCAGGAAAGTACTTGTCATTGAACAGTTTTTGAAATGTTTCCCAGGACATGTTGAGTGCGTCAGGCTGGGTACGCTTCACAGACTCCCACCAGTAGTCTGCCTCACCGCGGAACATAAATGTGGCGAATGGAACCTTCTGTTCCTCCGTGCATCCCAAGACATCAAATATCTTGGTAATTTGCTTGACCCACGTTTCCGCCATGATCGGATCCGGCTTTCCCTTAAATTCTGGTGGTCCCAATTCTTTGAACTGCTTAGCTGTGACAAACCGCGCGTTGTTATCATTTCCACCCGTATTCTGCACACGAGTCTCCCTCGTCTGATTTTGCATGAACTGCAAAAAGCTCCTAAACATTCCATCATTCATCGTTTGCTCGGTAACGTTGTTTACAGGAGGAATATTGCCTTCCTGTTGCACGTTCCCTTGGGTAGTGATCAAAGGTGTCTCCACGGTCTGATTTACTCCATTATTAACGTTCTCAGCTGCCATTCTTAAATACTGCCATAAAACAAGGGTTAATAGTCATGTCATATATTATCCCTATACTCTGACCGACCAAATAAACACCAAATAAACTTAGTCAGGTCATACTAGCGAAGGAATTCCCCGTCTCTCCCCTCCTAGTTCTTGTCTCACATCTCAGCCAGGGATCATATCCCTAAGCTCTGATACCAACTGTGACGCCCCCAAAATAGGTATACAACACCCATTCTGAGTCGCCAAATACATGGTACAGAAAGCAAACTACAACTTCAATAATACAATTGTCGTGCAAAATACGACAACACATACTGTGAGTTTAAATACAAATATTGTCTTCTAGACAATATCCACACTCAAATAAATCCTCATTACAATTATTCAAACACTATTTTACAGAAATAGTGAGGACTGCTAAAACATCTTTCTAGAACCATCACTCCATACCCCGACTAGATCCTGCTATGTTCTCACCTCCTGAGAAGAAAAATGGAACAAAAAGGAAAAGGGTGAGCTCAACTAGCCCAGTAAAGAATATTATGACTAAGATAATATACAAACAAATTATCGTTAGTCTTCAACAGGGAAAAATCTGATAGAATATAATCGACAACAAGTTTTAGATCAACAACTGCAGCGGAAACAGCAAACCATTAGAAGAGTCAAGTAGAGAAAGAATTCTACTATCTTCTAAGATTTAAAAGTCCATCATCAATATTTTATCCCTGTAACATCAATTAATAATCATCTTTATCCAAATATTCATCTTTGCACTACAGGCCAAAGATATTCATTTGTATCACCTGTCAGTCATGTTCATCTCAACACCTGTTCATCTTTGCACTACAGGCCAAAGATATTCATCAAGTAATCATACATCTTTGCACTACAGGCCAAAGATATTCAGTAATATCATCATTTAGGACTGAGGATGATGAAAAATATCTTAAAGAGAACGAATCCAATGAGACAGAAGGACAAATAGTAGGGATTCGTATAACAGTTTATCCAAGATCAATAATACTTCATAATAATCAATTGTGAAGCAGAATTCAAAAATAAAGATCAAAACATGGATACAATCAAAGATAGTAACCATAATAGACATCTTGGACAAAAAGAGAAAATTTTATTTTTCGGTGAATAGTGCCGTATTCGTGAATAGTGCCGTATACGTGAATAGTGCCGTATACGTGAATAGTAACCCCCGACACAAAAAGTTCCAAATTTGATAAAAACTCATATCAATATTTCAGCATAATGATATTGAAGAAAATAATATCATTAAGAAGAAAATAATATCCCTTACCTCAAAATATCAGTACTTCTGGTCGGAATACCGGTATAAGGCTGAAAGAAACTTGCTCTGATGAATAGAAACTCTCAAAGTATCTAAATACTCACAAAATACACTCAATAATCTAGAGAGAGAAAGAGAGAAAACTTGTTTCTGGTGTGATTTTCAATTCTAACTTAGCCCTCTATTTATAGGAAAATTTTGGTAGGTTTGACCTGCAACCTGATGGCTTTACCTGCTACTATTCCCACCCACCACATTTGAAATATAATTCAGCACATTTCTTCACCAACCACAAGTGGGGCCCACCAATTCTAGAATTTTCCACCAAAATGATAAACTCCGAAAATTCAACAATTTCTGAACCAGTCATCTTGTAAAATTCGTAATAAATCATACGTTCATTTTTAACGGTTCAAAATTTGTGGACATATACTCAACTTATATATGTATAACATATCCAAAAATTACCACGATCCAACGGTCGGATTAAAAATTATAACCCCCGCAAACTATCTCAAAAACCCTGATTTTTAATACCTCCATTCCGACAAAAATACTGACAAAAACCTCAACATTAACTCCTTCATTTTTAACCACAAAAATATATCCCTCATTTATATCCACATAAAATAAATATTTCCTTATCATATGAATCAATAATTAATTATTCACAAATAATATTACAGAATCACATTTATGACAACCAGGCCGTTCCCAGAAAAGAGGGGGCTTTCCAATAAGGATTTCTCCTTACTGGCGCGCAATTAGATGACCAAACCTCTCCTTAGACAGAACTTTCTAGACATTGCCAATAATGTTATCTAATAATATTATTCAAATAATATGAATTATTGATCTGATAAATGAAAATACTGTGCAGCAACAATTATTGAAACAACAATAATATAAAATATCAACGCAGCAATTATTGAATCAATAAAATAAAATATTGAATAATAACTACTGTAACAATTATTGAGTAGTGCCTTCTTACGTAAGAATCAATAATTGGTGCAATACCGTGTGCTACTGTATTTTAACCACCGGGTATTCCAACAGTATTAACGGTAACAACTACGCCGTTATTTATAAACAACTTATACTTGTCGTTTTCTTCATCCAATCGCTTTCCGTTATGGGGCCCACACAAGGCTGCGTCGTCGTACGAATATTCTCCGACAACAAGAATATTCCACGACCAACCGAATATTCACCGACCAAAAATAAATATTTTATAACCACTTGCTTATTTTGCAAAATTTGCACATTTCACCCATAACCAAAGTATTATATCAAATTAACCCCTTATTATTCACAATAATATTTAGAGAAAATTTGATTTTATTCATTAATAAGTTGGGGTCTTACAGTTACTGTTCACGGGTACTGTTCACGGGTACTGTTCACAAAAGAAAAAAAAATAAAAAATTTCTTCCAAATTATCTGTTGTGACCCTTATTCTTAAAGTTTAATTCATGTTTTGATTTTTCATCATCCTCAGTCCGAAATGGTGATATAAATGAATATCTTTGGCCTGTAGTGCAAAGATGAATGATTAACTGATGAATATCTTTGGCCCGTAGTGCAAAGATGAACAAGTGTTGAGATGAACATGACCGACTGGTGATATAAATGAATATCTTTGGTCTGTAGTGCAAAGATGAATATTGATTGTTGTTGCAGGGATAAAATATTGATGATGGACTTTTAAATCTTAGAAGATAGTAGAACTCATTCTCTACGTGACTCTTCTAATGGATTGTTGTTTCCGCTGCATTTGTTGATCTAAAACTTGTTATCTATTATATTCTACCAGATTTTTCCCTGTTGAAGACTAATGATAAATTATTGTATATTATCTTAGTCATAATATTCTTTACTGAGCTAGTTGAGCTCACCCTTTTCCTTTTTGTTCCATTTTCTTCCTAGGAGGTGAGAACATAGCAGGAACTAGCCGGGGTATGGAGTGATGGTTCAGGATAGATATATTAGTAGTCCTCACTATTTTGTAAAATAGTGTATCAATAATTGTAATGAGGACTCCTTTTGAGTTTGTATAATCTCTATTAGACTATATTTGTATTCAAACTCACAGTATATGTGTTATCGTATTTTGCACAATAATTATATTACTGAAGTTATATTTATTTCTGTACCATGTATTTGGCGACTCAGAATGGGTGATGTATACCTATTTTGGGGGCGTCACAGGTAGACCGGAAAGTTCTTCAGAAAATACGTCAGGAAAGTCAATAACAACAGGAATATTATTCAAATATGACGTGTCTTTATTCAAATCCATAACATGGGCGAAGAAAGCTTGACATCCGTTTTTTAATAAACGAATGACTTTATGGATTGATATAACAGTGATTGATTTTAATGGCTTAGTTGCTTGAATTCGCACAACAGGTTGGTTAGGAATATGAAAACTAACAACCTTACGAAAACAATCAATTTTGGCATGATGAGTAGTTAACCAATCAATCTCTAAAATCACATCAAAAGCAAGTATCTTTAAAGAAATAAGGTCAACAGGTAAGGTGATGGTGCCAACTTAGATCAAACAATGGATGTGATGTGATGGATCAACAAGATTTATAAATAGTGGATGCGATGAAAGTTTCTCCTAACGGAGTCTCCACAGATAAATCAAAGTCTAACTTCTCCGGAGTCAAGTTTAAACGTTGAGCACAAGCAGGAGAAGTAAATGAATGGGTAGCACCGGTATCTAGCAAGGTATAAACTTCGCATGAATTTATGATTAGCTTACCCGTGATCACCTCGTTTGGGTTCCTCGCATGTTGACCATTCACGACAAACGCTCTTCGCAGGGTCCATCATCAATATTTTATCCCTGTAACATCAATCAATATTCATCTTTGCACTACATGCCAAAGATATTCATCAGTTGGTCATGTTCATCTAAACACCTGTTCATCTTTGCACTACGGGCCAAAGATATTCATCAGAAATCATTCATCTTTGCACTACAGGACAAAGATATTCATCAGAAATTATTTAGGACTGAGGATGATGAAAAATATATTTTAAACAAAACAAATCCAGTGAAACAAAAGAATAAATATTAAGGATTCATATTTCAGCTATTCCATGTCCAAAAATACCTCATAAATAATCATAGTGGAGTAAAATTCAAGAATGATCAAAACATGGATACAATCAAAGCTAGTATTCATAATAGATATTTTGGACGAAAAGAAGAAATTTTTATTTTTCGGTGAATAGTAACTCGTGAATAGTAACTCATGAATAGTAACCCCGACATTAAAAGTTTCAAATTTGATAAAAAATTTAACCAATATTTCTGCATAATGATATTGAAGAAATAATATCATTTTCGAATAAAATAACATCCCTTACCTTGTAAAGACAGTACTTCTAGTTGAAACACCGGATATAGACTATGACTTGAACTTGCACCATATAGCAACACTCAAAGTATTAAAATACTCACAAGAATACGCTCAATATAACGAGAAAAAAAGAGAGAGAAATCTTTAGTTTCTGGTGTGATTTTCAATTCTAACCTAAGAACCCTATTTATAGGAAAATGCTTAGAACACCAAAGTATAAAATTTAATAAAATATTAATATATAAATAAAATTTTCTACGCCAACCTTAGACTTCTGAATTCAGCAACTTAGCATGTGATTAATGAGGCTCATAATATATAAAAAAAGTTTTTCTTAATTAAAATAATTAAAACTTCTAAAAATCAATTATTTCAGAATTTCAGAACTTCAATAATTCATAATAAATAGCCCTTTTATCAGAAAATTCGAATCTCGCAACTTTTTTATAGGAAATTCAATTCTCTACAACTTTGCAGAAGAAAGTTTTTCTAAATTCCAAACAGAAATTGACCGAAATCCATAAACGGTCGATTTTACAGGCTATAATCAAATTTCAGTCAAGAAATGGGCCCGTAGACATATTTTAAACAACTTTTGCAACAAAAATACTCTTTCTCCTCATATACTCATATATCCCACATTTATTGTAAAAATATCATCATTATTATATTATAATAATATAATAAAATATTATTTTATCAGAAAAGATAAAATATCGATTTTTAACAATTGTCACTTTAAAAAAATTTTCTCCATCTATATCCACATAAAATGAATATTTTCCTCATCATATAAATCAATAATTAATTATTCACAAATAATATTACAGAATCACAGTAATGGCAATCAGGCCATTCCCAGGAAAGAGGGGGCTTTCCAATAAGGATTTCTCCTTACTGGCGCGCAATTAGGTGACTAAACCTCTCCTTAGACAGAACTTTCTAGACATTACCAATAATGTTATCTAATAATATTATTCAGATAATATGAATTATTGCTCCGATAATAAAAAATACTGTGTAGTGACAATTATTGAAACAACAGTAATATAAAATATCAACGCAGCAATTATTGAATCAATAAAATAAAATACTGAACAGTAATTACTGTAACCATTATTGAGTAATACTTTTTTACGTAAGAATCAATAATTGGTGCAATACAGTGTGCTACTGTGCAACAACGCGTATTACTGCGTTTTAACCACCGGGTATTCTAACAGTATTAACGGTAACAACTACGCCGTTATTTATAAACAACTTATACTTGTCGTTTTCTTCATCCAATCGCTTTCCGTTATGGGGCCCACAAAAGACTGCGTCGTCGTACGAATATTCCCCGACAGGTAGAATATTCCACGACCAAACGAATATTTCCCGACAACAATGAATATTTTATAACCACTTGCTTATTTGAAATATTTGCGCATTTTACCCATAATTAACCTCATTAATCAATTTACCCTTACTATTTCAAAATAATAAATAGAGAAAATTAAATTTTATTTATTAATAATTTGGGGTCTTACAATATATATATATATATATATATATATATATATATATATATATATATATATATATATATATATACACACACACACACACGGTCCGTCTCTAATTAAAAATGAACCAGTTATAGCGACGATTTTATTTGTCACTATAATATAGAAAATCGGTTTTCTATACTATAACGACGGATAAAATTATCACTATACCCGATTCGTTTTTAGTACGTTCTTTCAACCTAGTAACTCTCTCGTCTTATGATTAAGAGTGTTCAATAAGAATTCTTTAGAGAGAATCAATCTATATATATATATTTTAATATTTAAGTAAATTGTAACGGAGCCACCCAAAATAATTACTTAAAATTAATTTGAGATTATTTCATTATAGTAATAGTTGGTAGAGTACCGTATACGTATACATCATACCCTCTTGGGCCTCTTTGGACTGACGTTAACGTAGTACAATTCTGCAAATCTTAGCGGCCGTGTGCAACGTGTCTGATGCAATCACAGGACGACACATCAGCTACATCACATGTGCTTGAAAATTCCATTTTATTATATTCAATATAATAAGAAAACTTATAAATATTTCAACATATCCTAACTATACATCTATAACGACATTTCTTTATGTAAAAATATAGGATTGTAAAAACTCCGTCCTTGCAAATTAAAGTATTACACGCATCCTAAAATATAAGAGTAAGTTTAACTTATTTTATTAAAATAAATTTACTATATTTTAAAATTTAAATTTCGTAAATTAATTCTATTCTTATAAATATATAAATGTATAAACTACGTTACAATTTTCATATATTTCTTATATATTTTACATTCTAAAAGGTATATATATATATATATATATATATATATATATATATATATACACACACACACACACGTTCAGAGTCAAATTTTCTTATATATTTTACTAGTATTGCCGATTACAAAAAATACAATCATAGCATAGGTGACACTGGATTTGGAGATTATATATATAATAAAATGGGCTACCCAGGCACTAGGCCACAACTAAACACTTCATCAAAGGGAGAAGAAACTAAACAAAGTTGCCATGCTATTCCTATTGCTTTTTCGATCCAATAAAAATAATTACAAAACCCACAGGCAAATTACCCCCGAGTCCCTGACAACTTATAATAATTACGTAACATAAAAGATTTGAAAGTTAAAAGGGGTTTAAACACTAATTTGTGTAATCCCTCCCTCCCTCCCTCACCAAGTCTTGCAACTCTAGAGTTTCGGAAACTCCAAGAAGAAGGAAGTGATGAGAAATCAGCTTCCTGTCTACATTATAGCTTATGCAGCAATTGGAGGATCCTGGATTCATGACAAAGTGGCATCATTAAACAGGAATCAATGAAACTCAAAACTAAAGAGGACAAATGTAGTAAGGAAAAAGAGGGAATGCCGCAAAGATGTGGTTTTAAAGTTCAAAACTAAAGAGGACAAATGTAGTAAGGAAAAAGAGGGAATGCCGCAAAGATGTGGTTTTAAAGTTTTCTTCAAATGGAAATTAAGGACTTTTTAGCATAGGGAAAGTATCCACAAAATATAAGTCAGTCGGAATAGAATCAAGGCCCTACCTTGGCAGTCAAATTTGACACAGCCATATTCCATTTCTCTCTGGTTTTTGTACCAGCAACTTGCCCAACCTTTGCCACTTTACCAAAAGCACCATTCACCCAAGCTGTTCCAGCAGTCACATACCTGTCCAGCAGTAACATGGGTTTTAGCAACAAAATCAGTATAATATTTTGTTTTATTATAACATACTGCTACAAGTAAGTACTCAAACAACCTAACAAATAACAATTCCAGATTCCTTGTTGACATTCGGTTCGACATTTGATGCCATTACTGTAATTAAATCACCAATATTACATCTCCGAGAGGTAGTATGATGAAGGAACTTTACTAAGAGATATAAACTATGTTCGGCCAACAAAATTGACCAATAATACATTCTTTCTTTGGGTGACAGATAAACTAATGTCAATATCATTTAGTAACTAGGATGAACTTGATAAAAAGTGCTATTTAGTTTGAAGAATAATCATAATATCAGTCGATCTAAAAAAATCAAATCCTTCATTGCAGAACATACAGAGGACTACTATAAACTAAACAGGTGGTATGGTATTGTAATAACCCATTGATATACCTTAAGATAAATTATACAGAATATTCTCTAAAGCGACAAGGTCCAACGAAATAATATCGGTAAATACTAGGTTTTTACTCATCCTACCATAAGAAAGTCATTCTTGGTGGTATTGTAATACATTCTTTAATGGAAATATTTTACCTTTAAAGTGATGGAATAAACTACACTACATTAAGTAGCATGGAACAGACAACTGAAAAGAAAAGGATAGATGGAATATTTTTCAAACCTGCTTGATTTGACAGCAGATCCTGTGTCATTTAATTTCCTCTCTGCTGCCATAAGTGCTGCCATTGTTTTATCAGACACTTGAAGCCTTTGATCTACAGACTTCACCTTCTCATTCACCACTGAGATCCCAACAGTTAATTTCTCTGTAAGTCCAACTCTCTTGTCCAAGGAATTGACTCTGGCTGATGCATTGGCTATCAACTGATGCTTTTCGTCAAATGCTCTAGCCTTATTCACGGCATCTTGCCTAATAGCTGAACCTTTTGCCAGCATAGTCGAGACAACATCTTGAGCTTTACTAACATACACTCTTCCACTGTTTGGAGAAGTAGTCTGAGCCTGCTAACAAAGACAGATTACCTCAAGTTTTTAAAATAAAATTTTAAGGACCTATAGCATAGTACATAATCAAATTAAGAAAAAATATCAGGGTGATTTAATAAGCTTGTTCATATGTCTTGATTAGAAAAACAGTAGCGAGTAGGCATTCAATCCATATACTCCCTCCATTCCAATTTATAAGACCATTGTTGACTTTTGAAAGGACATATTCACACTCAATATTGAGATGATTTACCAAAAATTATAAAATAATAAATTTGGCAATGAGTAGTAATTTTTAGGTAGTTTACAATTTTCATCATTGTATTGATTTAAATTAAAGAACTCCATTTTAATTTTGTATTTGAAAATGTCTTGAGTTGACTTCAAAAAGATAATAATGATCTTATAATTTGAAATGAAGGGAGTTTTTTTTTTAAGATAAAAAGGAAAAAAATATTTGAAAGGAGAGGTACAAGAGAGGATGAAAAGGAGTCTTCTGAAAAACCCGAAAAGAAATAAAACTGAAACAAAATAAGAAAATCTCAACAAATAAAGGCTTTCCATCCCTAAACAGACTCTTCTTAAGCACCCAGTAGAAGGCCAGAGAAGGAAAAAAATACACACTCTATCCCTTAATAATTCAAAAGGCCAAGCATTCACTCCAAATATTTTGTATAAAAAGCACATAAAGGTCTTTTGAAAATCCAAGTAAAATTTAAAAATAAGACGATCCATTTAGATTAATAGTTTAGCCTCCACAAAGTAATCCTTAACTAGCAGAACATAACAATCGCTAGCTTGAAGCTAAAGTATACAACAAGCATTCCCCAAGTTGTAAATATATTGTGTCAAACATTAGAAACTCCTCAGCTATAAACTTAATCTTTCAACTGCCTTCCATTTCCAGGAAATCTTTTGAGGATCAGTCATCTAAATTCAGAAATTTGATAAAAAGGTCTTATATTGTTCCTTGCAATGGAATAGTGGAATCTAAGGTATATTCGATTACCTACCTCAGAATGCGGTGAAGCATTTTCCTGAACCATGTTCATGCTGTTGTCCACCATACTTACTCCCTGTGCATTCATTGACCATAAATATAAATCTCAACTACAAGACATGTAAAGAGGATAGCAAAAGTTGTGAATACAGTTACCCGAACCACAGGTTGTTGTGGAACATAGTTTTCAGCAGTAGATATACTAACAATCTGATCAACAATGGTTGCTCCCTGCAAAAAAGCGGACAAATATGGTGAGTTTCACTCTCAAAAATAGAAGGTTCTACAGATGTGCTTAAAAAAATTACGTAACAATTACTATGCCATTCTAAAGAACCAATCATAAGAATGATACCCTAATAAATAATAATATGCAATATATTGGGTCAACAAATTCAGAGGATGTATTTCTTTATATTAGAAATCATGGACAGAATTACCTAATACTCGTATGGCTTAAAACCAAGCAAATTGCTTATTGGCACTTGGATTCCCAAACATAGTACTGTTACGTACCAATACTCTAAATTTAAAGTACCGAAAATTTCTCTTTTTGTGTTACATATAGTTGCACAAATATTAATGCTCTAACTTAGAATTAAATGCTCAAGCATCTCAATTTTACCAAATTATGAATAATACAATTAATATATTGATTCAACTAAAAATCTTCTATGAATCTTAGTTTTGTTTCATTAAAATTCTTAAAAAATTCCTAACAATAAGTCTAGGGATAACAATTTTTGACACGACACAGTAACCTAACACAAACAGGACATAAAATAAGAGGGTTAATGTTGAGCATAAACATTTTCCATGTCATATTCAACACGAAATTGAAATGGATCAAACACATAATCAACGGATTGACAAGATTAGAAACGATTAAACACATTTATTTAAAATAATTTGTAAATAAATATGATATAACGTTATAATTTACCTTAAAAATTAAGTTTCTTAGTTACTTTTCTAAGCATGTTATCTTTTATTTTGTTAAATAAATATTATTGTGATGAATAAATCAATAAATAAGTGAATGATGTTTATTTTTTTTAGTTAAAAATTTTAATTTATGTAGCAAACGGGTTAACCGGGTCGATGATCTATCTCTTAGTGTAAGAATAATACTAGAGATACAAACTATTCTACATATATTTTACAAACTGCTGATGTAGCATACTTCACCTCAGTATATTGTGCGGGGCCGAAGACTACATTGAAGCAATTTGTTGATCAATATCCTGAGGTGGAGTAGACCACATCAACAGTTTGTAAAATATTTATAGAATAGTTTGTATCTGTAGCATCACTCTTTAGTGTAATACCTATGTCACGATAGGATTGCCACCCACAACAATAACCACTCATGTAAAGCTACTTTGTTTCGAATGGGTTCCACGAACCAACATGAACTGTTTTGGCAAGATTAAATTATGACTTAAGAATAAATAATCATAGTAAATAATGATTTATTAAGTCGATGCAAAAAATAAGATTTTATTTCTTCCTGTGGTCTATAAGAGATACAAAAAGGAAATGCTCTTCAAGTCAGACATATTGATGGGAAAACTTTAGACATTTGAAAGAACAGATAAGCAATGTTTAAAAATGATACACGAATAAACACTCACGAATATATCGGCCATATCCTAAAAAACTAAACAAGAAGTATAAAACATAAAAGATTAGAATCAAACAAATTTGACAGAAGTACCGATAATAACAGGGCGATTTCAAGGGCTTTAGCATCTTTAAATGTGACAAATGCAGTCTTTGACCCCGAATCACTGCAAAAACAATTATCATATACCAATCCAAGGCTAAATTTGATGAATAACAGAACGGTAAGAAGTGAAAAAGAACGTACTGGCGGATCTCAATTTGGTCAATGTCTCCGGTAAATGAGAAGAACTCATGAATTTCTCTCTCACTAGCTAGATCTGAAACATGCCCAACTTGTACTGTTCTTGTCTGACCCTGACCAAAAGAAAAGACATAAAATTAATTACACCAAAACAAGTAATGAACACAGATTTATCGAGCAAAGGAACTTGACGAAAGAGCTCACCTGCATTGCGAAACCCAGAAATTATGAGCTCTTTTGAGCTGTTTTCTGTCTGTGTAATTTAGAGTAGAATGAGAAAGAGGGATTGAAGAAGAGTATAGTAAATGAAGGGGGACAAGTTTGAAAGTGGGGGAGAAGAAAAGAATGTATTACTATTATACTAACTGTTTGATGGTGTATAAATTATATAATTCCCTGAAATCTCGAGTTATGTATCTATCTATTCATCTATAGTATTTATCTTCTTTGTTTTTTATTTTCAATCAAAGTCTTTCGAGATGTTGAAGGAGATTCTATTCTTCTTGTTTATTTTAATAAGATTATTTGTATTAATTTAATTACCATAACCAACTATTTTATCATATAATTAAGTCTTTATTAAATTTATAGACTATTTGTAATCATTAGTATAAAATTCATTAATATCATTTAGAAATGTATTATAAGTCTAGTCTTAAAACAAGAAGGATTAATTATTTGGCATATAATTACTCCAATATTTTGTTAGAAATGAAATGATTAAAAATGTAATTGAGTTGCATGTTTCTTGATCCTCATTCATGGCTGGCGCAGCCGCGCAGGCAGGTGTGGGAAACAGAGGCTGCATGTATGGGGTGGTACTGGTAGGTGAAAAAGGCGAGTTTAAACCGTAGCCACACACTCCTTCAGGCCTGATAATCCATTTGCAGTTACTCCATTAATGTAATTAAAGATTAAAGAAAATGAGCCGTAGGCAATTGGCACTCAGCACTAAACACGCCTATGCAATTGTCTTGCTCCCAAATTCACTACTTTTGTCCGCAATACATTTATAAAATTATACGAGTTTTTGTATGAAAGAGTTGCAAGAGTCCGGATCTTAAGCTCATCTCTTATTCAACTCACCAGAGTTCATCCCTTTAACGACGGACCCGACGACGGTTCGGTCATACAACCGTCGTCTATACTTTTAACGACGGACAACATATAGCGTCGCTAAAAGTATAGACGATAGTTGTATGACCGAACCGTCGTCGAGTTCGTCGCTAAAGGGGGAGTGAGCTCGGGTGAATTGAATAAGGATGAGCTTAAGATCCGAACCGTTTAAAATAATACTCCCTTCGACCCAGGATAAAAGTCCAGGTGGACTTTTCACACATATTACGAAGAGGAATGAAATGACAAAATTATCCATAATAATGTCATTAATTATTTTCAATGTAGGTTAAGTGAGAGAGTAACTTTCTAGTTATTCAATTTAAAGTATTCTCTCTTCATACTTATTAAATATGGAGAGAAAATTAAAATAAGAAAAATATGAGATATTTAATACTAAGGGCATAATAGAAAAAAATATATAAAAATTTGGTTATTAAAGGAAAGTATACATTTAACATGGGACTACTCAAAATAATAATGACTTTTATCATAGGACGGAGGAAGTAGTAGTATTATAGGAGACACCTCATAGAAGAATGTGATGTACTCAAATAATTTTTTTTAAAAAGAGTTTAACATTTTATAATATTTTATTTGACGTTGACTAAAGTTATAATTAAAAAAAATACCATAATATTTTATCAATTAAAAATATAAGTAAGAACATACTAAAATTTTGAATTCAATTATCATTTAATTTTATAGTAAGTTAGTCGATTGACCAATATAATAAGAGAGATTATCTCTTAATCCGCGTGTCGATACTTTATTAATTAATTCATTAAAATTAAATTTATGTTAATCACTCCTTAAAAATTTCATGTATGCTTATAATTTGAAAATAGATTATAAATAATTACATATTTAATAAAAGTTACTCACTTCATTCCTAAATAAGTGACGTTTTGAAAGAAAAAATTTGTTCTAAATTATATGTGTTTTACAACTTTCAAGGAGAATAAAGAATAAAATATTTACTTTCCTATATCACCCTTACATTCTCTCATTATCCCAAAAAATTCTCACCCTTAGTATTAATAGTTTTCAACTTCACATAAAGGGGTAGTGATGAAATTTTACACAGATTCTAATTATTAAATGATAGTATTAAATGACTTTCTTAATTTATGTGTAAAAACCTTAAACGACACTTATTTAGGAATGGAGAGAGTAGTATTAGTAATCATTTAATTGGTGTTTTTGTAAGTGAGTGATTGATTGTACCTCGGGCATTGTAGGGGCTGCCTTGTTTCTTATTCTTTGTCGCACGACGGACTGGTCATACTTTATTGAAAACTACTACCGCTATCATTATACTTGCTTTGACTCATACCAATATTACGGAAATGAAATTCATTTTTGAGTAAGTTGGTCAATTGGTCAATAGAGTATTGACACATAGATGAGGCTCTATGTATGTCAGCATTCTATTAACCAATTGACTAACTTACTTAAAAATAAATTTCATGCTAACCTGATCCCAATATTACTTGTAAGACCCCGAATTTTATGAAATAAAAGTATTCAATTTTTCTTATAATTACTATTCAGTAAATGGTTAAATTGATAAAAGTTAAAGTTAAGGGTGACATATGAATTTTATTTTTTTTTTAAAATACGCAAGTGGTTATAAAATATTCATTGTTGTCAGGGAATATTCGTTTAGTCGTGAAATATTCTTTCTGTCGGGGAATATTCGTATGACGGCGTAGCCATTTGTGGGCCCCATAACAGAATAACTGTCGGATGAAGAAAACGATAAATTTGAATTTTTATAAATAACAGCGTAATTGTTACCGTTAACACTGTTGGAATACCTGGTGGTTAAAATACAGTAATACACGTAGTTGCACAGTAGCACACGGTATTACACAGTATTTTTTTTAATTATTGATTCTTACGTGAGAAGGCACTACTCAATAATTGTTACAGTAATTTCTGTTCAATATTTTATTTTATTGAATCAATAATTGTTGCGTTGATATTTTATATTATTGTTGTTTCAATAATTGTCACTGCACAGTATCTCCATTATCAGATCAATAATTCATATTATTTGAATAATATTATTAGATAGCATTATTGGTAGTTATATTTGGTGAATCCAATAGAGTAAGGCATACCCAACGTTGGAAGGGTGTTTTTCCACTATCATATAAGATGTCTAACGACATACAACCTCGTGTCATCATAAGACAGGGTTGTGCACATCCACTTATTGAGTATATCTACGAGCACTACCTATATAATCTTAGTGTTTGTTTGAAGTATAATTCTCAATTAGAGACAGTGGAGATATTGATATGTCAAGAGAAGACTCACCATTGGAAAGAATATGATAGTAATCTTCTCGGTTTTTTTTTGGGTCTATTGGGTTAACGAATGATAATTCTGTGGACATATGATATCTATCATAACCTAGACGCATGGGTGTCGTTGTGATGTGCTACCCAAGTTGGTGTCAAGAGTCACAGTTGGTATATATATTTGTATCAAAACTCACAATATATGTGTTGCTGTATTTTGCACGACAATTGTTGTAATAAAGTTGTAGTTATTTTCTGTACCATGTATTTGGTGACTCAAAATAGATTGGATGGAATGAACCTATTTTGGGGTTGTCACATTACTGTCTCCGTAACTTTAGTATAAATTTTTTTAGAATTGTGTATAAATATTAAGAAAATAATTATATAATATTAAATATAATATCAAATGTTTATATTATTCTTGTATTGAAAAAAAAATTATTATTTAATACTTAAGGTAATATTAAAAATTAAGTAATTAATATTTACTTGAAATTCTAAAATATCATATATTAAAGGATACTTTTTTTTATCTAAAACATCATATATTAATAGACGGATGGAATAATAATTTAATGCGGCAATAATATCACCCCAATTTAAGTAGCAAGGAGATGTCTCGGTGGTCAGAAATGTTTGTTATCTTTTTTTAATTTCTTTAAGGGGGGTGTATTCAATTAAGATTTTTAAAGATTTTAAAAGTTTGGTTGTATTCAATCAAGACATTTAAAGAGTTTATAAAAGTTTAGTGGTATTCAATTACAACTTTTCTAATGTCTTTAAAAGTTAGGTGGTATTGAATTAAGATTTTTACAAAGTCTATAAAAGTATTTTGATATTCAAAAAGTCATAGATTTTAAAAATTTCTATCAAATGATAGAGTTTGACAGACTTTAGAAGAATAATTATAACTATCAACCCATATCCAAAATCTTACTTCATCTCTAAAAATTTCTAAAGACTTCCAAATAAACACAAAGGTGGATAAAACTAGTTATTAATTGGACTTTGTCTTTTATTGGGTCAAATTAGTTATGTATTTTATATGGACTAATAAATATTAATATGCGATGGATAAATACTTTGGTAAAATTTGGGCCATAAAAATAGTTGGATTTATTATAATTTTATTATAAGAGAATTAACAAGATATATTAATAAGTAAACAAATAACTAGACCTAATCTGAATTGGTGAGGAAAAAAACAGCCGTTCGAAAGCTTCCAATAGAAAGAGGAAATAGATTTGTTCAACAAAATTGAGATAAAATCATAAAACTCTCATATCAATTGTAAAGACTATGTTTTATAATATATGAAAATAGAAAATATATAATGTGTATGTGTATGTTTTTTTTTTAATTTTCTGACATTTTAAACGAAGGAAATCACTGTTACTTTTTGAGACATCCTCCATATTCATCTTCAAGTATCTTTGGTGCATGATAGTGAAATAATGTAACATGTGGTTGTATTCCTGCATGATAAATTGACAGAATCGTTATCTTTCCCTTATAAAAAAGGGAAAAACGCACTGCTTTGATATATGTTAGGCGCATAAAAAAGGTCCACACAATCAAACAAAATTAACAGCAGTTAAGATGAAAAATTGGATTGTCAGAATCACACAATCACACAATCAACATATATATACATATATACATATATATATATATATATATATATATATATATATATATATTAGTAAAACAATCAATAATAAAAAGCGTACGCATATGCATAAAGGATATATAACTCAATGAAAAGTGAGCTTAATTTTTGTATCGCGTTTGTAGTTTCTAAAGTTTTATTGGTATTCGAGTATCCAAATGTATTATGAAATGAGTAGAATAATGTGAACGCTTTCAACATATATAAAATCTCATACTACAATAATATAATGAGATTTACTCAAGTTCATGAAAAAAGAGGGAGATGTTGTACACATGAGCTAATTAACAATTAATATAAGTTGCAAGATATATTAGAAGTATATAAAAGTATATCACAGTCTTGATAAAAAGTTTATAAAAGTCTGTTACTTATTTCATGAAGTCTATAAAAGTCATTTTAAAAAAGTCTTTAAAGTATGTGAAAGTAATTAAAATCCCACAAATTCTACAAAAGTCTGTCACTTAAAAAAAGTCTTTAAAAATCTTAATTAAATACACCCCTCTAAGTTTAAATCTTAGGGTTAGTTATCAACGAATTCGTCTTATTGCATTACGTATATACGGGATTTTAGGTGTTTTTGAGTATTGAATATCTAAGTAGCATCAGTTGGCACTGCTTACAGTTCTTCCCGAGATTTGAACCCAAAATTTTAAGTTTGAAACTTCAGCCATGAGACCATCTGAGCATAACTAAATAGATTGTCCAAAAAATAAATTATATACTAAATTAATTTCTATCCAAATTCAATTACAAAATCTCAAAGTTAATTCATTTTTGTTAATGTAATTTTAAATATTTTTTTAATTTAAAATTATATAAATTTGTAACAAAATTTAAATTTTACAAATTAATTTAATAAATGATCATTTTATTAAAAGAAAAAAAAACCCAAGTGGCTCTCTCTCTCTCCTCTGTTCCCCTCCCCCTCTCCTCACCGTCTCTCTCCTCCACAACAGCCTCACCCCGACCCTCTCCGCCACTCCACGAACGCCAATTCTTCCTCTGATCCATTTCTCGTGGACTCCGATCCCGATGATCTCATCACTGTCACTCATCCCACCACCACCCAACACCGGCGTCCATGTCCACCACTAGCGTTAATCAAAACACAAATTAAAGTAGCAGTAAACAAATCAAAAATGAAACCCTAAGAGAGAATGAACCTGATCCAAACGCAGTGTGCGAGGAATCATTTTTTTATTCAAAACTCCATTTGTTTGGACCTTTTTTGCTAGCGGCGACTATTAAGAATAGTAGATCTAAAAAAAGTTGAAAAATTAGAAGGTTTTTCCAATGGGATCTGAAAAATTAGCGGCGTTCGGCTTCCATCATGTTTGCCTTTCCCCATAGGTTGGGAAATTCATCAGCTTGATGTAAACAATGCATTTTTACATGGAGATCTTGTAGATGAGGTTTACATGGATCCTCCTATTGGTTATTCACATATTAAGCATTCTACTCAAATCAGGTGTGCAAACTGAACAAATCTCTCTATGGGCTCAAACAAGCTTCTAGGCAATGGTTTGCCAAATTGACTTGTGCTTTACTTCAAGCTGGGTATACTCAATCCAAAGCTGATTATTCCTTATTTGTCTCTCAGTCATCTACTTCATACACTGCTGTGATTGTTTATGTAATTGATATCCTTGTTACTGGTTCTGATGAAAACTCAATCCTTAGTCTTAAACAGTTACTTGACTCGGCTTTTAGTATTAAGGATCTGGGTTAGAAGTATCCAGATCTCCAAAAGGTATTTTTGTTCATCAGAGAAAGAACACCTTAGATTTACTCACCGAGTTTGGGGTACTTAATTCTAATCCTTTTTCTATCCCTATGGAACAACATATTAATCTTCACAGTGGATCCATTGCTCTTTTAGATGACAGTTCATCTTATAGATGTCTCATTGGAAAGCTACAATATCTCACTGTTCGGGAGTGTTTGACCGACCCCCGTGTGGGCTGAAGACCTGGGCCGGAACCAAAGAGCTCGAGCCTATATGGTCGAAGGTATATATGAGGTCGGGTTCGGGACCCGAGCCCATTAAGCCGAGGTTTGGTGAAGATTGAGGATGTCAGGGTCGGCTCCTCGTGTTCTTTGGGCCGAGGCCCAGACCGGGATTTTATGATGTCTGTGGGGTTGAACCTGTGCAGTCGGACGACCCACATGCAGAGTTGGGAGTAATAAGGGGATTACGTGGTTAAGGGTCCTAACCCTAATCATATGTCAATAAGGCAACTCCAAAGGTAGTATTGGAAAGGGATTTTACTTGCACCTTTCAAGGAGATTGTGTTGGACCCAAATATGGGTAACTACCATATTTAGGAGTCCTATTCCAACTCGGAGAAGGATACTAAGGTGGTGGGAGATCTATAAATACAAGGCCAATGTTACAATTATCAGGTAATACCTACTTTGAGCACTAAACACATAACCTCCATTGTTAAACCTTGTAAACGGCCTGTACTTATTCTCACACCGGAGCTATCCCCCGGCGGCACGGTCGTCAAGTTTCTGTGTGATCCGTTATTGTGCAGGTTTCAGCTCGTGGATTCTGTGATTGGACGCGCAGACGAAACTTGGCGTTAACATTGGCGCTAGAAGGAGGGCAGTGCTTTCTTACAATCATCACCAACTTTTCCGACAGCAGACTATGGGGAGCAAGGAGAATATCGTCGATGTCCCGGAAAAGGAAAAAACCCAGCTGTCCCACCATACCACACAGGTGAGGGGTCGGTGAAGGACTGCCTGGGATCCAAAATTTCAGAGGTGCAGGAGATACCGACTCCTGATCTTCGGCGAAGGCTCTTCCACGGTAGTCAGCATACACCCCTTCAAGCGAGTCAGGCCGATGAGAATCACTCTCGAGCCCTCGCAAGACAAGAAAGAGGAGACGGCAGCCGAGACCAACGGGAGGTCATCCTGAAAAGGAAGATAGAACAGAACAAGGATGCCATGTTGGCACTGTGGCTGCAACAAGAAGAACTCGAAGCCCAGATGGCTAGAATGATCGGAGAGCAGGAGGCCTGCTCGAAGAGGCGTCGACGCCCTAGCCGGTCCCGATCACCTCGACGGGATGAGGCTAGAAATGAAAGGACCCGACCACGGAGTCGTTCTCGAGAAGGACGGAGTTGAAGGAGGAGTCGATCAGATGACAGAAGATCCGGACATCCGGGAAGGTCGGATCAAAAGAGGAGGATCGCGTCCCCCGAATACGAGAGGGACAGACATCATTCGTCCCCTCGTAAAGGGGAGGCCGATCCCCTCGCCCGAAGAGTTGCGGAACTGGAGAAACTGCTAGCAGTTAAAAGTCCGACGGGGACCTCTTCAGGATGTCCGGGATCGCCCTTCTCGCCAAAGATCAACCAAGTCATAGTCGATCCAAAGAAAAAGATGCCCCCTATGGACACGTATGACGGGTTAGGGGATCCGTATGATCACTCGGATGGGTATGACCATCTGATGTCTTTCTACGGGCACTCAGATGCGGCCAAGTGTCATATGTTTGCCACGACGCTAAAGAAGAGCGCCCGAGAATGGATGGGGACTTTGGCAGCAGGATCGATCAGGTCATAGAACGATCTCCGAGATAAGTTCCATGCTCGGTTCGGGAGCAACAGTAGACGGGGAAAGATCACAGCGTCCCTCATCTAGGTCCGATAGAAGTCAGACGAAACATTAGGTCAGTACGTCAAGAGATTTCGAGAGGCTGTGGGGTCGGTAGAAGAGTTGAATTCCCCGCAAGCCTTGGGATTTTTCACGACAGGGTTGGATATCGGGAGGTCCAAGAAATTGGTCAAAGATTTGGTAATCAGCCCTCCTGCAGATCTAACCGAAGCCTTTCATCGGGCCGAAGGGTTCATAGCAATAGAAGAAGCGATGGGAAATTTCAAACCGCACTCCCAGTCCTATGAGAAGTCTAAAGATCGAGACAAACAGGGTTATCAACGGTCGGATAATAGTCAGTGGAGATCGGACCGACCGAAAAAGAAGAGCTACAACGGAGGAGGGCCAAGAATTAACCGACCTCCACTACCCAATCGTAACATCAACAAGGTCTACACCCCTCTTACTGCAGATCGGGCCAAGATCTTGGAGGAGATGAAGAATCAACCCTTCTACGAGCCATGCCCAAGACTAACCAAACCTGGAAGAAGGGGTCGGGATAAGTATTGCGAATACCATCAAAGTACCGGGCATTCGACTGAAGCATGCATCAACCTGATGGACTTGATAGAGAAAAATATTCAGAACGGACAATTGATACAGTATGTGGCCGGTCGGGATAATGCAGCGGCACCTAGAGAAGAAAACAGAAATCAAGATCAGGACACCCAGCCTCCACAAAACCCTCCAGCCCGAGGCGTGATTGATGTTATCTCGGGAGGTTCTGTCGGACGGATGACCAGAAGGAAGAGAAGCGGGCATCTCGAGGCAGTGTTATCGGTTACGGGGTCAACTACTAGGAAGGATCGGGCATATCCTGGAACATCTATCTCCTTCTCGGATGAGGATTACCCGACAGACCTCATCGAGCCGCATGACGGAGCATTGGTGATAACTGCCCAAGTCGGGATCGTGGACATGAAACGGATGATGATAGACAACGGAACCTCAGTCGATGTACTGTACACTCACGCCTACCAGAGGATGGATCTACAAGGGAGGAAGATGGACCTGGGAGGTGAAGGACCTTTGTACGGATTTAGTGGAGATCCGGTGTATGTGTCTGGTACCATCGAACTGCCAGTCAAGTTCGGCACTACACCCAATCAGGTCGAAATAACGGTCAGATTTTTCATCGTACAAGTAGATTCGGCATACAATGCGATCCTCAGGAGACCAACCTTGGTAGCCCTGCAAGTAGTCACATCTATACCCCACTTCAAAATTAAGTTTCCAACACCGAACGGGATCGGGGAGGTAAAAAGAGATTTAGACATCGCCCGAAGGTGCTATCGGAACAGCTTGATTTCTTCAGGGGTTGGGGTCAGTAAGTAGAAACAGGCAATGGCCATTGAGATCTAGCCATTCACTGAGGGCAGTACAGAACCGCTCGCTCTTCTTGTCGAAGAAACCGAGGATATAGAGCTGGTGCCAGGGAAGAAAGAAAAATTGATCAAGATCGGGTCAGGGCTAGCAGAACCTTTCAGGACCGGATTGATAGAATTACTCCAAGTCTACGCCGATATCTTTGCATAGGAACTGAGTGATATGCTCGGGGTAAGTGAATCGGTGGCCTTACACAGACTACACGTAAACCCGAGCAAGAAACCAGTTATACAAAAGCGAAGAATTTTCGCTCCAAAAAGGCAAAAAATAATCGATGAAGAGATCGCCAAACTTCTGGAGGCCGAATTCATCTTTGAGATTGATTACCCTGAGTGGTTGGCAAATGTGGTATTGGTCCAAAAGCAGAACGGGAAGTGAAGGTTATGCATCGACTACACAGATTTGAATAGGGCCTGTTCGAAGGATTTCTACCCTTTGTCCAACATAGATCAATTGATCGACGCCACCTCGGGATACGGTATGTTGAGTTTCATGGATGCATTCTCAGGATACCACCAGATTTCAATGAGTACGGAAGATATCCCGAAGAACAGTTTCATCACACATCGAGCAATATACGCGTACAGGAAAATGACCTTCGGGCTATTAAATGCCGGGGCAACTTATCAGCGGATGATGAATTTGGTGTTCACGAAATAATTAGGGAGAAGTATGGAGGTCTACGTAGATGACATGATCGTAAAAAGCATGTCAGTTCGTGACCATCTTGAGGATCTAGAGAACTGTTTCGAAACAGTAAGAAGACGCAAGCTGAGGTTGAACCCAACTAAATGTACGTTCGGATTGGGATCGGGAAAATTCCTCGGGTATTTGGTCAGCAAAAGGGGAATAGAAGCTAACCCAAAAAAAATCCAGGCAGTCCTGGACATGAAATCCCCGAAGTCTTATAAGGATGTGCAGAGATTGACAGGTCGGATCGCGGCCCTTCGAAGGTTCGTCTCCAAGTCGGCTGAAAGATGCCTACCATTTTTTGATACCTTAAAAGGGCCCAAAAACGAGAAAAGCTTTCAATTGTCTTCAGAATGCGAGGATGCGTTCCAAGGGATCAAACAATATTTGTTTTCGGCACCAC
Organism: Panax notoginseng; assembly: GCA_016801055.1. Taxonomy (NCBI): domain Eukaryota; kingdom Viridiplantae; phylum Streptophyta; class Magnoliopsida; order Apiales; family Araliaceae; genus Panax; species Panax notoginseng. The sequence goes on along the minus strand of CM029012.1, from coordinate 158,437,378 downwards.
TGCTGATGAAACCGATCCCTTCATAACCTCTATATTTGTATTTGGCAGCAATCTTGATGGCAGTGGGGCAGCATTGGTACGAGACAAAAGGGGAAATCAATTCCCATTATACTACGTCAGTCATGTGCTTCGAGACGCCGAAATTCGATACCCAAACCTGGAAAAATTCGCCTATGCTTTGATCATAGTAAGCAGGAAACTTAAGCATTATTTCCAGGGTCGGGTGGTGGTGGTATACACGGATCAGTTGTTGAAGAAAATTCTACATCGGCCAGAAGTTTCGGGGAGATTGGCCGTATGGGTAATGGAACTGACACAGTTTGCGTTGGAATATCAACCCCGAACAGCAATCAAAGGACAGGCACTAGCAGATATCGTCGTGGAATGCTCGTTCTCAGAACCGGATGTGGAGTTGTTGACCGAAATGCGGCACTTGAGGACTTCATGGACAATATATGTCGATGGCTCATCAACCTCGGATACCAGTGGTGCCGGGGTCATACTGACGAGTCCCAAAGGGTTTAAAGTCCAACAAGCAATTCGGTTCCAGTTCAAAGCAACCAACAATGAAGCAGAGTACGAGGCCATCCTAGCCGGGCTGAAGTTAGCCCGAAGTCTTGAGGTATAAAACTTGGTCATCTACAGTGATTCACAGTTGGTCATCAAATAGATATCGGGGGAGTATGAGGCCCGGGGGGCAAGAATGACAAAGTATTTAGCCGAAACGAAGAATAAACTGACATACTTCAGCTCGGTCAGCTGTCAAGGAGTGGATCGATCCGACAACGCAGTGGCAGATGCCTTGACCTGACTGGCAACGACAGAAGCAAGTTCTTTCAACGGATCGGTATATCTAGAAGTATTGGAGTAGCCAAGTGTCCCGAAGGAAGAGGTACTATGTATTGATAGGCTGGACTGTTGGCTTACGCCATACATCTCCTACCTGGCCGACGGGGTGTTGCCCTCAGATCGCATTCTAGCAAGGAAGATCAAACACAGAAGTTCAAACTTTGTACTTATCGATGGAGATCTGTATCGAAGGGCTTTTAGTTCTCCATTGCTCAAGTGCTTAACACCATCAGAGGCAGACTATACACTTCGGGAGGTACACAAAGGAATTTGTGGAGATCACATGGGAGCCAAGTCACTGGCACACAAGATTTTGAGGTAGGGGTATTACTGGCCGACTATCTACGCAGAGGCAAAGGAATTCGTCAGAAGGTGTCCCAAGTGTCAGTTGAACAACAATATCCCACATCACCCGCCCGAAGAGCTCTACTCGGTCTTATCCCCGATTCCCTTCGCAATATGAGGAATCGACATCCTAGGGCCTCTGCCAAAGGCCAAGGGGCAACTCAGTTTTGTAATAGTGGCTATCGACTACATGACGAAGTGGGTAGAAGCCAAACCACTACAGAAGATCACCGAACAAGAATGCTTAAAATTTTTGAAAGAAGGAGTAGTGTATCGGTTCGATATCCCAATGGCAGTAGTCTCGGATAATGAAAGACAGTTCGTGGGTTCAAAATTCGAAAGTTTCCTGAAAGAATTGGGAATTCAGCACCGGAAGACTTCAGTTGCTCACCCTCAATCAAACGGTCAAGTAGAAGTAACCCACCGAACCTTACTCAACGGGGTAAAAAGAAGATTGGATTAGTTGAAGGGACGATGTCCTAAGGAACTACTCAGTGTTTTGTGGGCATATCAGACAACTCTGAGGACAACCACTGGAGATTCTCCTTTCCGATTGGCTTACGGAACCGATGCACTCATACCAGTAGAGATTAGGTCCCCCACTCTTTGGGTCAGTCAGTATAAAGAACTATACAACGACGAAGGCCTGAAAACGAATTTGGATCTGTTAGATGAAGCTCGGGACTCTGTTATGTTGAGGTTAGCCATTTACCGACAAAGAACAGCTCGACATTACAATCAGAAGGTGAAGCTGAGGAGATTTGAGGTAGGAGACATGGTGCTTCGGGAGTCGGAGGCATCCACCCCCCAGAACACAGACAAACTAATACCAAACTGGGAGGGGCCTTACGAAGTAGTGGAAGTACCGAAGCCAGGGACTTACCAGCTTCGGGCTATGGATGGATCGGAGGTAAAGAATACATGGCATGCTGGAAGGCTTAGAAAATATTACCAGTAAATGCACGTCTATTCTCCCCTCCATTTATGTAATCTATGCAATTTATCAATGAAATAAAAACTTTTCTTCGAGAGATACTTGTACTTCATTTGAATTTGCGCTGCTTTACCAATCAGACACGCTTCGGACACAAAATGATCAGACAGTCAGGAGAGACCTAACTGATCAGAAAAGGTCACGAGTATAACTGATTGACAAAGTCACACATCCGATCAGATAAGCTTCGAGCGTAAAACGATCAGACAGTCCGAAAGAACTTAACTGATTGGTAAACACCACAAGTATAACTGATCGATAAAGTTATAAATCCGATCCTGTAAGCTTTGGACACAGATTGACCAGACAGTCAGAAATGACCCAACTGTTCGATAAAAGTCAAGCAAAACTAATCGAGATAACAACTTAGAATAATTTTTCACTTCATTCATATTCACAGCGTTTTACAATTTCCGATCAGACAGACTTCAGGTACATACACTATCGTTCTAACTGATCGGATAAATTACAAAACTAAGAAAAGAAAAATTACAAGTATGTAAAACAGATACTAGTGAGAACTAAGGTAGACCATCATCAGCTTCGGCCTCGGACTCCTCATCGGAAGAATCAAGGATCGAGGCATCCAGGCCAGCATCAACAAGCTTCGCTCTCGCTTTCTCCCGATAAGCTTCGACCCCTTCAGCAAATTGGGTCATGATTTTATCGGTCAAAGCAGGCGATTCTTCGTATTCCTTGATGGCAGCTTGTTTGAGGATGGCCTTTTCGGCCACCAAGGTGTTGTTCGTCTGGATCAGAGTCCTCAGCTGAGCATGAACCCCAGTAAACTTCTCCTCGATGGCCTCAAGATTCCCCGCCAAGGCCTTATTCTCTTCGACCAGTCGTTCTTTATCCTGCACCAACTTCTTGGCATGACCATCGAGACCGACGAACTCTTGTTGAAGTAAAGAATGTTGCTCTTCGAGTTTGACAATCCGGCGATCAGCCTTCGTCACCTTGTTGCTGGTATCGGCGTGCAGATCCCTCTACCTCTTCAGTTCCGAATCACGACCCCGCAGCTCGGCTTCGAGAAGCAACACATCGCTCTTCAATTGATTTTCTTTCTTCGTGGATCGAGTGAGGGAGGGGATAGCCCGAGCAAGGATGGCATTGGCCTGAACACAAAAGAAACATCAGATAGGCAAAACGCGAAATAGCGACAAGGGAAAAATATTTAAAATCTAGTCGGGAGTACCTGGGTCTGTGCTCTGATATAGGTCACCAGAAACTCCTCAAGAGAATAGTTCTTGAACCTCTCTTCATCGCCAGAAAGCTTGAAGTGGTCGAACATGTGAAAGGGGAATTTGTCCAACAGACCCTTCGGCCAACAGGTAGTCGGCGACCCTTGTGAAGAACTGGTCTTGGAAGTTGGAGTTGATTCAGGGACCGGGACGACCACAGCATCAACAGGGGCAAGGCCTTCAATCAGACGAGGTTTCTTTGGAGGAGGTTCGAGAGGCCGATCCTCTGTATTTTCCGAATCCTTGTCCAATGTCATTATGGTGGCAGGAGGTGGAGTTGGCTTAGGTGGGGCTGACAAAACGGCCTTAGAGGAGATTCGAACAGAAGACTTCTTGGAATTTTTTAGCAAGGCCATCTTGTCAGCCCCTTTCATCTTCAACACACTCTTTGTGGAAGGTTCGGTTTTGGTTGGCGCGAGGACAGGTCCTGTGGATGACCCGACCGATAGTTCGACAAGTAGAATATCCTCATCTTCGGGGGAATCATCAGCAGCAGGAGGATGGATGGGTTCAACAACGATTGGCAGGGGGATCAAGGACGCATCAGCTTCATCGGGCTTAAAGATGGTCACTACAACAGAAGATAAAAATACTAATAAAAAGGCAGTAGGGTGTCAGGAGGGTAAGGAAAAGAGATCGGGATTGTTACTTACAGCCATGTTCGTAGAGCCAGGATTCGTTGGACACGATCCCAAGACCCCAGCTAGTTTGCTTCAGCAGATAATAAAACTTCTTGAAGGCGACAGAGCGACCCTTTGGGAACTTGGTTACCTTCGGGGGCTGGTCTTCGGGACAGGCCCAGTTCGGTAAGAGGTTGAGGTCGGTTCCCCTCATAAAGAACCACTGTGAATGCCACCCTTTGTTGCTGGATGAGGTCTTCACGAAGGTGGCTCGGCCTGGTACGCGGTTCAGATGGCGTAGGCCGGGTTCCTTCGATCGACCGACAGAAAACAAGACAAAGAAAAAGTCCAAACCCGGAGTGATGCCAGCGTCCTAGCACAGGGCAATGAAGCTGATCAGCTGGATGTAAGAGTTCGGGGCTAGCTGCGAAAACCCGATCCCGACCAGACAAAGGAAAGAGGAGATGAACTCATGGAGGGGGAACCGAACCCCATACTTCAAGGCATAGAGATGGACGGCCACCCATCCTCCTTTGGGACGCCAGAACATCCTTTCATTCGACTCAGCCACCCGAAGCTTATACTCTTGGGGAATATTGAATACAGTTTGAATTTCGGACAGCTGGGATTGGGTGATGGTTGACACGGTGTTGATAACCGCGTAGTCGGTCTCGGAAGCATAGAGACGACGAATTCGAGAATCAGCATCCTCGATAGGGATGTTAGCAGGAGCCGTTGATAACTCTATCTGGACCAGGTCGCCGGAGGTGCGGGTTCCGGCGCCGGTCGGGGTGACAGTAGTGGGGGGAGGATCACTGGAATCAGCCATTTGATTGGGGAGACACGCCAGCGAAGTGAGGGAGTTTGGTAAGCAGCTAAAAATACTAAAAACAGAGGTTTGATGGAAATGGAAAGCTCGCCGGAAATCGCCCTTGCCGAAAAAGATTTAGAGAAATTTGAAATGTTGAAGGTTCGAAAAAGTGACAGTGATGGGTGTTGGGGGGGTTTATATAGCAGGTCTGACACAGTTTTCAAGGGCGGCTATTTATGTTGGGTGGGGTCTAGTCCTAGGGAACGTGTACCAGCTCGTTAACCGAGAAGAAACCGCTTGGGTTCCCAAGACAGCTCATCATTATGGCGTGACTATCCACATTCATGTCCTTTCAAGTCTCATGTCATAAATATCTTATAACAAGAGACTGAGGGGCAATATTCGGGAGTGTTTGACCGACCCCCGTGTGGGCTGAAGACTTGGGCCGGAACCAAAGAGCTCGGGCCTATATGGTCGAAGGTATATAGGAGGTCGGGTTCGGGACCCGAGCCCATTAAGCCGAGGTCTAGTGAAGATTGGGGATGTCAGGGTCGGCTTCTCGTGTTCTTTGGGCCGAGGCCCAGACCGGGATTTTATGATGTCTGTGGGGTTGAACCTGTGCAGTCGGACGTCCCACATGCCGAGTTGGGAGTAATAAGGGGATTACGTGGTTAAGGATCCTAACCCTAATCATATGTCAACAAGGCAGCTCCAAAGGTAGTATTGGAAATGGATTCTACTTACACCTTTCAAGGAGATTGTGTTGGACTCAAATATGGGTAACTACCATATTTAGGAGTCCTATTCCAACTCGGAGAAGAATACTAAGGTGGTGGGAGATCTATAAATACAAGGCCAAGGTTACAATTATCAGGTAATACCTACTTTGAGCACTAAACACATAACCTCCATTTTTAAACCTTGTAAACGGCCTGTACTTATTCTCGCACCGGAGCTATCCCCCAGCGGCACGGCCGTCAAGTTTCTGTGTGATCCGTTATTGTGCAGGTTTCAGCGCGTGGATTCTGTGATTGGACGCGCAGACGAAACTTGGCGTTAACACTCACCATGTCTATGCCAGACATCAGCTATACCATTAATCATCTTAGTCAATTTCTTCGAGAACCAGGACTTGATCACGTGAAAGCTGCTTTAAGAGTGTTAAGGTACTTGAGGGTTTCTGTTGGCTTAGGCTTATTTTTTCCATCTACTGTGGCTTTACAGTTAACAGCCTACTCTGATAGTGATTGGGCAGGCCAGAATGGGGGGAGAAGATCTATTTCAGGCTATTGCACATTTTTGGGGTCTTCTTTGATATATTGGGGTGCCAAGAAGCAGACTGTTGTCCGTAGATCTTCTGCAGAGGCAAAGTACAGATCAGTAGCAGATGCCACTTGTGAGTGGAATAGTTAAAAAGTTTACTTGCAGATTTAACCATTCCTGTTGCAACTCCTATTCCTCTTCATGTAGACAATCTTTCCAGTATATCTTTAGCCTCTAATCCTGTACTTCATGCTCGTACCAAACACATCGAGGTTGATTGTCTGTTTGTCAGGGATAAAGTTAAAGAAAATTTTCTCAAGTTAATTTTTGTTCCGAGTCACCAGCAACTTGCAAATGTATTTACCAAACCACTTGGTCGTTCAGCTCATTGGCATATTCTCTTCAAATTGGGACTCCACAATCCTTGTGGTCCTCCTCCCCATTTGTAGGGGGAGTAATAGTAAAGATGCAGAGTATGAGCATGAGATTTCAGCAAAAGCAACTTCAGAACAAGATACAGCAACATTGTGAACTTAAACATCAGCTTAAGAATTGTCTAGCTCAAGTCTCACATTGGGATAAAACACAATTAGGCTGAATGTAATTAGATTAGTTTAAATGTCCTCTATTGTAATTTCAGACTTTTAACAGTTGGTTACAGCAGGAGAGTTTCCTACATTCACGCTCATATAATATATATATCCATTCTGTATGCATAGGTTAGTTTTTGATTGATATAAAGACTGTAATACATAGAGATGGAATAATTTTCATTTGCAGAACTTAGTTCTTCTGTTCATGGAACTTATCACTAAAGCATGAAAAATGTTTCTGCAAAGCATTTCTCAAGATAATATAATACAAATACCTCAAAATAACAAAAAATCAGGTTTCCAATCTTTTTTATGTAGCAATGAAAAGACAAGAAACCTCTGTTTTTGTTCTACATCTGAACCAAATCTAAGGTAGTACATTTTAGGCCAATTGTCTAGTGTATTTGTTAAACACTAGAAGGTAATTTAATAAGAAAGATTTCAAGTTTAATCATCAATCCGCTTTAACTTTGCAACTAAACGTCCACAAACTCATCACCAATCCTTCACCACGGCTAAACCTTAACTAGCCAAGAAGATTACTGTCCAAAAATGGAATGTTTTCTTTTCCCATGCAGAAGGAAATCATCCACTATAGAATTGCCAAAGACATAACTAAAGCAAACTCAAAACCTTAAGAAACCAAAAAAGAATTATTCTTTTTTTCCAAATGAAACCCATGCAAAGAAACCTCTTACTCTCTCTTAGACACCTTTTAATCTCCTTGTATATAAAGAAAGATGAAGAGGCATCTTCATTGCAATCCAGTGCATTAAAACATCTTTTTATCAAGTCTCCAAATTAGGAATTAAGAAATCGATTAAGCCTAAAATGGCCAAGCTTGTTGAAACTCCCATTTATGATGATTTTGAACCTTTCTGCAATTGGCGTCGCGAGAAAGGCCATGATACTCTTGTGCTCCATCTCCCAGGTACTCTCCATCTTATGCTATAACACCCCCCCCCTTTTGGGTTGATCAGTCCCCTTGTTTTCAATCAAGAAAGTATATTTTTGTTGACTATATTTTCTTCCTCTTTTAAATTCTTTCAAGAATTCAAGAAGGAACAAATGAAGATACAAATCAGCAATTTGGGAGTCCTAAAGATTTCGGGAGAACGTGCTATCAATGCAGCAAAACGAAGCCGATTTTACAAGGAGGTTAAAATTTCAAATGCGTGCAATGTGAATGACATTCATGCAAAGTTTGTCAATGGCCTTCTTTATGTTGTAATGCCCAAGAAAATCAGTGCACCCCCAGCGCAAAATCCTCCACCAATTCAACCAGTCCAAACTGATCAAATTCCCAATGGAAAAACTAGCCCAGATGATAAAATCACTAATATGCCAACAATATCTAACAAAGAAAGTAGCTTACCGTCTGAAAATGCAGCAGCAGCTATAGGGAAAACTTCTACAAACTCTGAGTTTCCACAAGAAAGTTCTGTTTCAAGGTGGAGAAGTTATGCAAAATTAAAGGCAATAAAAGTTGGATTGGCAGTGGCTCTTGTTTCGGCTATTGGGGCTTATATCTTGCATGAATATTGCAGTTCTTCACATGTTGGAGATTATGGTGCCTTTGATACTTAAATGGAATTCAACTTTTCCTTTGAATTAATGTTAATAATTTGTAAAACATTTGGGTGTATAAAAATTTATTTATACCTGTTCGGATGTTTTAATTGAAAGAATGCAACTCTAAGCCAATTGCATAGAGCTGAAATCTGAATAAGGTTCTTTTATTACTTTTTGTGTGGAACTCATCTATTATTTATGCATATTTCTTTCTAACTCACAATTTATCTGAACATCTGAAGTTTCAGGTTTGGATAAAAGAATGTTTCTGCAAGTACTGCAACTCAGGTGCGTGATCAGATCTTACGAAGTGGAAATATATAATGAATATAAGATTGAGAACAGTTTGGATATACTTGTTGAAAAATTATACAGGAACGTGTTATTGCATAGAATAAAATAAAATCAATAATCATAATAATAAGTACTTACATGAATTGAGAGAAGTCATCTCGTATGTAACACGTTTCCGCTGCGCTTAAGGGTGAAGGTCTTCAATTGCCTCTCTCAATCTTAGGATGGATGTATGAGTGTGTATAAAATTCTTGAGACGATAACTGGGACCAAACCCTAACTGTTTTGTTTATATAATAACTAAGGGTCAAAATCGTCCATCAAGATTATGAAACCCTAGGGCCCATTATGCCAAAAACTATTAGGAATATTATTTATAGGCCACATATTAATTAATTACCAAACCCATAAATAAAGTTATTAAATTAATACAATATGTAAGCCCAATAATTACATAAATAGTAAAGGCCACATAAGGAATAAAATATTCTAACATTCTTCCACTTGGCCGAAATACTATTTATATACAAAACATAACGCTTACAATCATTAATTTGGCCAAATATTAATTTAATGTCTACATCCTGTTCAAATAAAATTTACCAATGCGAATTAATACAATCTTTGTGTCACTATTAACACAAGATCCTCATTAGTTACACAATTAGTACTTTTATTACAACAAAGATTAACATTAAGCATAACAAGTATGAATAAAGTTTACATAAGTGGTAATAGATTAAACTCATTCATATGGTCCAAAACATAACCGTACCGTTTGCTCACAAGATCTCAAGTGTGCACAATAAAGAGAATAGCAAACCATAAACATAAAGTGAAGTTCAAAACAACGAGCTCAAAATTGTTGTCTTACATAAAATAACTCACTAATTAAGACTACCAGTTAAACCCATGCCGGCAACATGCTCTAAAAAGAGCTTGGGTGGTAAGCCTTTCGTAAGTGGATCCGCTAACATATCATGCGTACTAATATACTTAATGACAACGCCTTTGATCTTCAACTCTTTCCCTGACAAATAAGTACTTAGTGTCGAGGTATAGTCCAGCACCACTCGAACTAGTGCTATTGGAAAAACTAATAGCAGAATCATTATCACAAAATACTTTCAATGGCCTTGAAATGGAATCTACAACCTTAAGTCTTGAAATAAGATTCCTCAGCAATACGGCGTGACAAGTAGCATGATAACAAGTCACATATTCTGCCATCATCGTGGAAGTGGTAGTTAACTCCTGCTTATGACTTCTCCACGAAATAGGGCCTCCTGAAAGCATAAAAATGTACCCTGATGTAGATTTCTTTTCGTCTTTACACTTAGCAAAATCAGAATCAGAATAACCAACAACTTCAAGGTTATCTGTTTTTCTAAATGTAAGCATAAAATCCTTAGTACCCTGTAAGTAGCGTAAAACCTTTTTGGCTGCTTTCCAGTGATCCAAACCTGGATTGGACTGATAACGTCCAAGCATGCCAGTTACATACGCTATATCTGGACGTGTACAAACTTGAGCGTACATAAGACTCCCAACCACAGAAGCATAGGGAATAAGATTCATTTAATCACGCTCAAGTTGATTCTTAGGGCATTGATATAAGCCAAATTTGTCATCCTTAACAATAGGTGCGATAGTAGGGGAGCAATTTTGCATGTTGTATTTGTTAAGAACTTTGTCAATATAAGCTCTTTGGGACAATCCTAATATCCCACGAGACCTATCTCGATGAATTTCAATACCTATAACATAAGCGGCTTCACCGAGATCCTTCATATCAAAATTTCCAGAAAGAAAACGTTTGGTCTCATGCAACATGTCTAAGTTATTACTTGCAAGTAGTATATCATCAACATACAAAACAAGAATAACAAATTTACTTCCACTGACCTTCAAGTATATGCATTGATCCACAATATTTTTCTTAAAATCAAAATTACTCATCACCTCATGAAACTTAAGATACCATTGTCGAGAAGCTTGTTTTAACCCATATATAGACTTCTTAAGTCTACATACCATATGTTCCTTGCCTTTAACAAAAAACCTTCTGGTTGTGCCATATAGACATTCTCATGCAAGTTACCATTAAGGAATGCAGTTTTAACATCCATCTGATGTAATTCTAAATCATAATGAGCTACTAAAACCATGACTATTCTAAATGAATCTTTCCTGGATACTGGAGAGAAAGTTTCATTATAATCCACACCTTCCTTTTGAGTGAAACCTTTAGCAACCAATCGAGCTTTATACCTTTCAACGTTCCCTTTAGGATCTAATTTGGTCTTATAGACCCACTTACAACCAACAAGTTTAAAACCTTTTGGTAATTCCTCAAGATCCCAAACGTTATTAAGCTCCATTGATTTCAACTCATCATTCATGGCTTCAAGCCATTGAGTTGATTGAGCACTCATAATGGCTTCTTTATAGGAGATAGGATCATTAATCTTACTTGAATCATAGTCAATCTCATTAAGATAGGTTATAAAATCATCAAAATTAATAGGCTTTCTAGGTCTTTCGGACCTTCGTAAAGGCTGCACAATTTCAGGAATATGATTTTCAATAATGTGAGGTTGAACATTAGGTGGTGGCTCAGCTATCTCAGGGGTATCATTCGCCTCAATGGGAGGTTGTGCCTCACCTTCTTGAATTACAGGATTAGAAACATAAAACCTGTTTTCTTCAAGATCAATTTTTCTAGGCTCACCACTCCCACTTAAATCACCATTCTCTAAAAACTCTGCATGCCTAGTCTCAACAATTCTAGTGGTATGAGAGGGACAGTAAAATCGAAAACCCTTAGGTCTCTCAGGATATCCAATGAAATGACAATTAATGGTTTTAGAGTCAAGTTTCTTTATTTGTGGATTAAAAATCTTAGCCTCGGCTGGACAACCCCACACCCGTAAGTATTTTAAACTAGGTTTCCTACCTGTCCAAATTTCATAAGGAGTGTTAGGGACAGATTTGCTAGGAACCCGGTTTAAAATATGAACAGCTGTCTTTAATGCCTCACTCCACAAAAATACAGGTAAGCTAGAATTGCATAACATACTACGTACCATATCCATAAGGGTACGATTTCGCCTCTCAGTTACACCATTCTGCTGCGGTGTACCAGACATTGTATACTGAGTGACGATTCTATTTTCTTGACAAAATAAGGCAAATGGGCCAAGACTATGACCTGTATCGGAGTGTTTACCATAATACTCCCCGCCTCTATCTGATCTCACTACTTTAATTTTCCGCTCAAGTTGATTTTCAACTTCAGCCTTGAAAACTTTAAACATATTTAGTGATTCAGATTTTTCATTAATCAGGTACACATAAGTATAACGAGAATAGTCATCAATGAACGTAATGAAAGATTTGTGTCCACCAATTCCTGGAGAAAATGGTCCACATATATCAGTGTGAATCACCTCAAGAAGTGCACTACTTCTAGTTGCTCCTTTCTTATTACCTTTCACAAATTTTCCTTTTATACATTCAATACAATGGTCAAGATCAGAAAAATCTAGTGAATGAAGAATTTCATCCTTTACAAGACGTTGTATTCTGTCTTTTGAAATATGGCCTAAGCGTTTATGCCATAATTTTGAAGAATTCTCATTATCTAGTTTTCTCTTAATTCCACTTTTAGAGGTATTTTCTGTCACATTCATCGTTAATAAGGATTCAGCAAAGACATTATCCAAATTTATCTTATAGAGGTTTCCCTCTAAAGAGCCAGAACCAATAACATGAGAGTAATGATAAATAATTATTTTATTATTCCCAAACTTAAACGAAAATCCATCAACGTTAAGTTTAGATACATAAATTAAATTTCGTGTCATACTGGGAGCATAAAGAGTATCATATAAATACAAGGTGAAACCACTCTCCAAAACTAAAGGAAGAGTTCCTACAGCTTCAACTTGTATAGACTCTCCATTGCCAACTTTAATGGTTCTTTCCCCCTTTTGGAGTGTCTTCTTTGAAAGGAATCCCTGCAATGAATTAGTAATGTGAACCATATCACCAGTGTCAAGCCACCATGTATTAGAAGGAACATCAATTAGAAAGGATTCATAAGTTACATAATTGAAGGACGATATACCTTTCTTTTCAAGCCATTCTCTGAATTTAGGACATTCTTTCTGAATATGTCCTTGCTTCTTACAGAAGTGACATTTAGGACCTGCCTCAGAGTTGTTACCTGAATGATTTGCCTTATTTATTTTGGTAGAAATTTGCTTATCCTTATTGTTAAAATCTTTGCCATTTTTATGAGCCTTCTTCTTATGAGATCTAGTGGTAGTTAGATGAGCAACATTAGGTTTTTCAATCTTAAGCCTTTCTTCTTCTTGGACGCACATGGCAATTAACTCACTCATCTTCCACTTTTCTTTCTGCGTGTTATAATTGATCTTAAATGGATCAAACTGTGCAGGAAGAGAAGTCATAATGAAGTGAACAAGAAAACCCTCAGAAATCGCCATGTCCATACCCTTTAATTTAAAGGCCATGTCGTTCATCATCATAATGTGCTCGCGCACTCCACTAAACCCATCATACCTGCTAGTGAGCATTTTCAAAATAAGGGTACTTGCATGAGTTTTAGAAGAACCCTTAAATTGTTCCCCGACTGAAGTTAAGTACTCTTTAGCATTCTCAGAGTCAGGAATGGCTCCTCGAATAGCTGTCGTGATAGAGTTTTTCATAATCATAAGGGACATGCGGTTGGATTGCTCCCATTTTTTATAAATAGATTTTTGCTCAATTGAGCTTGTATCTATAAGTGGAGCAGGATGATCAACTCGTAATGCATAGTCCAAATCCATAACGCCGAGAACAATTTTCACTTGCTCTTTCCAAACAGTAAAATTAGTTCCATTCAAGGCTTCAATTCCAGAGAGATACCCAGAAATACTAGTTGGAGTCAATGCTGAAATACAATCAAGCTCATAAGCATGCTTACAAAAAACTAAAAGAAATCCACAATGTACAACAATAATTAATCATAATAAAAACCAACTGTAGGGCAAGCAGTTAGTTATATAAAATCTATTTACAACACCTAAAAATAGATTTTAATGAGATGTTGGTGCATAATTATTAATTTTTCGTTGGTCCAATTAATAATATACTAATAACATCCCCATAAAATAATACACAACACATTTTATCCACGCATCACCGTTGGGCAGAAAACGAAATAAACATGTTACTTATGCAATAAAATTCTATTTAAAAAATTCTAATTCTAATTTTCCGTTAGGTAAAATTAAAATATTCATTTATTAAATGTAACATTATGTGACTTTTCTTAATATTTAATTGTTTCAATTAATAACCCTCCGTTGGGTTGATTATTAATTTTAACAATAAAAGAGTCACACATACATGTAAATTATTATGATCAAACTCAATTTTCTTTAAACATATTAATCAAGTTTGAAAATTAACATTATTTAAAATTTACATGTACCAACTTAAAAGCCCTAATAATATATTATATTATGTTCTAAAATTTTAAATTAAGATATACAATTATTAACATGAATTGAGAGAAGTCATCTCGTATGTAACACGTTTCCGCTGCGCTTAAGGGTGAAGGTCTTCAATTGCCTCTCTAAATCTTAGGATGGATGTATGGGTGTGTATAAAATTCTTGAGACGACAACTGGGACCAAACCCTAACTGTTTTATTTATATAATAACTAAGGGTCAAAATCGTCCATCAAGATTATGAAACCCTAGGGCCCATTATGCCAAAAACTATTAGGAATATTATTTATAGGCCACATATTAATTAATTACCAAACCCATAAATAAAGTTATTAAATTAATACAATATGTAAGCCCAATAATTACATAAATAGTAAAGGCCACATAAGGAATAAAATATTCTAACAATACTAATAAGTAGTGTATTTGGATCGTAGTGTAATTTGATCATCATTTTGGAGGATAAACTATTTCAATGGAATGAAAATTCATTTTATCATTTTGTTTAATTTTTTTTTTCTTTGCAGAGAATGTGGAATAAAATTTATTTTGATAAAATGAATATATGTGATAATTTTGTCATTATATAACAACACCCGTCACCACCAATAACCAAACATGCACTTAAGAGTGTGGGTGGAGGAAGTGAATGAAAAGGTGGAAAACAGAGACATTGATAGTTTGATGCATTCTATTTGCTTAAACAGTATAACATAATAATGTATATTCCAAGTAAGTAATCATGATGGGAATTAACTCTTATATATGCTCCTGATCTGATCTGTGACATCTATCTATCAGGTCACACTTACTTTCCATATTGTGTAGGCGTTCACCGCTTCTTACTAGGATCAGCCGTTTCTTGTTTTGGGTTTAATTCTTTGCAATTTCTGTGTCCGTCTCCATTACACATTGTCATATTGTGTAGGAGTATTACTTATTATTGACAAAGGTTTGTGATCACTTGTTTTATATTTGAATGTTCATTTATTGTATCTACCACGAACAAAATCTTGCCCTACTTCGTCCCTAAATAAAATTCATTAGCTTTTGGAAGTTGTTTAGTCTTGATGCTGCGACTTGACGCGCGCGCGTTACATGCATGGTTATTGTTGTCGTGTAAAGCTAACAACATTATTGCTTGTCAAGTTCATGTGCTGAATATGTAATTTGGAATTAGAATACTCTCTGTTAACGCCAAGATCTTTGGTGACGTCCCAATCATGTAAGACGCCCTAATCCTGCACAGTAAACACAGTCAACACCAAAAGCTTGACGGCTGGACCGTCGAGGGATAGCTCCGGCGTGAGAGTCAGTACAGGCCATTCAAGGTTTAACAATGGAGGATAAAATATCTAGCGTCTCTAGAGAGATAAGAAAAAATGTGGGTTGTGTGTATACGTACCTTTTCTTAGAGGCTTCCTTGCTAGATTATACTCTCTTGCCTGGTTTACCGTGTCATCAACTCTTATCTGACACAACTCCCTATCCCTCACTGATCCCAGCCGGATTCATGCAAGTTGTCACCTTTTTTCCACTGTGCATGCCGCCGGCCGGATAAAATCCCATCCACATTAATGATTTTCAGAATTTTGGTCAATAGTCACCTCCTTTCATCATTGCAAGTCAAAGACTTAGATATTAAAAGGTCTAGTGGACCAATCCATTGACCCGGCCCAATATTAAGGAGATATAATGTGAAAATTAGGCTTAATCTTCAAGACCCAATATGGGAGACCCAATAGACTAATTGGATAATTAAACCCAATCCACAAGGCCCAATACGAGAAATATCACGACCCAACATTGCCCCCTAGTTTTTTTATTAAACATAATTTTTTAATAGAAAACTATGAATGGTCCATGATAAGGGTGACTAAGACATACCCGATTTGATCCATAAGTTAAAGCAGAGGATGTCCGGATGTCCAACGTAAAATGTAACGACCCCAAAATAGGTTCATTCCATCCAACCTATTCTGAGTCGCCAAATACATGGTACAGAAAACAACTACAACTTTATTACAACAATTATCGTGCAAAATACAACAACACATATACTGTGAGTTTGGATACAAATATATACCAAATGTGACTCATGTTCCAACCGTGGACATCACCTCACAATAACACCTTACATAAAGGTATAGTCAAAAACTGTTTTAGAAATTAGAATCTTTGGGAAGTGCTCAAGGAAACCTTCGTACATGGGAGGCCACGCGTCTAGGTTATGATAGATATCATATGGCCACAGAATTATCCTTGGTTGACCCAATAGACCCCAAAGAAAAATGAGAAGATTACTATCATATTCTTCCCAATTGTGAGTCTTCTCTTGACATATCATTATCTCTACTGTCTCTAATTGAGAATTATACTTTAAACGATTATATAGGTAGTGCTCGTATATATACTCAGCAAGTGGATGAGCACATCCCTGTCTTATGATGACACGAGGTTGTATGTCGTTAGACATCTTGTATGATAGTGGCAAACCACCCTTCCAACGTTGGGTACACCTTACCCTATTGGATTCACCAAATATAACTACTAAATGAACTTTTCTATACTGCTTCGGGAGAACATCCACAGCTAGAGACCACTGTTCTATTTTCCCGTTACCCTCGCTCGACCCAGCTACACTCTTATTACCTGAAAGGAATTGTGAAGCAAAAGGGTGAGCACAACTAGCTCAGTAAAGAATATCATGACTAAAGATAATTCAATTATCAATAGCCTTCATCAACAATAAATCAGAGATTTAGAACATATGGTAAATGATAAAAATTTCAACCATAGTTGCAGCGGAACGAGCAATCCATTAGAAGAGTCAAATAGACTATAAAGTCTATTATCTTCTCCATGTTAAAAATCCACCAACAATATTTTATCCATGTAACATCACTCAACAGTTCCTTTTCACAATCATATGAATAACTCATAATCATAATTGTGACTATAAATTTTTCTTCGCACCCAGGACGAAGAATATTTTCATCACCTGTCTTTACCTGAAACATCAAAGATCATGGTTATACCAAATCACAGTTCCTGTTTATAATCATACTAATAAATCTATCTTTGCACTACGACCAAAGATATTCAACAACAGTTTATCTTTGCACTACGGGCCAAAGATATTCATCAACAGACCATCTTTGCACTACAGGCCAAAGATATTCATCTACAATTCATCTTTGCACTACAGGCCAAAGATATTCCTCAACCGTTCATCTTTGCATTACTGGCCAAAGATATTCAACAACAGGTCATCTTTGCACTACGGGCCAAAGATATTCATCTACAATTCATCTTTGCACTACAGGCCAAAGATATTCCTCAACAATTCATATTTGCACTACATGCCAAATATATTAATACCTCAAAGAATATATAATCATTTAAGAATTTATATAAACAATAATTATAACCATGTTGATCATTTCACCTTTGCACTTAAGCTAAAGATATTCAATTATAAATTCAATGGTCATGATCATACCAGTCAACAATTCAACTTTGCACTACTGGCCAAAGAGAACCCATAGTCATGATCATACCAATAATTTACCCATCTTTACACTCAAGCGAAAGAGAATTTCAACATCAAGGTTATAAAAATGTTATATATGATTATAAAAATAATATGGTCAAAACATGGATTTAATTTCAAGAGCAATATTCATAAATCAACTATAATTTGGTTAGAAAAAGAAACCAATTTTGTCGTGAATAGTAACTCATGAATAGTAACCTCGACTCAAAAAGGTAGAAATTTCACAATAAAATCTATACCAATATTTCGGTATAATGATATTGAAAGAATAACATTTCTTAAGCTTATAAACAATTTATTTAAATTGTTTACACTTTACTAATTAATGCATTTAATCATCATAAAATGTCAACTCTTAAGATTTCATCATCAATAGCCAAAACCCTCATCAAAAATCTGCATATACCTCATATAGGATTCTCAAGCCATAAAATCCTATTTTCCAATTTTCTTTCCTCACAAAACATATTTAATTCATTTACTCATAACTAGACCATTTTCATAAAAAATACCAAATCAGTTCCAAAAATATTTCTTTTCTGGGATTTAGCATAATATAGTCCCATAGTGAACATATATTTTTCTCAGAATTTTTAAAAGTCATTTACTATTTTTCATATGGCCAAAATAGCTGAATATTTAAACATTTATCAAAAATTGTACTTTTGTCCAAAAATTCTAAAATTTACAGAGTATACTTCTATCATACACATGTACTCCCAATAAAAATTTCATCAATTTTGGAGTTAACCACAAGGAATTATAAGCGGTTACTTTTAAAATAGTCTTTTCCCGTAAAATTCATAACTCTTAATCTATACATCCAAAAATCACCATTTTTGGACACAATCAATAAAACTCATCAAAATATCATTTCAAATTTTTCCAGAATTTTTGAAGTTCAGAAAAATTACTAAACTGAAAAACATAACAACCCTTAAAATCCCTTACTATCCCTTACTATCCCTTACCTCAAAAGAGCAGTACTTCTGGCTGGATATCGGATATGATGCTGAAGGAAACTTGCACTGATGAATAGCAACTCACCAAGTATCTAAATACTCACAAAATACACTCAATAATCTAGAGAGAGAAAGAGAGAAAACTTATGTTTCTGGTGTGATTTTCAATTCTAACTTAGCCCTCTATTTATAGGAAAATTTTGGTAGGTTTGACCTGCAACCTGATGGCTTTACCTGCTACTATTCTCACCCACCACATTTGAAATATAATTCAGCACATTTCTTCACCAACCACAAGTGGGGCCCACCAATTCTAGAATTTTCCACCAAAATGATAAACTCCGAAAATTCAACAATTTCTGAACCAGTCATCTCGTAAAATTCATAACAAATCATACATTCATTTTTAACGGTTCAAAATTTGTGGACATATACTCAACTTATATATGTATAACATATCAAAATATTACTACGATCCAACGGTCGGATTAAAAATTATAACCCCCGCAAAATATCTCAAAAACCCTGATTTTTAATACCTCCATTCCGACAAAAATACTGATAAAAACCTCAACATTAACTCCTTCATTTTAACCACAAAAATATATCCCTCATTTATATCCACATAAAATAAATATTTTCTTATCATATAAATCAATAATTAATTATTCACAAATAATATTACAGAATCACATTTATGACAACCAGGCCGTTCCCAGGAAAGAGGGGGCTTTCCAATAAGGATTTCTCCTTACTAGCGCGCAATTAGATGACCAAACCTCTCCTTAGACAGAACTTTCTAGACATTGCCAATAATGCTATCTAATAATACTATTCAAATAATATGAATTATTGATCTGATAATGGAAAATACTGTGCAGCAACAATTATTGAACAACAATAATATAAAATTTCAACGTAGCAATTATTGAATCAATAAATTAAAATATTGAACAGTAATTACTGTAACAATTATTGAGTAGTGCCTTCTTACGTAAGAATCAATAATTTCAAAAATACTATGCAATACCGTGTGCTACTGTGCAATAACGCGTATTACTGTATTTTAACCACCGGGTATTCCAGCAGTGTTAACGGTAACAACTACGCCGTTATTTGTAAAAACTCAAATTTGTCATTTTCTTCACCCGACAGTTATTCTGTTATGGGGCCCACAAATGGCTGCGCCGTCTTACGAATATTCCCCGACAGAAAGAACATTCCACGACCAAACGAATATTCCCCGACAACAATGATTATTTTATAACCACTTGTGTATTTTGAAAAATTTTCACATTTCACCCATAACTTTAACTTTTTATCAATTTAACCATTTACCGAATTGTAATTATAAGAAAAATTGAATACTTTTATTTCATAAAATTCGGGGTCTTACAATCTCCCCTCCTTATGAAATTTCGTCCTCGAAATTTACGTACCTGGTATTTCGAAGAGTTGAGAATACCTTGCTTTCATTTCAGATTCCATCTTCCCTGTCATCATAATTTCTCCATTGCTAGTCTTCTGTATTTCAAATATCATTCTAGAATACAGCTTCAAAACAAGGGTTAATTGAACAAATTAACATATCACATAATATCCCGATATTATGACTGACCAACAAATAAGCTTAGGTAGGACACACTAGCGAAGGATTTACTCATCTCTCCCCTCCTAGTTTTATTCCCCAATCTCCGCCAGAGATCATATCCCTAAGCTCTGATACCAACTGTAACTCTGGACACCAACCTATGTCAGCACCTTACATTGATACCTATCAGCTTGCCACCGCAGAACGGCGTCCCCTACGGAGAGTCTGGCTTCGGTGCATCCCCCATCAACAGGAAGTCACCAGCGAGAGGCTCGGGGCTCTTTACTTATAGCTCTGATACCAACTGTGACAACCCCAAAATAGGTTCATTCCATCCAACCTATTCTGAGTCGCCAAATACATGGTACAGAAAACAACTACAACTTTATTACAACAATTATCGTGCAAAATACAACAACACATATACTGTGAGTTTGGATACAAATATATACCAAATGTGACTCATGTTCCAACCGTGGACATCACCTCACAATAACACCTTACATAAAGGTATAGTCAAAAACTGTTTTAGAAATTAGAATCTTTGGGAAGTGCTCAAGGAAACCTTCGTACATGGGAGGCCACGCGTCTAGGTTATGATAGATATCATATGGCCACAGAATTATCCTTGGTTGACCCAATAGACCCCAAAGAAAAATGAGAAGATTACTATCATATTCTTCCCAATTGTGAGTCTTCTCTTGACATATCATTATCTCTACTGTCTCTAATTGAGAATTATACTTTAAACAAACACCAAGATTATATAGGTAGTGCTCGTATATATACTCAGCAAGTGGATGAGCACATCTCTGTCTTATGATGACACGAGGTTGTATGTCGTTAGACATCTTGTATGATAGTGGCAAACCACCCTTCCAACGTTGGGTACACCTTACCCTATTGGATTCACCAAATATAACTACTAAATGAACTTTTCTATACTGCTTCGGGAGAACATCCACAGCTAGAGACCACTGTTCTATTTTCCCGTTACCCTCGCTCGACCCAGCTACACTCTTATTACCTGAAAGGAATTGTGAAGCAAAAGGGTGAGCACAACTAGCTCAGTAAAGAATATCATGACTAAAGATAATTCAATTATCAATAGCCTTCATCAACAATAAATCAGAGATTTAGAACATATGGTAAATGATAAAAATTTCAACCATAGTTGCAGCGGAACGAGCAATCCATTAGAAGAGTCAAATAGACTATAAAGTCTATTATCTTCTCCATGTTAAAAATCCACCAACAATATTTTATCCATGTAACATCACTCAACAGTTCCTTTTCACAATCATATGAATAACTCATAATCATAATTGTGACTATAAATTTTTCTTCGCACCCAGGACGAAGAATATTTTCATCACCTGTCTTTACCTGAAACATCAAAGATCATGGTTATACCAAATCACAGTTCCTGTTTATAATCATACTAATAAATCTATCTTTGCACTACGACCAAAGATATTCAACAACAGTTTATCTTTGCACTACGGGCCAAAGATATTCATCAACAGACCATCTTTGCACTACAGGCCAAAGATATTCATCTACAATTCATCTTTGCACTACAGGCCAAAGATATTCCTCAACCGTTCATCTTTGCATTACTGGCCAAAGATATTCAACAACAGGTCATCTTTGCACTACGGGCCAAAGATATTCATCTACAATTCATCTTTGCACTACAGGCCAAAGATATTCCTCAACAATTCATATTTGCACTACATGCCAAATATATTAATACCTCAAAGAATATATAATCATTTAAGAATTTATATAAACAATAATTATAACCATGTTGATCATTTCACCTTTGCACTTAAGCTAAAGATATTCAATTATAAATTCAATGGTCATGATCATACCAGTCAACAATTCAACTTTGCACTACTGGCCAAAGAGAACCCATAGTCATGATCATACCAATAATTTACCCATCTTTACACTCAAGCGAAAGAGAATTTCAACATCAAGGTTATAAAAATGTTATATATGATTATAAAAATAATATGGTCAAAACATGGATTTAATTTCAAGAGCAATATTCATAAATCAACTATAATTTGGTTAGAAAAAGAAACCAATTTTGTCGTGAATAGTAACTCATGAATAGTAACCTCGACTCAAAAAGGTAGAAATTTCACAATAAAATCTATACCAATATTTCGGTATAATGATATTGAAAGAATAACATTTCTTAAGCTTATAAACAATTTATTTAAATTGTTTACACTTTACTAATTAATGCATTTAATCATCATAAAATGTCAACTCTTAAGATTTCATCATCAATAGCCAAAACCCTCATCAAAAATCTGCATATACCTCATATAGGATTCTCAAGCCATAAAATCCTATTTTCCAATTTTCTTTCTTCACAAAACATATTTAATTCATTTACTCATAACTAGACCATTTTCATAAAAAATACCAAATCAGTTCCAAAAATATTTCTTTTCTGGGATTTAGCATAATATAGTCCCATAGTGAACATATATTTTTCTCAGAATTTTTAAAAGTCATTTACTATTTTTCATATGGCCAAAATAGCTGAATATTTAGACATTTATCAAAAATTGTACTTTTGTCCAAAAATTCTAAAATTTACAGAGTATACTTCTATCATATACATGTACTCCCAATAAAAATTTCATCAATTTTGGAGTTAACCACAAGGAATTATAAGCGGTTACTTTTAAAATAGTCTTTTCCCGTAAAATTCATAACTCTTAATCTATACATCCAAAAATCACCATTTTTGGACACAATCAATAAAACTCATCAAAATATCATTTCAAATTTTTCCAGAATTTTTGAAGTTCAGAAAAATTACGAAACTGAAAAACATAACAACCCTTAAAATCCCTTACTATCCCTTACTATCCCTTACCTCAAAAGAGCAGTACTTCTGACTGGATATCGGATATGATGCTGAAGGAAACTTGCACTGATGAATAGCAACTCACCAAGTATCTAAATACTCACAAAATACACTCAATAATCTAGAGAGAGAAAGAGAGAAAACTTATGTTTCTGGTGTGATTTTCAATTCTAACTTAGCCCTCTATTTATAGGAAAATTTTGGTAGGTTTGACCTGCAACCTGATGGCTTTACCTGCTACTATTCTCACCCACCACATTTGAAATATAATTCAGCACATTTCTTCACCAACCACAAGTGGGGCCCACCAATTCTAGAATTTTCCACCAAAATGATAAACTCCGAAAATTCAACAATTTCTGAACCAGTCATCTCGTAAAATTCATAACAAATCATACATTCATTTTTAACGGTTCAAAATTTGTGGACATATACTCAACTTATATATGTATAACATATCAAAATATTACTACGATCCAACGGTCGGATTAAAAATTATAACCCCCGCAAAATATCTCAAAAACCCTGATTTTTAATACCTCCATTCCGACAAAAATACTGATAAAAACCTCAACATTAACTCCTTCATTTTAACCACAAAAATATATCCCTCATTTATATCCACATAAAATAAATATTTTCTTATCATATAAATCAATAATTAATTATTCACAAATAATATTACAGAATCACATTTATGACAACCAGGCCGTTCCCAGGAAAGAGGGGGCTTTCCAATAAGGATTTCTCCTTACTAGCGCGCAATTAGATGACCAAACCTCTCCTTAGACAGAACTTTCTAGACATTGCCAATAATGCTATCTAATAATACTATTCAAATAATATGAATTATTGATCTGATAATGGAAAATACTGTGCAGCAACAATTATTGAACAACAATAATATAAAATTTCAACGTAGCAATTATTGAATCAATAAATTAAAATATTGAACAGTAATTACTGTAACAATTATTGAGTAGTGCCTTCTTACGTAAGAATCAATAATTTCAAAAATACTATGCAATACCGTGTGCTACTGTGCAATAACGCGTATTACTGTATTTTAACCACCGGGTATTCCAGCAGTGTTAACGGTAACAACTACGCCGTTATTTGTAAAAACTCAAATTTGTCATTTTCTTCACCCGACAGTTATTCTGTTATGGGGCCCACAAATGGCTGCGCCGTCTTACGAATATTCCCCGACAGAAAGAACATTCCACGACCAAACGAATATTCCCCGACAACAATGATTATTTTATAACCACTTGTGTATTTTGAAAAATTTTCACATTTCACCCATAACTTTAACTTTTTATCAATTTAACCATTTACCGAATTGTAATTATAAGAAAAATTGAATACTTTTATTTCATAAAATTCGGGGTCTTACATAAAAGGCCCAAACAGTTAAGGATTAAATTTGAAAAAGATGGGTTGAAAACCGGAAGTCTAAACGGGAGGCCCAATTTGATAAAATATCTAAGGATTGACCCGGACGCTCCCCATTTGAATTCTTATCATTGCCAGAAATTAAATGTGTCGCCTTCGTAATTCGTGTAACCGTCAGTATAAAAGGTAAACTTTACCAAATTTGACAGTTTTACCTGCCAATTTGAAATTCAGACCTTTGAGCCCTTTTCTTCCTTCCACGACTTTTCTTCACCTTCTCTGCAAAATAAGATCAATAGCAACCCCTAGCACTAGTCAAAATTCTCCAATTCGGTCGACTCTTATTACGGTCATTCTACCAAACCCAAACTCCGGCAAAGAAGTCTCATCCTCCCATCCGACAGCTGTAATTTCTAGTAAGGATCCGGTAATGAAGCCCCTTTCCAACCCTTCCGCATTCTATAGGAGTAAGGAACGGTATGCACATGCCAATATTCCGTCGACAATCACAGAGGTTGACCTGAAGAGGATTCGAACTCGCTGCTATATTTCGGATACTCATCTGGTGAGAGCTCCCCGATCTGAAGAGCGAATGTACCAACGCCCTGAAGGATGGACGGCTGTTCCGGTGACTATCTTGGAGAAGGGAATTCGGTTTCCTCTCCATGCTTTCATAGTGACCCTCTTAGGGTTTCTGGGTGTTGGGTTCGCCCAGCTGGTGCCGAATTATTATATTCATATCCTAGCATTCATCGCTTTCTGCCATAAGTCAGGTATAGAGCCTACACTCGACTTCTTCTTCACAGTATACAAGATTGGTCAATCCAGAGAGAAAGGATTCAAGGCCATAAGTAAACATTCCTCGAAGACAGGGGAGAAATTCGAGAGACGTTCGTTGGTCAACACCCCTTCTAGTAATAGGGGGTGGCATGAAAAATGGTTTTATGTCAAGGGACCTGAAATTTCCTCCTTACCGAACTGGGCCACTGATGAGAAGATCTCTGCCGATTTCGTAGACATTTCCGAAGAACGCGAGGTTGAAATGATAGAGCTGTTTGACAACTTCCCGAAGGAAGAACGGAAATACGGACTTCTTTCCAAGCAAGCGTGGTTATACGACCACAAATGTAAGTATGGATTTACTTTATCAATATTTTGAAAATTATTGTGGTATTGATTTTGATGTAAAACTGTTAATCTTCTGCAGTAACTTTGATCAAACCATCGTCTTCGGAGGTGAAGGAGTTGGAGGATTTTCTAGCTGGGAAGTTCGTTGAAGTTACTGCCGAATCCTCCCAACAGGAAGTCCCTTCCGAAGTTAACATAGCCGGTAAAACTGCAGAGGTCGATGCCGACCCTCCACATCCGGAAGCTTCTTCCAAGTTCAAGCCCCCCACTGAGATACCAACTGTCGAAACTCACATCACTGAGCCCCCAATTCAAGCACCCGCGGATGATGAACCTATCATCCCAGAAGAAGTCCTTCGACCTCATCGAAAGAAAAGAGCCACTCGAGGACCTTGCCCAATTTTTATCCCATCTTACTCCGAAGCCCTTTCCGAAACTGAACCAACTGTCAATCCAACACCCTCAGCTATTGATCCGATATCACCAACTGTCGATCCAACGCCATCAGTCGTCGGCCCAACTCCGCCAATTATCAACTCAACACCACCGACTATCAACCCGACTCTGCCAGCCCGAAAAAGTCTGTTAGATCTACCTGCAGGCGATCGAAGGCAGCTTATTCGGATCAAGAAGTTGAGAACCCAAGTTACCCCCTTAACCTCTGACGAGCTTAGGGTACCTTCTTCTGGTGTTCTCCCCCCAATAACCTAAATGGAGACTCGAACCACTACTGAGGAAGAGTGAACTGAACCCACTGTAACACCATCTCGAAAGAGAAAGCAACCTTCTGACAACGTCCCGCCTCCGGCTCGATCTCCCTCCCCAGAAAATATATATACGAATCCTTCTCCTCCTCGTGATCAACCTATGCCCTCCCCTCCAAGGCCTTCATAACAAAAATTCCATGAAGAGGCTACGGGAATGCCGACCTTATGGCCCCGCTACAACGTGAATTTTCCTTTCCGGCTCTTCGACGCCTTCGTTCAAGAAACTGACGATTGCCGATTCAATAACCATAAGAACGGGAATTTTCTTGACGTGCATGAGTTATCTGGCAAAGGTAAACGCCAATTTTCTTGGTTAAATATTTCTTTTCTCATTTAAATATATGAGATTAACTGGATATCATCACATATGTGCAGGCAAATGCAGTCTTCGGGCATTTACGTCCCAGACATATAAATGCTGAATCCGATGAGGAGACTCTGCGAAGGGAGAACAACCTGTTGAAAGCTACATTGGTTCGGGAGAGAAATGAACATGAAGCCAATCTTCATGTCAATGAAAGCCTTCAGAGGGAGTTGGCCCAAACCAAGGGGGATCTGAGGGAAACCTACGAGGTGCTGAGCTCGGTCAGAGAAGAGCTGAAGACGACAAAAGCCAGTGAACAGAAATTGGCCAATATGAATATTAGATTTGTTGCAGAAACCGAAGCTTTGAAGACTACCAATGAGGGTCTTGCTGCAACAAATCAAAATCTATCAATACAACTCGGCGAAATCCAGACGAAGGCTCGGGGCGATAGAAAAATTCATAGGGCCAAACGTCGCAAACTTTGTGGCAAAATAAAGGCACTTGAAGAACGAGATCCTCCTCTGACCGAAGAATTGCGTAAACAGATACAGGCGGACTATCGTGCATCTGACAAGCTTGGCGCAGAGATTCTGAAGGTATATTACGAAGGATACGAAGATTGCCGGGAGCGTGGTAAGGAAAAATTGGCTACTGCTCAGCTAGATCCAGCTTTGATCGACTCCGAAGGTGAAGGCGGTGCTTGAACGTCCTTTCTGCTTTCTTCTGATATTTAATGACTTGTGAAAACTTTTTGTAATAGTTAATTGTTAGGACTGAATAGATGGATGAATGCTTGAATTTATCAATGAACCACCATTTATGTTTGATTATGACTTCTGTTTTGATTCGTTTCTTGTCAGTTATTTAGTATTAATTAATTTGTATGAACTTAACTTAGATAGTGAATCAGATAAGGCATATAACAGTTAAGTTAAAGAATGAAATGGACCGAATTAAATGAACTGAACCGAACCCAACCCTTGCATAAAACAAAGTAATGTATATTTGTCATTACCAAAGTATGAGATCGGTCATGTGTAAGGTGAATTCGGCTGATCCTCTTTGCACCATCAAGATCTTGCTTACCGCTCGGGGTAGAACAAGTATATAAGGACATTTGTTCACCACTCGGGGTAGAACAATATAAAAGGACCATAAGATTCGATTACCACACGGGGTAACGAATAAATAGGCTGCCATTAAATGGCCAGCGAGTCCGACCATACCTTCTTACTTCGGTGCCCATTGATTTACCACTCGGGGTAAAAACAATATTAAAAAGGACCACAGGATTCGACTACCACACGGGGTAACAAATAAATAAGCTGCCATCGAATGGCCAGCGAGTCCGACTATACCTCCTTACTTCATTGTGAACTTAGTGCCCATTGATTTACCACTCGGGGTAAAAACAATATTAAAAAGGACCACAGGATTCGACTACCACACGGGATAACGAATAAATAGGCTGCCATCGAATGGCCAGCGAGTCCGACCATACCTCCTTACTTCATTGTGAACTTAGTGCCCATTGATTTACCACTCGGGGTAAAAATAATATTAAAAAGGACCACATGATTCGACTACCACACGGGATAACGAATAAATAGGCTGCCATCGAATGACCAGCGAGTCCGACCATACCTCCTTACTTCGTTGTGAACTTAGTGCCAAATAGGAAGAACATCAATCGTGAAAAAGTGAATTTTATTGATTTTGAACAACCATATACAGACTTCTGGCAAATTGACTCGAATTCTACTGGAAATATTTTCGAAGCCTTCCAGCGTGCCAAGTATTCTTGATTTCAGACCCATCTAATGCCTTTAATCGATAAGTTCCTGGCTTTGGTACGTCGACTACCTCATACGGTCCTTCCCAGTTTGGCATCAGCTTTCCCGTGTTTTGAGGTGTGGATGTTTCGGCTTCTCTGAGGACGAAGTCCCCTACTTCAAATCTGCGAAGCCTGACTCCCTTGTTGTAATGCTTAGCTACTCTTCTTTGATAAGCTGCCAGTTTGACCAAAGCCACTTCTCTGACTTCTTCTAATAGGTCCAGGTTGGCCTTCAGTCCTTCGTCGTTGTAGATTTCTTTGAATTGACCGACCCGAATGTAAGACCCCAACTTTTATAAATAAAGATGAATTTTCTATAAATATCATTTTTGAATATTATGGAGTTAATTTGATATAATGTTATAGTTGTGGGTAATATTTATAAATTTTGCAAAGTACGCAAGTTGTTATATAATATTCGATTGGTCGGGGAATATTCGTTTTAACAGGGAATATTCGTACAACGGCACAATCATTGGTGGACCCCACAACGGAATTATTGTCGGATTGAGAAAACGACAAAAATATTTTATTAAAAATAACGGCGGAAGTTTTACCATTGTTACTGTTGAACTACTCGGTAGTAAAAGTACAGTAATACGTGTGGCTGCATAGTAACACACGATATTGATTATTAATGCTTATGTGAGAAGTCACTCAGTTTGATTCAATTATTGTCAGTTAATAATATGAATTATTTAGCGATAATGACGTTTTGTTTTATTCGTATTATTAACGTAATAAAACAGAAACATCTTTTTATATAAAACAGAATACTTTATTAAAGTTATTCTATAAATAGAATATATTATATTTTATTTAAAAAATTTTTCTTTAAATATGGACCGTCAGATTAAAGTAATCAATCTGGACCGTTCATGGATTAGTTACTATGCATTCTATTTTTCTATAAATAACAGCTCATTCCTTCATTATTTCTTACGAATTCACTGAACTCTAGAGAGAGAAACTATAGAGAGAAATTATAGAGAGAGAGAAGAAAAGTATTCTGCTACTTAACTACTTCCTTATTTCAGCTCTTCTTTAAAATGGTAAGGGGTGTTATTCTTTCTTATTCATGAAGAGAACTGTTGTTATTCCATTTTTTATTATTCTGTTGGAATAACCTGTATACGCGGTCTACCCTATACTTGGTGACATTCTTCTATTATTCTGTTGGAACATCCTGACTGTGTGTTTTACACCGGACCTGGTTCCGTCTTGTTATTATTTTGTTGGAACATCCTGTCTGTGTGTTTTACACCGGACCTGGTTCCGTCTTGTTATTATTCTGTTGGAACATCCTGTCTGTGTGTTTTACACCGGACCTGGTTCCATTATTTATTATTATTCTGTCGGAATATCCTGTCTGTGCGTTTACGCCGGACCTGGTTCCATTGTTTATTATTCTGTCAGAATATCCTGTCTGTGCGTTTACGCCGGACCTGGTTCCATTATTTATTATTCTGTTAGAATAACCTATCTGTGCAGTCTATCGCATGCATGGTGATTTCTTTTGTTATTTCATTCTTTATTATACTCAGTTGGTTAAGTTTTAACTTCTATACTCCATGAAATTAGTGAAATATCCTTGATAATTGCGGTTCATCCAGTATCTTTTCATGAAAATATTCTTCTAAGTATTCTTGAATTTTACTCCACAAAGCAGTATCATGTTGACAATTTGGATGTTGTTAATTCTTGGATAAATTAATTCTTGAACTTGTTTTATTGAATTCTTATATCATTGTCATCATCCTCATGTTTATAAAATGTTAAAAGTCATCTGTGGCCTGTAGTGCATAGATGGACTTGGTATGATTATGACCAGGGATTATTCGGTATAATCATGACCGTAATGTTACAAAGGATGTGGTAAAAGTCCTCATTGGCCCGTAGTGTGTTGATGGACAGTTGTTGGCATGATCATGACCATTAATGGATACACGAATATCCTTGGCCGTAGTGCAGGGGTGATTCGATGATGTGGATTATTTTATTAAGCTGAGTCCCAGCGATCATAGTGTTGAAAAACCTTTTAAATCATAAAAGATGGTAGAGTTTATTTTCTACTTGACTCTTTTAATGGATTGCTTGTTCCGCTGCGGTTAAACTTGATGTCTATTATATTTTATCAGTTTAACATTGTTGAAGGCTAATGATAATTTATTCTGCATTATCTTAGTCATAATATTTCTTACTGGGCTAGTTGAGCTCACCCTTTCTTTCATTGTTCTCTTTAGGAAATGAGAACGTAGCTGGGGCAAGTCGGGTGTAACGACCCCAAAATAGATCCATTCCATCCAACCTATTCTGAGTCGCCAAATACATGGTACAGAAAACAACTATAACTTTATTACAACAATTGTCGTGCAAAATACAACAACACATATGATGTGAGTTTGGATACAAATATATACCAAATGTGACTCATGTTCCAACCGTGGACATCACCTCACAATGACACCTTACATAAAGGTATAGTCAAAAACTGTTTTAGAAACTAGAATCTTTGGGAAGTGCTCAAGGAAACCTTCGTACATGGGAGGCCACGCGTCTAGGTTATGATAGATATCATATGGCCACAGAATTATCCTTGGTTGACCCAATAGACCCCAAAGAAAAACGAGAAGATTACTATCATATTCTTCCCAATGGTGAGTCTTCTCTTGACATATCATTATCTCTACTGTCTCTAATTGAAAATTATACTTTAAACAAACACCAAGATTATATAGGTAGTGCTCGTATATATACTCAGCAAGTGGATGAGCACATCCATGTCTTATGATGACACGAGGTTGTATGTCGTTAGACATCTTGTATGATAGTGGCAAACCACCCTTCCAACGTTGGGTACACCTTACCCTATTGGATTCACCAAATATAACTACTAAATGAACTTTTCTATACTGCTTCGGGAGAACATCCACAGCTAGAGACCACTGTTCTATTTCCCCGTTACCCTCGCTCGACCCAGCTACACTCTTATTACCTGAAAGGAATTGTGAAGCAAAAGGGTGAGCACAACTAGCTCAGTAAAGAATATCATGACTAAAGATAATTCAATTATCAATAGCCTTCATCAACAATAAATCAGAGATTTAGAACATATGGTAAATGATAAAAATTTTAACCATAGTTGCAGCGGAACGAGCAATCCATTAGAAGAGTCAAATAGACTATAAAGTCTATTATCTTCTCCATGTTAAAAATCCACCAACAATATTTTATCCATGTAACATCACTCAACAGTTCCTTTCCACAATCATATGAATAACTCATAATCATAATTGTGACTATAAATTTTTCTTCGCACCCAGGACGAAGAATATTTTCATCACCTGTCTTTACCTGAAACATCAAAGATCATGGTTATACCAAATCACAATTCCTGTTTATAATCATACTAACAAATTCATCTTTGCACTACGGGCCAAAGATATTCATCAACAAACCATCTTTGCACTACGGCCAAAGATATTCATCAACAGACCATCTTTGCACTACAGGCCAAAGATATTCAACAACAGTTCATCTTTGCACTACAGGCCAAAGATATTCATCAACAGGCCATCTTTGCACTACATGCCAAAGATATTCATCAACAATTCATATTTGCACTACAGGCCAAATATATTCATATCTCAAAGAAATATATAATCATTTCAGAATTTATATAAACAATAATTATAACCATGTTGATCAATTCACCTTTGCACTTAAGCTAAAGATATTCACTTATAAATTCAATGGTCATGATCATACCAGTCACAATTCAACTTTGCACTACAGGCCAAAGAGAACCCTAGTCATGATCATACCAATAATCTATCCATCTTTACACTCCAGTGAAAGAGAATTTCAACATCAGGGTTATAAAAATGTTATATATGATGATAAAAATAATATGATCAACATATAGTTTTAATCTCAAGAGTAATATTCGTAACTCATGAATAGTAATCCCGACACAAAAGATAGAAATTCTACAATAAAATTCATACCAATATTTCGGTATAATGATATTGAAAGAATAATATTTCTTAAGCTTATAAACAATTTATTTTAAATTGTTTACACTTTACTAAATAATGCATTTAATCATTCTAAAATACCAAACTCATAAGATTTTATCACCAATAATCAAAACCCTCATCAAAAATCTGCATATACCTCATATAGGATTCTCAAGCCATAAAATCCTATTTTCCAATTTTCTTTCTTCACAAAACATATTTAATTCATTTACTCATAACTAGACCATTTTCATGAAAAATACCAAATCAGTTCCAAAAATATTTCTTTTCTGGGATTTAGCATAATATAGTCCCATAGTGAACATATATTTTTCTTAGAATTTTTAAAAGTCATTTACTATTTTTCATATGGCCAAAATAGCCGAATATTTAGACATTTATCAAAAATTATACTTTTGTCTAAAAATTCTGAAATTTACAGAGTATACTTCTATCATATACATGTACTCCCAATAAAAATTTCATCAATTTTGGAGTTAACCACAAGGAATTATAAGCGGTTACTTTTAAAATAGTCTTTTCTCATAAAATTCATAACTCTCAATCTATACATCCAAAAATTACCATTTTTGGACACAATCAAGAAAATTCATCAAAATATCATTTCAAATTTTTCCAGAATTTTTGAAGATCAGAAAAATTACGAAACTGAAAATCATAACAACCCTTACTATCCCTTACAATCCCTTACTATCCCTTACAATCCCTTACCTCAAAAGAGCAGTACTTCTGATCGGTATGCAAAGCTGAAGGAAACTTGCACTGAATAGCAACTCTCAAAGTATCTAAATACTCACAAAATATGCTTCATAATATAGAGAGAGAAAGAGAGAAAGCTTATGTTTTTGGTGTGATTTTCAATTCTAAGTTAGCCCTCTATTTATAGGAAAATTTTGGTAGGTTTGACCTGCAACCTGATGGCTTTACCTGCTACTATTCCCACCCACCACATTTGAAATATAATTCAGCACATTTCTTCACCAACCACAAGTGGGGCCCACCAATTCTAGAATTTTCCACCAAAATGATAAACTCCGAAAATTCAACAATTTCTGAACCAGTCATCTTGTAAAATTCATAATAAATCATACGTTCAATTTTAACGGTTCAAAATTTGTGAACATATACTCAACTTATATATGTATAACATATCCAAAAATTACCACGATCCAACGGTCGGATTACAAATTATAACCCCCGCAAAATATCTCAAAAATCCTGATTTTTAATACCTCCATTCCGACAAAAATACTGATAAAAACCTCAACATTAACTCCTTCATTTTTAACCACAAAAATATATCCCTCATTTATATCCACATAAAATAAATATTTTCTTATCATATAAATCAATAATTAATTATTCACAAATAATATTACAGAATCACATTTATGACAATCAGGCCGTTCCCAGGAAAGAGGGGGCTTTCCAATAAGGATTTCTCCTTACTAGCGCGCAATTAGATGACCAAACCTCTCCTTAGACAGAACTTTCTAGACATTGCCAATAATGCTATCTAATAATACTATTCAAATAATATGAATTATTGATCTGATAATGGAAAATACTGTGCAGCAACAATTATTGAAACAACAATAATATAAAATATCAATGCAACAATTATTGAATCAATAAAATAAAATATTGAATAGTAATTACTGTAACAATTATTGAGTAGTGCCTTCTTACGTAAGAATCAATAATTTCAAAAATACTATGCAATACCATGTGCTACTGTGCAATAACGCGTATTACTGTATTTTAACCACCGGGTATTCCAACAGTGTTAACGATAACAACTACGCCGTTATTTGTAAAAACTCAAATTTGTCGTTTTTCTTCACCCGACAGTTATTCGTTATGGGGCCCACAAATAGCTGCGCCGTCGTACGAATATTCTCCGACAGAAAGAATATTCCACGACCAAACGAATATTCCCCGACAACAATGAATATTTTATAACCACTTGCTTATTTTGAAAAAAATTCATATTTCACCATAACTTTAAACTTTTATCAATTTAACCATTTACTGAATAGTAATTATAAGAAAAATTGAATACTTTTATTTCATAAAATTCGGGGTCTTACATCGGGGAACGGAGTGATGGTCCGAATGATAGTATTAGTTAGTATTCCTCACTATTCTATATAATAGTGTGTTAATAAATGTAACGAGGACTCCTTTTGAGTATGAATACTCTCTAGAAGATAATATTTGTATTCAAACTCACAGTTTATGTTTTGTCGTATTGTACACGACAGTTGTATTAGTAAGTTGTATTTGTATTCTGTACAATGTATCTGACGACCCAAGATGGGTGATGTATACCTAATTTTGGGGGCGTCACAGTTGGTATCAGAGCTTAGGGATATGATCCCTGGCTAAGATGTGAGAATAGAACTAGGAGGGGAGAGACGAGAAATTCCTTCGCTAGTATGACCTACCTAAGTTTATTTGCATGATATTTAATTGGTCGGTCAAAATATAAGGATAATATATGACATATCAATTAACTTTTATTTTGTGGCAGTATCTGAAAATGGCATTCGAGAATGTTGAGAATAGCAATGGAGCACAGGCGACTGTGGATTCACCACATATCAATAATCAGGATAATGTGTATCAGAAAGGTGACAATCCTCATGCAAACAACAACACTGACCAGATGATGAATGATGGAATGTTCAGAAACTTTATGCAGTTCATACAACAGCAGGCGAGAGCGGCTCCTGTCCAAAATATAGGTGGAAACACTGAAAACTCTCGGACGGTCACCGCTAAACAGTTCAAGGAGCTGGGACCACCAGAGTTTAAGGGAGAGCCAAAACCACTTATAGCGGAAACATGGATAAAGCAGATTACCAAGATATTTGATGTCTTGGGATGCTCCGAGGAGCAAAAGGTTCCCTTTGCCGCCTTTATGTTGCGAGGAGAGACAGATTACTGGTGGGAATCGATTAAGCGTACTCAATCTGCTGCACTGAAGATGTCTTGGGAGAAGTTCCAAGAGCTGTTCAATGACAAATACTTTCCCGAAAGTGTTCGTCACATGAAGGAGGTGGAGTTCATCAAATTTGAGCAGAATAATATGACCGTGTCGCAGTATGAGGCTAAATTTGCTGAGTTGTCCCGGTTTGCGTCCCACTTGGTGGATAATGAAGAGCGAATGACGCGAATATTTTTGCGAGGTTTGAAACCTGAGATACGTCAATATCTTATTTCTCATAAATTTTGTTTGTATTCAGATGTTGTGAATAGGGCTCAGTTAGTGGAGCGCGATAACGAGTCAACGCAACCAAAAGAGAGCAGTCGGCAAAATGATAATACCAATGAGAGCAGTCATCGAAGCGGTGACAACAAGCGTGGAGGGAATCAACAGGCCAGAAATGGTAACCACTTCGGTGGTAATCAGGGCCAAAACAATAAGAATGGTCATTTCAAGAAGAGGAGATTCAACAATGATGGAAAGACGTCAGCACCAGCACCCGTTGTTAAGGAAGGAGAACGACCACCTATCATAGATTTTAAATGCGGAGGGGAGGGGCACATTAGTCCAAACTGCGCGATGCCGTCTAAAGCATGTTATAATTATGGAAGAGAAGGTCATTTAGCTTGATTTTGTCGTTTACCAAAAATAAGTTCAGCCAAGATGGAGACACCAAAGGCCGTCTTAGAAAAGTCAAAATCGGTAGTGCAAGGGAGAGCGTTTGTTGTGACCTCCCAGAAAGCAAGGAACCCGAATGAGGTCATCACGGGTAAGCTTATCATAAACTCTAACGAAGTCTATACTTTATTTGATACCGGTTCTACCCATTCTTTTATTTCTCCTACTTGCGCTCATCGATTAAATTTGATTCCGGAGAAATTAGACTTTGACTTATCTGTTGAAACTCTATTGGGAGAAACCTTCATTGCATCAACGGTTTATAAGTCTTGTTTGGTTCAAGTTGGTACCCACACATTACCTGTCGATCTTATTTCATTAAAAATACTTGCATTTGACGTGATTCTAGGGATTGATTGGTTAACTACTCATCATGCAAAAATTGATTGTTTTCGTAAGGTTGTTAGCTTTCATATTCCTAATCGACTTATTATGCGAATTCAAGTAACCAAACTATTAAAATCAATCGCTGTCATCTCAAGCCATAAAGCTATTCGTTTATTGAAAAATGGATGTCAAGCTTTCTTAGCTCATGTCACGGATCTAAACAAAAATACGTCAGTTTTGAATGATATTTCTATTGTTAATAAATTCCCTGACGTATTCCCTGAAGAACTTCCTGGCCTACCCCCAGAGCGTGAAATTGAATTTTGTATCGACCTTGAACCCGGTACAAAACCCATTTCCAAAGGCCCATATCGAATGGTTCCTATTGAACTTCAGGAGTTAAAGATCCAACTACAGGAATTGTTAGACATTGGCTTTATTCGTCCTAGTACTTCTCCTTGGGGTGCTCCTGTGCTATTCGTGAAGAAGAAAGATAGAAGTATGCGACTTTGTATTGATTATCGGGAGATGAATCATGTCACCATCAAAAACAGGTACCCATTGCCACGTATTGATGACCTGTTTGACCAGTTGCAAGGAGCACAATTCTTTTCAAAGATCGATCTTCGTTCTGGATATCATCAGCTGAAGGTTAGAACTGAGGATATTCCAAAAATGGCTTTCAGAACTCGGTACGGGCATTATGAATTCATAGTCATGTCCTTTGGATCGACTAATGCTCCTGCTGCCTTCATGGATATGATGAACCGGGTATTCAAGGAATATTTGGATCACTTTGTGGTCGTCTTTATTGATGACATCCTTATTTATTCCAAAAGCCGTGAAGATCATGAGCAACACTTGAGGCTGGTACATTGACATTCACCGTAGAAGACCCATCTACATACAGCGTCCATGCACTCTGACCGTGTTGAAGAACTGTAACTGCTCGATCGGATGTCTCTGCTTCTGGCATCTCAGCATCTGCTTCGGAGAATGAATATTCCACCATAAAATCGGCCAAGGCTTGACCCTTGATAGCAGTTCGGGGATGATATTCAATAAAAAATTGGGATAATTCCATAGTCCATGCTGCTAATCTCCCCGAAACCTCCGGCTTACCCATTACCTTCTTTAATGGTTGATCCGTGTAAACGACCAGGAGCCGACCTTGAAAATACTGCCGAAGCTTCCGACTGGCAATTATTAAAGCAAAGGCAAATTTTTCTATATTGGGGTACCTGGTTTCAGCATCTCTTAGGACATGGCTGACATAATAGACCGGATGCTGCTTCCCACTGAACTCCCGAACCAGTACTGCTCCAACTGCCAACGAACTAGCCGCCAAATATAAATATAAAGTCTCTGCTGGGGCAGGCTTCACCAGTAGAGGAGCCAAAGACAGATATGTCTTTATGCCTTGGAAGGCGTCTTCACACTCCGAAGTCCATTGGAATGTCTTCGCGTTTTTCGGTCCCTTCAGTGTGTTAAAGAATGGTAAGCATCTCTCTACAGATTTGGACATGAACCTCCTTAAAGCTACAATCCTTCCGGTCAGACGTTGAACGTCTTTGAACGAATGAGGAGTCTTCATGTCTAGAATAGCCTGGATCTTCTCCGGATTTGCTTCAATGCCTCTCTGACTGACCAGATAACCCAGGAATTTCCCTGCACCGAGTCCGAAGGTACACTTTGTAGGATTGAGCCTCAACTTACGATGGCGAACTGTCTGAAAGCATTCCTCCAGATCATCTAAATGCTTCTGAGTCGTCGTGCTCTTCACGATCATATCATCTACATACACCTCCATGTTCCTTCCCAGCTGCTTCTGGAAGACAAAATTCATCATTCTCTGGTAGGTGGCTCCAGCATTAATTAGGCTGAAGGTCATCTTCTTATAGGCGTACACCGAACGGTGTGTGATGAATGCTGTCTTTGGAATGTCCTCCTCGCACATGGAAATTTGGTGATAACCTGAAAAAGCATCCATAAAGCTTAGTAGTGCATATCCCGAAGTCGCATCAATAAGTTGGTCAATATGGGATAAAGGATAGAAGTCCTTCGGACAAGCTTTGTTCAGGTCGGTGTAGTCGATGCAAACCCGTCATTTCCCATTCTGCTTCTGTACCAACACTACATTTGCCATCCACTCCGGATAGTCTATCTCGAAGATGAAGTCAGCAGCTATCAGCTTCGCGATCTCTTCATCAATGATCCTTTGTCGTTCAGGTGCAAATATCCGTCTTTTCTGCCGAACTGACTTCTTTGATGGATCCACATCCAGCCGATGCTCGGCAATCTTTCGACAGATCCCGGGCATGTCCTGTGGCTCCCATGCAAAGATATCCTCATAACAGCGAAGAAGTTCCATAAGATTTGTCCGAAGAGGTTCCGGCAAACCTGAACCAATCTTCACTGTTTTGTCCTTCTTTCCAAGGACCAGCTCGATCTCTTCTGTCTCTCCTATG
Source organism: Panax notoginseng (assembly GCA_016801055.1). NCBI lineage: Eukaryota > Viridiplantae > Streptophyta > Magnoliopsida > Apiales > Araliaceae > Panax > Panax notoginseng. The sequence goes on along the minus strand of CM029012.1, from coordinate 158,398,341 downwards.
GGAATAACCAACGGCTCCGAACTGCTTTCAGTAAAGGGGTCGATCTCGATTGCCATGGTTTGTTTCTGCTTGCTGACCCCTACTCCTGAGGAAATGATAACATTCCGATAACAGCGTCGGGCCATATCCAAATCCCCTGCTACCTCTCCCACTCCATGTGCCGTAGGGAACTTGATTTTAAAATGAGGGATGGAAGTCACTGCTTGGAGAGCCATCAAGGTAGGTCTTCCCAGTATGGCGTTGTAAGCCGAATCTATATGCACATCATAAAATTTACATGTTATTTCTACCTGCTGAGGAGGTGTGCCGAAGACCACTGAGAGTTCAATAGTGCCTGCAACTCTGTCTGGATTGTTGCTAAAACTATACAAAGGTGCCTCCTGCCCAACCTCCATCTTTCGCCCATCGAGATGCATCCTATGATAAGCATGGGCATACAGAATATCCACAGAAGACCCGTTGTCTATCATCATTCACTTCACATCCATCGAACCCACTTGTGCAGTGATCACCAACGCTCCTTCATGTGGCTCGATGGGCTCCGAAGGATAATCTGCATCGGTAAAAGAGATAACAGTTTCGAGAAATGCTCTGTCGATCTTCGGGGGAGTGCCCGCCACGGACATGACTGAATCTAAATATCCTCTCCTCTTCTTCCCTACTACTTTCCCTGCTGTCCCACCGGTTATCACATCAACGACGTGCCTTGGCGGTGGTATTGGAGCATTTTGGACTGGTGGAACCATTTGAACCGTTTGAACAGTACGATCCACATTCTGCTGATCTTGTTGGTCCCTCCCGGCCACATACTGAACCAGCAAACCGTTTTGAATTTTCTTCTCCACAAAATCTTTCAGATTGCAACACTCATTAGTATCATGGCCCGCGGCTTGATGATAGCCACAATATTTCCGAGAGTTGCCCTGCCCTGTCCTGTAATTATCGCGAGGTGGCTCGAAGAATGGCTGGTTCCTGATCTGGTCCAAAATCACTGACCTATCCGTATTCAGTCTGGTGTAAACCTTATTCACCTTAGGGGCGGACGCAGGTGGACGACTATTCCCCTGTCGCCATGAGTTGTTGTACTTCTTCGAACTGCTCTCTGGCCGATCATTATATCCCCCCGTCTTCCTCTGATCTCCTTCAGTCTTAGGAATATCTGCCTCTTTCATTTGGTCCGAAGAAGGGCGCTTTAGGCTATTCATGGCCTCTTCCACAACAATATAACCCTCTGCCTTGTCGAAAGTTTCTTCCAGGCTCTTCGGATGATGGAACATCAATTTCTTCACTAGCTTTTCAGACTTCACCAGATCTAACCCATTCTAAAACAACCCTACCGCCTGGAGATCATTTAAGTCGGACACCTGACCAACTGCTTCTTTGAATCTCTTTACATATTGGCCTAAGGATTCGTTGGTGAACTCTCTGACCTAGGCTAAAGAACCCGTAGGTTTTCCTCTTCTTCGGTTGCTCCGAAAGCGGGCATGGAACTTGTCACAGAGCTCGGTCCAAGAGGAAATTGAATCTGACGGTAAAGTTCCCATCCATTGCCTCGCATCTTTTCTTAGTGTTGTGACAAACGTGTGACACTTGGCAGCATCGGTAAAGTCATAATAATCCATCAGCCGGTCGAACGCCTGGCTATGGTCATAAGGATCTCCAGATCCATCGTAACTCTCCATCCGTGACAGCTTCTTAGTGACGTCTGCCTTTTCCTTAAGAATGTCCGAGGAGAAAGGAGATGCCTTCTTCCCCGGGGTGTCCTTCGCCTGCTGAAATTCTGCTAACTGCTTTCTAAGCTCTTTCAATTCTTTTGCCAGAAAATCTACACCTTCTGGCTGCGAGGAGACCTCTATCTCCTGGGCAAACTTCTGATCCCGAACAGACTGACCTCTTCTACCTGACCCTGCTGCCTTTGTTGGACTCCTGGATCTACTCCGGCGTACAATTCTATTCTCATGCCAAGAATACTCACGTTGGTGCTCTCTCCTTCTGGTTTCCGGCGCGATCTCCCTTGACTAACTCATTTGCCTGTCGTCGTCTCGATGCTGAGAATCAACGACTATTAGTGCCTTCTTCGAGGCCAAGGGAGTTCTGCTCCTTGACCTCTTTCTGTCGCGAGAACGACCCCTAGATACGTGTACAGAATGCTCTGGCTCCTTCCCCTCTCACCGTTACATTTCCTTATGCCTACTCCGTCTTTCGGACTGTACATGCCTGGATGTTTCGTCTCTCAATTCGGCCACTCAGAGCATTTGTTCGGCTATATCTTCTCTCTGTTTTAAAAGGACTTCTAAGGCCCTATCCGCTTAGTCTGCCATCCTCGCCAACTTGACAGCTCTGTCCTCCTGACCATTTCGGCGATGAGTCTTGGTCGGTGAACCTTCTGCTCGCCCTCGACTATGATCTCTCTCTTTATCTGTATCAAAGACCAGCCTCCGTCTGGCTTTACCATAAATCTTCGGACGAAGATCTCCCGAATCGTACTTGGAGGCCGTACTATCGTGAGCACTTTTAGAAGGACCCAGACGATCCTTTATCGAAATACGGGGCAACGACGAGCTCACAGCCATCGCCTGCCCTTCGGGTGTTGGCATTCTACTCTTCCCCATGAACACTGACGTAGAACGACCACAATGTGTGTGATTAAAAAATATTAAGGACACTAGAACTCAGCCCTCCTTCTAGCGCCAATGTTAACGCCAAGATCTTTGGTGACGTCCCAATCACGTAAGACGCCCTAATCCTGCACAGTAAACACAGTCAACACCAAAAGCTTGACGGCTGGACCGTCGAGGGATAGCTCCGGCGTGAGAGTCAGTACAGGCCGTTCAAGGTTTAACAATGGAGGATAAACTATCTAGCGTCTCTAGAGAGATAAGAAAAAATGTGGGTTGTGTGTATGCGTACCTTTTCTTAGAGGCTTCCTTACTAGGTTATACTCTCTTGCCTGGTTTACCGTGCCACCAACTCTTATCTGACACAGCTCCCTATCCCACACTGATCTCAGCCGGATTCATGCAGGTTGTCACCTTTTTTCCACTGTGCATGTCGCCGGCCGGATAAAATCTCATCCACATTAATGATTTTCAAACTTTTGGTTAATAGTCACCTCCTTTCATCATTGCAAGTCAAAGACTTAGATATTAAAAGGTTTAGTGGACCAATCCATTGACCCGGCCCAATATTAAGGAGATGTAATGTGAAAATTAGGCCCAATCTTCAAGACCCAATATGGGAGACCCAATAGACTAATTGGATAATTAAACTCAATCCACAAGGCCCAATACGAGAAATATCACGACCCAACACTCTCCATTTTAAATAAATTGGAGATTTTTCATTTTATGGTCCAGATTATATATACCATGTTATTTTGTGTTTGGCTATTTTAGTCTTAAAAGTTCACTCAAATACTCGGTTTGAAAAATACAGTATTTGTTTTGTGAAATTAAAATGATCATATAATTAAAATGTGGGAAGGATCATCTAAATATATCTATAAATTGATGAAATCATTTTCTTTATGCGCATGTGCAGAAGTCTTAACAAAAAATATAACAACATACTGTATTATTAAATTTCACTTTAAAAGTACATAATATATAGAGAAGAAAAATATGAAGTAGCTTACAAATTTTATGCCATCCATATATATTCTCAAGCAATCAATTATGGATCAAAGACATCTAAAATCAAATCATTTAAAGGCCATTATCCCAAGTACTGCAACCGCAGCTGCCATAACTTTATACGGTGATGTTGGAACAATCCCATAAGCAGAGCCCGTCGCCGCAGGAGGGGCTGGTGCCGGAGCTTCTAGCTCCTCAACGTTGATGACCAGTTTCTGGTTAAGCTCGGAGCAATGATTCTTCTTGCCACAAATGTACCATTTTTTCCCCGGGCCGGCTAGGGTTACAACGTCGTGTCCGGAAGCAAGTGCCAGTTTTTCCGGTGGTTTAATGCAATCCTTAAATTCAGTACCATTCACCTTGAACACATTATGGAGTCCCTGAGTATAGTTGAAAACTGCATAATACAATAATGTTGTGTCTATTAGTAAAACTTATAGGATAATTATATCTATATCAACATATTACACTACAAACTTAAGTAAGAAATTAAGGTAGTGTACTATATATATATACTTTACCAAGTGTGTCACCGACATGAAAGACTTTGTCACTAGCCCAGGTTTGATAATCAAAGTTCACAGTCCAGCCGTTAGAGCCTCCGACCCAATATTCCGTGGTGGCCATGGTGGCGGTGGGAAGGACGACGGCGGCGATGGCAAGGATGACAAAGAGGTCCGTTGAAGCCATCTTTTTTTTTAGTGTAAGATGACTTGTGTGTGTTGGTTGGTTGGTTTCAGTTTGAGTCATGTTTAGGGTGGTAAATGTCTATTTATATTGATTTGTGACATGCATGAATACTTATTTTATTACAACTTGAGTGGATGCCTAGAGTCGGCAGACGTGTGCTTTGGGTTTTACGTATTATAGGTACTTAATTTCCAGGCAAGCATTAGTTTCATTGTAGTTTGCTTACGAGGCGATTCAAACTAGGAGCAAGTCATTCGTTTGTGTTTGTGTTTGTGTTTGTGTTCGTGAGAGAGGGTGTTAGTAGTCTCTCCGATCCAAAATTAAAGATACGTTTTAAGATTATTTTTTTAAAAAAATCTTAATATTTGCTATTATGATAATAGTAATGCCATGATAATAATCAATTTATAATATATAAGTAATGGAATACTAGAATTTTTTTATGAATTATAGTTTAAAAAAAGAGATGTATGTATAACTGAAATAAAAATTTATCTTTAATTTTAAAATGGAAAAAGTACATATTAAAACATATGTAATATATATATATATATATATTAAGGGAAGAAAACAAAAGAGGAGGATTGTTATTCACTAAGGTCGTATTAATTTGTTTGTAAAAAGTATGTTTAAGATTAGATTATTTGGCTTAATTTAACTCTATTTTGAACTATTTAATTATTTGAAGAGAGACTATTAGCCATATAAAATCATTTGATAACTTAAAAATGGAGAGACTATTAATCTCATATTAATTCATTATAGGATTATATAGGCCATCTAGAAATTACAAAAATAAGACTATTTAAAGAATTATTAATTCCCATCATTAAATAAAATAATTTAAAATAGTAGTAGTATTAAATTAAAATAAATAATTAAATCTGAAAATAATTTTTATAAACAAGCATCGTATAGAGGAATATACTACCGTCTTTATTTTTTTGTCTACTAACATTTCAATCTCCACCCTTGTCTGTCTTAATCCTTTCGTTTCCGTTATATTCCCCTCGTAATCCACATCGTGCTAGTTAATTAGTGGACCAATTTTTATATGCCGGTTCATTTTTCCAAATTTCTAATAACGAGCAGTAACACATTTAGGCCATATTTATTTAGAAAGATTATAATTTTGAGATTATATTTTTAAGATTATTAATTTTAAAATTTTTAATTATATATATTTTTTATAGAATTATATATGAAATAACTTAAGATAATCTCAAGTTATATTTTTTTTGTCTAGAATTATTTAAAAAAACTAAATAAAAACTTAACGTTTGAACTATTATATTTTTACCATTAATAATAAAAATATCATATTCTTATTAGTTGGAATATAGATAGATAGGATAAGATATATCGATTTTTTAAAATAAAGTTTAAAGGTTAATTTTTTTCACAAATTTGTAGTCTCAAAGGGAATATAATACCTAATTAAATATGGTATTAAATAATCTTCCATCTCAACTTATTTTATTATATCGAGACTAATAATATGAGATTAATAGTCAAATCCCAATCCTCAAGTATAATTCTTAAAGATAGCCTTAACGAAAATTGAAAACTTGCTTTTTAATTTGTCCCACACATTTTTTTAATCAATAAAGACTATGATCTAGTGCTGCTAGTTGTGATGGATGGATGGGAGTGGGGGGAGGACCGGTACTTTATATACCGGTCATTAGTACTGTATTAATTGTGGACCATTGGATATTTTAAAATTGATCTGATGGTTAAGATTAAACCTTCAAGAACAAGGGGTTTGGTTGTAAAAACGGCTGTTGCTCTTCCGATTAGCACCGAGACAGTAGTGTAAGAGTTGCGGCGTAGTACAGAATGATGGGTAGCAACTCACTCTCCTTCGCGTGTCTCCATCATCACCAGCCAACAAAACCTGCTTCCCTGCCGTTTCAATTCAATCGAGGCCTTTGGGATTTTCCGATTTCCCTCAGAAATTTGGCCTTTGCATTCCGATTTCTTGCATACCCACATCCAGAATTGGTATTTGTTCCTCTCTTTTTTCTTTTCTTTCTTTTTTTTAAAAAATTATTATTATTATTTGAATGTTGATCAAATTGGGTTTTGAGTAGTGTATTTAATTACAACCATGGCTGTGATCTCGTTTTCTCGTTTTGGGTTGAATCAGCTTGTCAAAAAATTTCTTTATGCTTTGTTTGATATAGTCTCTCTTGGGTCTTATTTTTACTGTTATTTTGATAATAAAAACTTTAGTTGTGTGTTTTTTTCCTGAGTGTCAAATTGTTTCTCTTCTAATGGAAACAAGATAATCAAACTATGATCATCCATTTATTATTGTTTAGGAGAATAAGAAGTTTTATATTATACAATTGAGTCTTTCATTTGCATGATGCTTTATTGAGGAAACAGGGAAAAGGAAAGGGAAAGGGAAAGGGAAAGGGAAAGAGGGGTGGGGTGGGGTAGATTTATTCGGTGCAATGTCTGTGATAACATAATATAATTGTCACTCTGTTAGTCGAATAGTTTAATATTATTTTTGTCCGTATCCATAAAATATTTTAACAAATCTTTTTTATTTGGTTGTCTTTTGCAAGTACTATTTTTAACATGGATACCTCTATTGGCACACTTGATGATAGTCCTCCAATGATAGATGGGGAGCAAGATTGGATACCTAAGATTGGTATGGAGTTTGACACAGTAGATGGTGTATTTCAATTTTGGAAAGACTACTCAAAGAAGGTGGGGTTTGGTGTTAGAAAAGAGTATGATAATAAGGATAAAAAAACTGGAGTTGTGATTAGTAAATTGTTTGTGTGTTGTAAAGAGGGTCAAAAGAGAGGAAAAAAAGATGATGATTATGACATGATTCGTCACCGCTCTTCCTCGAGAACCGATTGCAAAGCAAGGTTAAAAGTATTTTTAGATAAAGAGAGAAAGAAATATATAGTGAAAGAGTTTGTAGAAGAACATAATCATGAGTTACAACCTCTGTCTATTGCTCACATGCTCAGATCACATAGAGAGCTTACTACAGCGCATGCATTTGCAATTGAATTGGCTTCTGATTCAGGGCTTACTCCTAAAGTAACACAAGAATTATTGAGCAGGGAAGCTGGTGGTAGGGATAAGCTTGGGTTTGTTATTGAAGATCAAAAATCATACTTAAGATCTAGGAGAAAAAAAGATATGGGTCACGGGGAGCTTGGCAGGATTTTCACATATTTTGAGAAGCAAAACATGAGTGATCCTAAGTTTTATTATGCTCTACAACTTGATAGTGTTGATCAAGTCACTAATATATTTTGGGCCGATGCAAAAATGGTTGATGATTATGTTGCTTTTGGTGACGTGCTAACTTTTGATACCACTTTTGGTACTAATGATGGAATGAGGCCCTTAGGTGTGTTTACTGGATATAACCATTATAGACAGATAGTGATATTTGGGGCTGCACTTTTGTATGATGAGACTATTGAATCTTTCAAGTGGCTTTTTAACACTTTTATGAATGCACATGGTGGTAAGGAGCCTCGTTCAATTTTTACAGATCAAGACGCTGTTATAGCAAGTACTTTAGAGAGTGAATGGCCAAAAGTATCTCATGGATTATGTACTTGGCACATTAGACAAAATGCATTGAAACATCTTGGTTGTTACATGAGGAATAAGTCTCCATTTATGATAGATTTTAATAAGTGCATGTACGAATATGAAGATGAGGAGGAATTTGAGAGTAAATGGAAGAAAATGCTTGGTGATTATAATTTAATTGAGAATAGTTGGTTGGCTCGCATATACAAAAAAAAGGGAAATGGGCTAAGGCGTATATGAAAAATTCATTCACATTGGGCATCCGAAGCACACAAATGTCTGAAAGTTTAAACAGTGATTTGAAAGATTATTAGAAAAGCACTTTGAGCATCGGTGATTTTTTCAAACATTTTGATAGGGTGGTGGACCAAAAGAGAAATAAGGAGCTAGAGGCTGAGTTTAAAATGAGAGAAAATGTCCCTTCATTAGGTTTCTCCAAGTCTCTGATACAAAGACAATTATCAAAAAGGTACACTCCAAAATTTTTTTCATCTATTTAAAGAGGAGTATGGTTGTGTTGATTCGTTTATAGTGAAGGATGACATACAAGACACTTGTGCATATATTGTTTCTCCACATTGGAAAAAAGAGAAAGAATATAAGGTGTTTTGTAACACTAATAATGAAGTGGTGACTTGTAGTTGCAAAAAGTTTGAAAGTGAGGGGATGTTGTGTTGTCATATATTGAGAGTATTTAGTCGGCTAAATGTGACAAAAATTCCGGAGAAATACATTTGCAATAGACTTACAAGGGTTGTAAAGAGTCGGATTGTATTAGATGAAGAGAAGCCGAATGAAGAAGAAGATGCAAAAGATTGGATTAGAAGAGTTCAATCACAACTCCTACGAATAACATATCAAGCTTCAATGAACAAAGATTCGCGTATTTTCATGGAAAAGATGATAAATGACTGTAGCAAGAAACTTGAAAATTTTACAATGGGTAAGGAAGTTGAAAATGACAAAGTGCTTGAAAACAAAGTTAACAATCAAATGGAAAAATTGAAGAAGAAGGAAGGTCGAAAGGGAAAAACAAGAATGAAACCACAACATGAGATACGTACAAAAAAAGTTAGAAAAACCTTTAATTCTAATATGGTAATTTAAACTTTTATATATATGCTTGTACTTTACTTGATTGCTTTTGTTATGGATGATAGTTTCAACTTTTTTATTTCTCAAACTTGTAGGAGGATTGCTCAAGTCCACATATAACACACAATGTTCGTTTGCAAGAACCAATTTTTGATCTTAATCTGACGCCAATTCAAGAAATGGCATGGAGCTAGATCATCCGTATTTCACCATTTTTGTTCCATTAATTTTGGTATATTCAAATATTGGGATGATCGGTGTAAAATTTGTTCAATTACAGACTGAGAAGCAACAATATCATTGTGATGACTGTGGGATCTTTAGGTTGGTGTGCCTGTAATATGTGCCTTATCTATTTGTAATTTTGTTCTGATTGTTTTCTTTATATGTCTGTTCAGTCAACTGAAATATTGTTCTATGTGAATTTTGATTTCAGAGTAGGAGGTCAGGAGAACTTCTTTCATTGCCAGAAGTGTGGTATGCTCTGATGTTTGCTAAGTTTCATTTTACACAAGATAACTAGATTTTTTATTTTCATTTTAATCTTCTTATTTTTTTATAAGAAAGTTGAACAAAGCATCCATTAGCTATTTGGCTCATGTTTTATGCATCCGTGTTTTTCCTTTTTGTAATTCATGTTAATGCCCACATGTATATTTGTATAAAATTATAAAAAAAGAAAAACTTCTAGTTTCTATAATGCATAATGTTGTCTGTTTGATTTTATCTTTACCACGTCTGTCCCAAATTAAAAGCATTCTTGAAGATAGATTCAGAACTAGGTCTAAAGGCTATATAAATTGATGTCAATGGGCTTAACTTTTTGTTGCAGGATGAGAGGCTGGCAAACACAAATTTGGTGGAAGAAGTGAAAGCTTTAAATCAAATTGGGAAGTGAAGCTGAACTATTTCCTGTTTTTATTTGTGAATTTGCAAATGCCGAATGCCGTTTTCTAAAATCTGTGTAGTATAGAGTACTTTTGGAGAAATTAGGGATACAATATTGATTTAGTTAAGGAAGACCATACTGCAAAACACTATTTATCAGACATGCTATTGACATTCTTGTTTTAGTATGTTCACTTTATTGTATCTTATTATGTTGGTTCATGGACTGATTTTCTCGACTGGTTTTAGTTCATGGCTTGATTTTCTCAAGTGTTTGGATATATAGCATGCATACCAAAAAGAGAGAGGGTCGGGAAGTTACTAAATCAAAAGATAGAAAATTTGGCTCAGAACTATGCCAGAGAACATTGTTTTACTTCCAAAAACACTTTACAAATGAATTCAATAATGGTTGGTACTTTTGTAGCATTTGAGCTGCCCTGCTATCAAATTACAAAATGTGAATCAATGATTCACGCTACATCTACTACTCAGCATATGTTAATGAGAAGTCCACAAACAAACAACAAAAGGTAAAAAATGGCAGTGGCTTTTTTCTCTACTGCTCATCCCATTCATCATTCTTGTAGGATACCAGAGTGTCAACTTTGTGTATCTGCATAAACAAACAAACAAAACTCGAGCAGAGGCTTCTCAGTTCTTCCACCTCCAACTACCTGACCAATCATAGCACGACAACCACTAGGCACAACATTTCAGCACCAGACGGGAGCTTGATCCTTTCAAAAACACAAGAATAGTAAGTAGTCGTCAAGTTTGTTGAATCATATATGATATATCAAAACTAAATTGAAATTCAGCAACAAAAGCATAAAAGCAGCAGCAATAATACAATAATATAGCCTTATAATGGCATAAAAGACAAGTAGCAACTCAAAATATTATTTTCAAAAGGTAAACAGAAGTACAATTTTGAATTACCGAGAAGCAGATACTGATGAATTTAGAACAAAATTATATCACAAGTTAAGAACAGATCAACATATGATCAAAGAACTCATTATTATCCCAGGTAAAACTAGGAACATCATAGGCTTGTGCATATAATTGCTTTGAACAATGAACATGATTTAGACATACATTTGACTACATTTTGTAACCTCAGCAATCTTTGATTTTTGGTTACAGTACTATTGATTTCTAATAATGACCCTAAATTTGTCAGCCAAAAACAAACTAAAATCATATGAAACTAAAAATGGTATTGTATTGTAACACTGCGCAACATTGTCTATAATTAGTAAAGCAGCCAAAACAATTTAGATCAATTAAACAAAATTTAAATCAATAAGGAGGTGCAGGTAAAATGGAATCCTGATAGAATCTCATCAACCCAAAAATCATCAACTTAAATAATAAAAAAAAAACAGACCACCTTCTCCACACCCAAAATCATAAATGACCTAATGTTAGGCTATCTAGAATCATATAAAAATAAAAGCACTCAAACTCACCGGTCCACTAAATCGAGCCGACTGGATCCTAAGTCCTCTAGATTCTGGCAACTTAACTGAACTTCGGCCACCGGACAGCGCAAAAATGGAAGAACTGACGATTGGAGGAAAGGAGGCCGCCGTCAGAGGACTGGAAGTCGGAGGGATTGTTACTGTTTCAAGCACAGCAACAGCCATGGGAAGTATATGAAAAGAAGAGAGAAAATCCGATGGAGTTTACTGGTTTTGTGGCTGTGGGTTTGATGGGGTGAATTTGGTTGGATAAATAATTGGAGTGAGATAATGAGGATTTATTCTTAACCATCAGATCCGTTTTAAAATATCCAATGGTCCACAATTAATACAGTACTAATGACCGGTACATAAAGTACCGGTCCTCCCCCGGATCCGGATGGATGGATGTCAATTGCTAAATTAATTTTACAAAGTATTAACTAGTCTAAAAATAAGTGGAAAATGTTTCGTTTCTAGTTTGTTAGAAGTCTTATTTTCGTGAGAATTAATGGTTTTTTAATAGCAGAAATTGTGACGCCCCCAAAACAGGTATACAACACCCATTCTGAGTCGTCAATAACATGGTACAGAAACAACTACATCTTTACTATTACAACATAAGAACTGTGAGTTTAAATATAAATATTGTCATCTAGACAATATCCACACTCAAATAAGTCCTCATTACAATTATTGATACATTATTTCACAAAAATGGTGAGGACTACTAAAATAACTTCTAGAACCATCATTCCATACCCCGACTAGTACTCGCTACATTCTTGCCTCCCGAGAAAAATGGAACAAAAAGGAAAAGGGTGAGCTCAACTAGCCCAGTAAAGAACATTATGACTAAGATAACATAGAACAAATTATCGTTAGTCTTCAACAGGGAAAAAATATAATAGAATACAATAGACAACAAGTTTTAAATCAATATTCGCAGCGAAAAATAATAATTCATAGAAGAGTTACGTAGAGAATGAAATCTACTATTATCTATGAATTTAAAAGTCCATCATCAGCATTTTATCCCTGTAACATCAATCAATATTCATCTTCGCACTACAGGCCAAAGATATTCACCAGTTGGTCATGTTCATCTAAACACCTGTTCATCTTTGCACTACGAGCCAAAGATATTCATCAGAAATTATTAATCTTTGCACTACAGGCCAAAGATATTCAATTATATCATCATTTAGGACTGAGGATGATGAAAAATATTTTAAAGGAAACGAATCCAGTGAAACAAAATAATAAATATTAAGGATTCGTATTTCAGCTATTTCATGTCCAAAAATACCTCATAAATAATCATAGTGGAGTAAAATTCAAGAATGATCAAAATATGGATACAATCAAAGCTAGTATCCAGAATAGATATTTTGGACGAAAAGAAGAAAATTTTATTTTTCGGTGAATAATAACTCGTGAATAGTAACTTGTGAATAGTAACTCATGAATAGTTACCCCGACATAAAAAGTTTTAAATTTGATAAAAAGTTCAGATCAATACTTCGACATAATGATATTGAAGAAAATAATATTATTTAAGAAGAAATAACATCCCTTACCTCGGAAAGACGGTACTTCTGACTAGAATACTAGATGTAGTGCTGAAGGAAACTTGCACCGTATAGCAACACTCAAAGTATCAAATACTCACAAGAATACGCTCGATATAGAGAGAGAAATAGAGAGAAACTTGTGTTTCTGGTGTGATTTTCAATTCTAACCTAAGCACCCTATTTATAAGAAAATGCTTAGAACACCAAAGCAGAAAATTTAATATAATATTAATATATTTATCAAATTTTCCTTAGCCCACCTCTAGACATCTGATCTCAGCCCATTTATATCACATGTTAGCCCACTTAAATGCCAAAAAACGTTTTTTTTCAAAATAATAAATAAAACTTCCCAAAAATCAATTATTTCGGAACTTCAGAACTTCAATAATTCATAATAAATAGCTCTTTTATCAGAAAATTCGAATCACGCGTGTTTTTATAGGAAATTCAATTATCTATAACTTTGCAGAAGAAAGTTTTTCCAAATTCTAAACAGAAATTCACCGAAATCCACAAACGGACGATTTTACAGTCAATAAAAAATTTTCGGTCAAGAATTGTGTTCACCAACACACAAAACATGTGTTAATCATTTAATGCCACAAAAATACTCTTCCTCCTCATATACTCATATATCCCACATTCATTGTAAAAATATCACCATCAATATATTATTAAAATAATATATTTAAATGAATTATTTTATCAAAAAAAAGATAAAATATTAATTTTTAACAATTGTCACATTAAAAATTTTCTCCATCTATATCCACATAAAATCAATATTTTCCTTATCATATAAATCAATAATTAATTATACACAAATAATATTACAGAATCACAGTACTGGCAACCAGGCCGTTCCCAGGAAAGAAGTGGCTTTCCAATAAGGATTTCTCCTTACTGGCGCGCAATTAGATGACCAAACCTCTCTTTAGACAGAACTTTTTAGACATTGCTAATAATGTTATCTAATAATATTATTCAGATAATATGAATTATTGCTCCGATAATAGAAAATACTGTGTAGTGACAATTATAAAATATCAACGTAGCAATTATTTAATCAATAAAATAAAATATTGAACAGTAATTACTGTAACCATTATTGAGTAGTGCCTTCTTACGTAAGAATCAATAATTGGTACAATACCGTATGCTACTGTGCAACAACGCGTATTACCGTGCTTTAACCACCGGGTATTCCAACAGTATTAACGGTAACAACAACGCCGTTATTTATAAACCACTTATTTTTGTCGTTTTCTTCATCCAATCGCTTTCCGTTATGGGGCCCACAAAAGACTGCGCCGTCGTACGAATATTCTCCGACAGTAAGAATATTTCACGACCAAGCGAATATTCCCCGACAACAATGAATATTTTATAACCACTTGCTTATTTAAAATATTTGCGTATTTTACCCATAACTAACCACATTAATCAAACCAACCCTTACTATTTAAAAATAATAAATAGAGGAAATTAAATTTCATTTATTAATAATTTGGGGTCTTACAACCTCCCATCCTTATGAAATTTCGTCCTTGAAATTGACATACGTACCTGGTGTTTCGAAAAGATGAGGATACCTCGCTTTCATTTCCGTTTCCAACTCCCAGGTCATTTCCTCAATAGCATGGTTTCTCCACAAAACTTTAACTTGTGGTATGACCTTCGTGCGTAGGACATGCTCCTTCCTATCCAAGATCTTGACAGGTACCTCCTCGTACGTTAAGTCTTCGGCTATCTCGTCCAGTTCTAACTCAATAACGTGGTTCGGGTCTTTCACATATTTACGAAGCACAGATATATGAAAAACATTATGAACACGAGACATACTTGGAGGTAACGCGAGTCTATAGGCCACATTTTCTACTCGGTCAAGAATCTGAAATGGACCAATAAATCGTGGATTGAGCTTTCCTCTCTTACCAAATCTTGTAACTCCTTTCCATGGAGCTACACGTAATAATACATGATCCCCAATGTCAAATTCCACGTCATTTCGATGAAGATCCACATAACTCTTTTGTCGATCCTGTGCCGTTTGTATACGTTGTCGAATCGTTTGAATCTTCTCTGTAGTCATTCGTACTAACTCTGGTCCCAACAACGTTACTTCTCCCACCTCATCCCAACATACTGGAGAGCGACACTTTCGTCCATACAATGCTTTAAAGGGTGCCACACCTATACTTGCCTGATAACTGTTGTTGTAGGAGAATTCCACCAATGATAGGTACTTATCCCAACTTCCTTTGAAATCTAGGACACAAAGTCTTAATAGATCTTCAAGAGTTTGAATAGTCCTCTCTGATTGCCCATCCGTTTGAGGATGGTATGCCGAACTGAATCGTAAATCCGTGCCCATAGCTTTTTGCAAGCTAACCCAAAATCTTGTAGTGAATCTTGGGTCACGATCCGAAACTATGGATACTGACATGCCATGCAACCTTACAATCTTATTCACGTACATACTAGCAAGACGTTCAAGGGAATAAGTCTCCCGTATCGGCAAGAAATGAGCAGACTTGGTTAATTTATCAACTATAACCCAAATAGCATTTATGCCTTGAGAAACCGTGGGAAGACCCGTAACGAAATCCATGGTAATGTGTTCCCACTTCCATTTCTGAATCTCAAGTGGTTGCAATGGACCCTTTGGTACTTGATGCTCCGCCTTTACACGTTGACAAGTTAAACACCTCGAGATAAACTTTGCAATCTCTCTCTTCATATTGCTCCACCAAAATGTATGTCGAAGATCACGATACATTTTAGTACTTCTAGGATGGATTGCAAATGGTGTATTGTGTGCTTCTATCATGATCTTGTACTTCAAATCAGAATCGTTAGGAACACAAAGTCTGAAGTGGACTCGAAGTATTCCTTCTTCATCGATTCTTGCTTCTGGAATAGCACCTTCTTGCACTTTCTTTTTCATACGCATCAGCTCCGGGACCGTAGCTTGAGCAACTTTAACTTTATCGATTAAAGTTGGTTCTACGCGTATACTTGACATCATCGCACTCGTTCCTGCATATGATCTTCTATTCAACGCGTCAGCTACCACACTTGCTTTTCCAGGATGGTATTGAATAGTGTGATCGTAATCTTTCAACAGATTGAGCCAACGTCGTTGCCGCATGTTGAGTTCTTTTTGAGTGAAGAAATATTTGAGGCTTTTATGGTCTGAATATATCTCCACTTTCTCCCCATATAGATAGTGCCTCCAGATCTTTAGCGCGAAAACGATTGCTGCCAACTCTAGATCATGAGTAGGATAATTCCTCTCATATTCTTTAAGTTGTCGCGAGGCATAGGCTATGACTTTTCCACGTTGCATGAGAACACATCCTAACCCTTTGCCTGAAGCATCGCTGTAGATAACAAATCCATCCGAACCAGATGGTATTGTCAGAATAGGTGCCGAAATGAGTCTCCTCTTAAGCTCTTGGAAACTCTTCTCGCATTCTTCGCTCCATACAAATTTGATATCCTTCCGAGTCAGCTGAGTTAACGGGGTAGCGATTCGAGAAAACCCTTCTATAAATCTCCGATAATAACCAGCTAAGCCCAGAAAGCTACGTACATCGGTCACCGTCTTCGGTTGCTCCCAGCTTTGTATTGCTTCAATCTTTGTCGGGTCCACAGATACTCCATGTTTTGACACCACGTGCCCTAGGAATGCTACTTCCTCAAGCCAGAACTCGCATTTCTTTAACTTAGCATATAACTTGTTTTCACGCAGCCTTTGGAGTACCAGCTTCAAATGGTGCTCATGATCTTCACGGCTTTTGGAATATATGAGGATGTCATCAATAAAGACAACAACGAACTGATCCAAATAATCCTTGAATTCTCGGTTCATCATATCCATGAAAGTCGCAGGAGCATTAGATAATCCAAAAGACATGACTAAGAATTCATAATGCCCGTACCGAGTTCTAAAGGTAGTCTTCGGAATATCCTCAGTTTTAACCTTCAGCTGATGATATCCGGAACGAAGATCGATTTTTGAAAAGAATTGTGCTCTTTGTAACTGGTCAAACAGGTCATCAATACGAGGTAGCGGATACCTATTCTTGATAGTGACATGGTTTAATTCCCGGTAATCGATACAAAGTCGCATACTCCCGTCTTTCTTCTTTACAAATAAAACAGGAGCACCCCAAGGAGATGTACTAGGACGAATGAAACCGATGTCCAATAACTCTTGTAGTTGGACCTTCAACTCCTGAAGTTCAATAGGAGCCATTCGATATGAGATTTTAGAAATAGGCTTTGTACCAGGTTCAAGATCAATAAAGAATTTAACTTCACGTTCCGGGGGTAGACCGGGAAGTTCTTCAAGAAATACGTCAGGAAAGTTACTAACAACATGAATATTATTCAAATTTGACGTGTCTTTATTCAAATCCATAACATGGGCTAAGAAAACTTGACATCCGTTTTTTAATAAACGAATGGCTTTATGGCTTGATATAACAATGATTGATTTTAATGGCTTAGTTGCTTGAATTCGCACAACAGGTTGATTAGGAATATGAAAACTAACCACCTTATGAAAACAATCAATTTTGGCATGATGAGTAGTTAACCAATCAATTCCTAAAATCACGTCAAATGCAAGTATCTTTAAAGAGATAAGGTCAACAGGTAATCTGATGGTGCCAACTTGGATCAAACAAGATTTATAAACAGTGGATGTGATGAAAATTTCCCCTAATGGAGTCTCCACAGATAAATCAAAGTCTAATTTCTCTAGAGTCAAGTTTAAACGTTGAGCACAAGCAGGAGAAATAAATGAATGGGTAGCACCGGTATCTAGTAGGGTATAAACTTCACATGAATTTATGATTAGCTTACCCGTGATCACCTCGTTTGGGTTCCTCGCATGTTGACCAGTCACGACAAACGCTCTTCCAGGAACCGTTGACTTTGACTTTTCTGGGACAGCCTTTTGAGTCACCGTCCCCGCTGAACTTGGTTTCGCTACCGTACAATCTCGAGCGATATGTCCTTCATTTTCACAATTATAGCATACCTTGAACTGTTGTGGACAGTTTGGGCTGATATGTATCTCTTTTCCACATTTATAGCATATGACCAGTGGTCGTTCTCCTCCCTTGGAACCAGTTGCTGCTGGTGCTGACGTCTTCGTATTGTCATTGTTGAATCTCCTCTTTTTAAAATCTCCTCCCGACTCGTTTCTTCTATTTTCATAGCCACGATTACCACCAGAGTGGTTGCCATTCTTGTCTGTATTTTTCTTTCTCCGCTGGTTATCATTGTTCTGATGACTGTTGTCACCGATATGATCCTGGTTGTGGTCCCTCGGTTGACCGTACTCGTTATCTCGCTCTAATAATTGAGCCCTGTTAACAACATCTGAATAGAGAGAAAATTTATGAGAAATGAGATATTGACGTATGCCGGGTTTCAAACCTCTCAGAAACATCCGCGTCATACGTTCCTCATTCTCCACCAAATGAGGTGCAAACCTGGACAACTCTGCAACTTCGCCTCGTACTGGGATACCGTCATGTCATTCTGCTCCAGTCTAATAAACTCTACCTCCTTCATATGACGAATACTTTCAGGAAAGTACTTGTCATTGAATAGTTTCTGAAATGTCTCCCAAGACATGCTGAGTGCGGCTGGATGAGTACGCTTCACAGATTCCCACCAGTAGTCTGCCTCACCACGGAACATAAAGGTGGCGAATGGAACCTTCTGTTCCTCCGTGCATCCCAAGACATCAAATATCTTGGTAATTTGCTTGACCCATGTCTCCGCCTTAATCGGATCCGGCTTTCCCCAGAATTCTGGTGGTCCCAACTCTTTGAACTGCTTGGCTGTGACCAGCTATGCGTTGCCATTGTTTCTTCCTATATTTTGAACAGGAATCTCCTTCGTCTGGTTTTGCATGAATCGCAAAAAACTTCTAAACATCTCATCGTTCACCGTCTACTCAGTGGTGTTGTTCACAGGAGGAACAATGCCAGCCTGTTGCACGCTCTCCTCGTTGGTTCCACCGTCTCATTTACTCCACTGTTAACATTCTCAGTCGACATTCTCAAATACTGCCATAAAACAAAGGTTAATTTAACAAATTAACATATCACATAATATCCCTATATTATGACCGACCAACAAATAAGCTTAGGTAGGACACACAAGCGAAGGATTTACTCGTCTTTCCCCTCCTATTTCTATTCCCCGATCTCCACCAGAGATCATATCCCTAAGCTCTGATACCAACTGTGACGCCCCCAAAACAGGTATACAACACTCATTCTGAGTCGTCAATAACATGGTACAGAAACAACTACATCTTTACTATTACAACATAAGAACTGTGAGTTTAAATACAAATATTATCATTTAGACAATATCCACACTCAAATAAGTCCTCATTACAATTATTGATACATTATTTCACAAAAATGGTGAAGACTATTAAAATAACTTCTAGAACCATCATTCCATACCCCGACTAGTACTCGCTACATTCTCGCCTCCTGAGAAAAATAGAACAAAAAGGAAAAGGGTGAGCTCAACTATCCCAGTAAAGAACATTATGACTAAGATAACATAGAACAAATTATCGTTAGTCTTCAACAGGAAAAAAATATAATAGAATATAATAGACAACAAGTTTTAAATCAATATTCGCAGCGAAAAATAATAATTCATAGAAGAGTTACGTAGAGAATGAAATCTACTATTATCTATGAATTTAAAAGTCCATCATCAGCATTTTATCTCTGTAACATCAATCAATATTCATCTTCGCACTACAGGCCAAAGATATTCACCAGTTGGTCATGTTCATCTAAACACCTGTTCATCTTTGCACTACGGGCCAAAGATATTCATCAGAAATTATTAATCTTTGCACTATAAGCCAAATATATTCAATTATATCATCATTTAGGACTGGGGATGATGAAAAATATTTTAAAAGAAACGAATCTAGTGAAACAAAATAATAAATATTAAGGATTCGTATTTCAGCTATTCCATGTCCAAAAATACCTCATAAATAATCATAGTGGAGTAAAATTCAAGAATGATCAAAACATGGATACAATCAAAGCTAGTATCCAGAATAGATATTTTGGACAAAAAGAAGAAAATTTTATTTTTCGGTGAATAGTAACTCATGAATAATAACCCCGACATGAAAAGTTCCAAATTTAATAAAATGTTCAGATCAA
The DNA here is from genome assembly GCA_016801055.1 of Panax notoginseng. NCBI lineage: Eukaryota > Viridiplantae > Streptophyta > Magnoliopsida > Apiales > Araliaceae > Panax > Panax notoginseng. The sequence continues at coordinate 158,378,191 of CM029012.1, read as the reverse complement.
TACTTCGGCATAATGATATTGAAGAAAATAATATCATTTAAGAAGAAATAACATCCCTTACATCGGAAAGACGGTACTTCTGACTGGAATACTAGATATAGTGCTGAAGAAAACTTGCACCGTATAGCAACACTCAAAGTATCAAATACTCACAAGAATACGCTCAATATAGAGAGAGAAATAGAGAGAAACTTGTGTTTCTGGTGTGATTTTTAATTCTAACCTAAGCACCCTATTTATAGGAAAATGCTTAGAACACCAAAGCAGAAAATTTAATATAATATTAATATATTTATCAAATTTTCCTTAGCCCACCTCTAGACATCTGATCTCAGCCCATTTATATCACATGTTAGCCCACTTAAATGCCAAAAAATATTTTTCTTCAAAATAATAAATAAAACTTCCCAAAAATCAATTATTTCGAAACTTCAGAACTTCAATAATTCATAATAAATAGCCCTTTTATCAGAAAATTCGAATCTCGCGGGTTTTTATAGAAATTCAATTCTCTACAACTTTGCAGAAGAAAATTTTTCCAACTTTCAAATAGAAATTGACCGAAATCCATAAACGGACGATTTTACAGTCAATAATAAATTTTCGGTCAAGAATTGTGTCCACCAACACACAAAACATGTGTTAATTATTTAATGCCACAAAAATACTCGTCCTCCTCATATACTCATATATCCCACATTCATTATAAAAATATCATCATCAATATATTATTAAAATAATATATTTAAATGAATTATTTTATCAAAAAAAAGATAAAATATTAATTTTCAACAATTGTCACATTAAAAATTTTCTCCATCTATATCCACATAAAATCAATATTTTCCTCATCATATAAATTAATAATTAATTATACACAAATAATATTACAGAATCACAGTACTGACAACCAGGCCGTTCCCAGGAAAGAGGGGGCTTTTCAATAAGGATTTCTCCTTACTGGCGCGTAATTAGATGACCAAACCTCTCTTTAGACAGAACTTTCTAGACATTACCAATAATGTTATCTAATAATATTATTTAAATAATATGAATTATTGCTCCGATAATGGAAAATACTGTGTAGTGACAATTATAAAATATCAACGTAGCAATTATTTAATCAATAAAATAAAATATTGAACAATAATTACTGTAACCATTATTGAGTAGTGCCTTCTTACGTAAGAATTAATAATTGGTGCAATACCGTGTGCTACTGTGCAACAACGCGTATTACCGTGCTTTAACCACCGGGTATTCCAACAGTATTAACGGTAACAACTACGCCGTTATTTATAAACCACTTATTTTTGTCGTTTTCTTCATCCAATCGCTTTCCGTTATGGGGCCCACAAAAGACTGCGCCGTCGTACGAATATTCTCCGACAGTAAGAATATTCCACGACCAAGCGAATATTCCCTGACAACAATGAATATTTTATAACCACTTGCTTATTTAAAATATTTGCGCATTTTACTCATAACTAACCACATTAATCAAACCAACCCTTACTATTTTAAAATAATAAATAGAGGAAATTAAATTTCATTTATTAATAATTTGGGGTCTTACAGAAATGGTGTTATATATATATATGGATTATTCAGGTACTTCCCGCGATAAAATACCATGTTATCGAATTTGGGTGCACCATTATTTGATCCAAACTGATTCGAAAATGGCTGGTCGGGCAATTGACAGAGATTGGCTGCATGGGCGGTTATGTAGAGTGAAGGATTAAAAAGGCCTATCTGATGGTTGGGTGTGAAAAAACAGATGTGGGTGTGGAAGGGTAGAATTGGAAGATGCCCTTTTAGCCTTTCTTGCTGCAGTTCTCTCCTTTTTGTGGGCATTTTGATGGTCTCCCAAAGATTGTGAAATATGAAATTTTCTTGAACAAAATAAACAGGGGAATGATCTTGTTAATTATTGGATTTGATTCAAAATGAGTAACTGATAGAAGAGATTGGTAACCAAACTTTCATACCAAGGTTATCAATCAACCTCCATACCTACAGTTTTTTTATAGTGCAGTTAGTAACCAAACCTTCATACCAAGGTAACAAAACCTTCATACCAAGGTAACCAATTCACATCCACACATGCAGTTTTTTTATAGTGCAGTTGGTATCCAAACATTCATACCAAGGTAACCAATTTAGTGTTATTAGGTTACCAATTTATTTTGAATGTGATGCAGTTGGTAGCCAAACCTTCATGCAGTGGGTAGCCAAACCTTCATACCAAGGTAACTAATTCAGTTTTATTAATTTACCAATTTATTTTGAATGTGATGCAGTTGGTAGCCAAACCTTCATGCAGTTGGTTGCCAAACTTTCAGACTAAGGTAACTAATTCATACTGCAGGTGTGGAGGTAGATTGGTTACCTTGGTATAAAAGTTTGGTTACCTTGGTATAAAGGTTTGGTTACCTTGGTATAAAAGTTTGGTTACATCTATTTATTTTTAAAAATTTTGTAGGGCGAATATTCTTCTTCTTCTCATTGGCGATTCGAGACTGAGTAGCGAAAGAGAGGGCTACCTGTGAAGAAGGAGATTCACGACGGAGTAACGGATGAGAGGGCTATTATGAGGGAGATCAAGATTTGAATTTGAATATTTGAATTTGAATTATTATTTTGAATTTGAATTTATTTTTGTTGTTAGATCCTAGATATTTGAATTTGAATTATTAGTTATGACAGTTATTTCTCCTTGATTTTAGGTTTCCTTATTAATGTGAATTGCGTTATTTTTGTAATTATTTTGTGTATGTATTATATTTGTAAATACTTTCTAATTGTTGTATATTAGTGTTAAGGACCTTATGGTTGTTGGGCCAAAGATATTTTGGCGCCTGTGATATACAGTGGGTTGTTTTCCATTTAATATTACGTGGGCTTGGATAAGGGGTGTTTTGATAGACGGGAGATTTATAGATTAAGATTCCTAATTGTATTTGGTTTCTAGATATGGAAAGAGGTATTGGAGTTTGATCCAACTTTCTTAATTCTAGAAGATGGTGCAATCTTATTAAGGAACTACTAGTTGGGTGAGAACCTTGATCCGGTCCGGAGAATGATTTCATACAGGTGGTGAGAACACTATAAATATAATATTTTTTTCTTTGATTCTAAGGTACATGCAAATTATTACTTTTCGGCACTAGAGCATCAAGCATCCATTGTTAACCTTATATCAATATGTACTTATTCTCACACCGGAGCTATCCCCCTGTAACCTAGGCCGTCAACCTTTTGGTGTTTACCTGTTTCTGTACAGAATTGGATGCGCTTTGGTGATTGGAAAGCGTGGACGGATTTTGGCGTTAACATGCATTGGAGCTAGAAGGAGGGCTTTCTAGTGTTGTTGGATTCACAATCACAATAATCAACTCCCTGTGACTGAAACCATGGTGAACAGTAGGACGATTTCAGCTGTACGACAATCGCTGGCATGAGGTTCTTCTCAACAGAGAGGGTTTGTAAAAGATAGACTGGGGGTCATCAAAGAGCATCCATGAGCGGCTCGGTCCACAAAGCACTTCGGTAGGATCTGAAAATGGAGATCGCGAAGAGGTCAGGAAGAGGCTGTTCTTGATAGCCAGTAGAGGGGCTAAGAACGATCGGAGGAGGGTATGAGGCACACCACCTCGAACTTGACACCGAGATGATCAGGAGGATAAAAAATCCATTCTGGCCAAAAAGGCGCAGGAGATGGAATGTTAGAGTTTATGCCCTAAAGGCCAATTATTTGATATAATTGCTTAACATTTCTGATATTATATTTGATTGAATAAATGAATTATTTTATTATGATTTTATTTATTGATTTATATAAATGTTAGCATAATAAAAGTCCTTAGAATAGTGATACAAATTATATAGCTTCAAGTATGTGACTTGAACATGAGATTATATAATTACAATTAGTATCATTGTTGTTAAATGTCCCTAGTCGAGTATCATTGTTAATGGGATAACAATGACACATTGAGACTAGTATGTGGATTGACTGATGGCCAAATCTCATTGGTCATAAATATGAGATATTGAGTCAATGCATGGGTACATGTTAGAGAACAATGTACTGGACAGACCCATCATGAGAATTCTACGTGGAGCATTATGCAAAGTGTCATTAGCGATTCTCATAGTGACAATGATGTAATGATCCTCCGACCTGAAATCACTATATTACTACACGGGAATTTATGTACTTTGATATCATCAAAGGTCACCTTTAATAGGGTGGACAATAAAGGTGATTATTGGGTACATCATGAATCGTGTGAGGAATATGAGTGATCTAGATGAAATTTAACCCTTCTATATATTAGTGGTGATATTCATAGGCCTCTTGATTGAGTAGGACTATGAAATGCATGGCCATGGTCAAATAGTGATTTGTTTCATATAGTCTACTCATTGATTAAGAAAACTCAGATTAAATTATGAAGAGTTTGACACATTCCATGCCTCGAGTTTAATCTAGGATGTCAAGGTTAAAATGATTAAATTGCATTAAAATATTGGTCACGAAAAGGTTGCATCGAATCATCGATCTTATTATTACTTGGGTAGCAGTGATGCATTACTAGATGTCACTCACTGTTTATGATTTTAAGATTATTGTCAATGTAATAATAAACCATAGGATCACACACTTAGAACGTAATTAAAAGGGAATTAATTTAAATTGTAAGGATTTAAATATGTCAATATGATTGATAGTATTTAAATTACAAATTTAAATTAATAGGAAGCAGATGGTCCTTGTGGCCGAACAAGAAAATGAGGCCTCCAGCCACAACCACACCAGAAGGCGGGTTAGGTCTCCAGATAGATAATCTAGGGCACGGAGGGCTGAAGGTACAAGGCGATCCGAGAGTAGGCTTCAGAGTCGCTCTCGTGATCGAAACAGATCGGGGGGTCGCACACCTGGGAATCAAAAGAGGGCACACCGCCTTGTGGGTTCTCGGCACAACAAGAGCGGTAGATGAAGCCCTTCCAGGGCGGATAGTTCGGATGGAAAGGGTCGAACCGACCATGGTAAGAAGGATTCTCTCAAGAAGGAAGTGCCCACAAAGCAGGATGGGATGGAACTGTTGGCTAGAAAGTTGGAGGAGCTTCAAAAAGAATTGGCCGAAGTCAAACAGGGAAAGTTGAGTTCGGGCAAAAAGGCATCCCCTTAGTCTCCCGAGATCATTCGAGAAAAGGCAGACCTCAGCAAAAAGCTCCCTTATATGGAAAGTTATGATGGCTCGGGAGATCCGTACGAACACAGTCAGACATGTCGCAGATTAATAGATTACTATGATTACTCAGATGCGGGTAAGTGTCATACCTTCATGATGACTTTAAGGAAAGATGTCAGGCAGTGGATGATGACCTTGGCCCCGAACTTAATCTCGTCATGGGAAGAGCTGTGCGACAAGTTCTATGCCCGTTTCGGGAGTAACAAGAGAAAGGGAAAGCCCATAGGATTGTTGTCACAGATTAGAAAACATTCCAATGAGACTCTGGGCCAGTATGTGAAAAGGTTCAGGGAAATGGTAGGTCAGGTGACAGATCTCAATGACTTTTAAGTAGTACGGCTCTTTCAGAATGTGTTGGATTTGGTGAAGTCAGAGAAACTAGAAATGAAGTTGATGTTTAATCACCCGAATAGCTTGGCCGAAGCATTTGAGAAAGTCGAAGGCTTCATAGTGGTGGAGGAAGCCACGAGCAATTTGAGGCAGGGCGCATCATAGAAACCGAGGGATAAAGATAAGAACACATCGGATGGAAACCAGAGGAGGTACAACGGTAATAACGATCGGTCTGATGGGTATCAAAGGAGGTACAATAACAACAGGGGTTCGGGGGGAGGTAGCCCACCTTTCCTGAATCAGAATGTGAACAGGGTATACACGAAGATCAATACTGATCGAGCCACCAAACTGGAACAAATAAGAGGCCAACCTTACTTCGAACTGCCTAGAGATAACATAAAGCCAGGCACAAGGAATCCAAGCAAGTATTGTGACTACCATCAGGTAGCAGGACATGCTACAGAGGTCTGTTGGGGTTTGATGGACCTAATAGAAAAGAACGTGCAGAACGGGGAGTTGGTTCAATATGTGGTGGGATGAGAAGCCCCAAGGACACAACAGGGGAATAGTGCACCTGTCTAGATCAGTCAGCCTATACAACCAAATCAGACTCAGGTAATACGTCAGGTTATGGATGTAATCATAGGCGGAACTGTGGGGAGAGTTGTCGAAAGAAAGCAACGTGGATACTTGGATACGGTATTGTCAGTAGGGGACCAACATGTAAGACGTGAAAGATCATAACTTGGTTCGGTGATCTTATTCACTGATGATGATTTTCCTGTAGAACCAATCAAACCACACGAGGGAGCACTAATAATTACTACACAGGTGAGTTCGGTGGATATGAAACGGATGATGACAGATAGCGGGTCTTCGGTGGATATCCTGTATGCACACGCTTACTAGAGGATGAATCTGGATGGGAGAGAAATAGAGATCAGGCAAGATTCTCCATTGTATGGGTTCAGGAACGAGTCGGTTAGAGTTGCAGGGACGATTGAATTGCCAGTTATCTTTGAAACGGCTCCACAACAGGTGGAAATCATGTGCAGACTCTTCGTGGTGCATGTGGATTTATCGTACAATGCAATTATGGGAAGGCCCACTCTGACAGCTCTTCAGGCAGTGACATCAATTCATCACTTCAAGATTAAGTTCCCTACGCCGCATGGAGTGGGCGAGGTCGCTAGGGATCTGGATTTGGCAAGAAGATGCTATCAGAACGCACTGATCACTTTGAGAGTATGGGTCAGTAAGCAGATGCAAGCCATGGCGATAGAGATCGAACCATTTACGAAAGCAGTACTGAACCTTTGGTCATGCCGGTAGACCTAAAAGATTGAATTGATCCCAGGGAAGAAGGATAAGATTGTAAGGATCGGGTCAGGATTGCCAGAGCCTTTTTAGACAAGCTTGGTGGAATTGCTACAGTGATATGCAGATATCTTCGCCTAGGTTCCCAGTGACATGCCTTGGGTGGATCGGAAGGTTACTGAACACAGGTTGCATGTGGACCCGACGAAGAAACCGGTTCGACTAGAAAAAAAGGATTTTCGCCCCTAAAGGCAGACGATAATTGATGAAGAGATTGCAAAGCTCTTGACTGCAGACTTTATATTTGAGATTGACTATCTGGAGTGGATGGCGAATATCGTGTTGGTGCAGAAGCAGAATGGGAAATGTAAGACCCCAACTTTTATGAATAAAGATTTAGTTTTTCTCTAAATGTTATTTTGAATAATAAAGTGAGGATTTGATATAATGTTGTAGTTGTGGGTAATATTTACAAACTTTTCAAAGTAAGCAAGTTATCATAAAATATTCGTTTGGTTGGGGAATATTCGTTTTATCAGGGAATATTCATACGACGTCACAATCATTGGTGGACCCCACAACAGAATTACTGTCGGATATAAAAAGTGACAGAAATAACATTTTTATAAAAATAACGGCAAAACTTTTACCGTTAACTGTTGAAATACCCAGTGATAAAAGTACAGTAATACGTGTGGTTGCACAGTAGCACACAGTACTGCACAGTATCTTTGATTATTGATGCTTACGTGAGAAGTCATTCAATTTTGTTCAATTATTACAACAGTAGTTGATGCATAGTATCTCATATTATTGATTCAATTATTGTCACAATATCATCTGCACAATATTTTATATTACTAAATCAATAAATGAGACAACAAAGTTGTGACACCACCAAAATAGGTATACATCACCTATTTTGAGTAGTCAATAACATGGTACAGAAATAACTACAACTTTATTAATACAACATAAAAACTGTGAGTTTAAATACAAATATTGTCTTCTAGACAATATCCACACTCAAATAAGTTCTCATTACAATTATTGATACATTATTTTACAAAAATGGTGAGGACTACTAAACAACTTTCTAGAACCATCATTCCATACCCCGACTAGTACTCGCTACATTCTCGCCTCCTGAGAAGAAAAATAGAACAGAAAGAAAAAAGGGTGAGCTCAACTAGCTCAGTAAAGAATATTATGACTAAGATAATATAGAACAAATTATCGTTAGTCCTCAACAGGGAAAAATTTAATAGAGTACAATAGACAACAAATTTTAAATCAAAATTCGCAGCGGAAATAATAATTCATTAGAAGAGTTAAGTAGAGGATGAAATCTACTATCATCTATGAATTAAAAAGTTCATCATCAATATTTTATCCCTGTAACATCAATCAATAAACATCTTGAATCAAATATTCATCTTTGCACTACAGGCCAAAGATATTCATCAGTTGGTCATGTTCATCTCAACACCTATTCATCTTTGCACTACGGGCCAAAGATATTCATCATAAAATTATTAATCTTTGCACTACAGGCCAAAGATATTCAATTATATCATCATTTAGGACTGAGGATAATGAAAAATATTTTTAAAAAAACGAATCCAGTGAAACAAAAGAATAAATATTAAGGATTCGTATTTCGGTTTATCCATATCCAAGAATACCTCATAAATAATCATAGTGGAGTAAAATTCAAGAATGATAAAAACATGGATACAATCAAAGCTAGTTGTGACGCCCCCAAAATAGGTATACAACACCCATTCTGAGTCGCCAAAATACATGGTACATAAACAACTACATCTTTACTGTTACAACATAAGAACTGTGAGTTTAAATACAAATATTGTCATCTAGACAATATCCACACTCAAATAAGTTCTCATCACAATTATTGATACATTATTTCACAAAAATGGTGAGGACTACTAAAATAACTTCTAGAACCATCATTCCATACCCCGACTAGTACTCGCTACATTCTCGCCTCCTGAGAAAAATGGAACAAAAAGGAAAAGGGTGAGCTCAACTAGCCCAGTACAGAACATTATGACTAAGGTAATACATAACAAATTATCATTAGTCTTCAACAGGGAAAAATCTAATAGAATACAATAGACAACAAGTTTTAAATCAATAACTGCAGCGGAAACAGCAAACCATTAGAAGAGTCAAGTAGAGAATGAGTTCTACTATCTTCTAAGATTTAAAAGTCCATCATCAATATTTTATCCCTGTAACAACAATCAATAACCATCTTTAATCAAATATTCATCATTGCACTACAGGCCAAAGATATTCATTTGTATCACCAGTCGATCATGTTTATCTCAACACCTGTTCATCTTTGCACTACGGGCCAAAGATATTCATCAGTTAATCATTCATCTTTGCACTACAGGCCAAAGATATTCAGTAATATCATCATTTAGGACTGAGGATGATGAAAAATATCTTAAAGAAAACGAATCCAGTGAAACAAAATAACAAATATTAAGGATTCGTATTTCGATTTATCCATGTCCAAAAATACCTTATAATTATTCATAGTGAAGTAAAATTCAAGAATGATCAAAACATGGATACAATCAAAGCTAGTACCCAGAACAGATATTTTGAACGAAAAGAAGAAAATTTTATTTTTCGGTGAATAGTAACTTGTGAATAGTAACTCGTGAATAGTAACTCATGAATAGTAACTCATGAATAGTAACCCCGACGTGAAAAGTTCCAAATTTGATAAAAATTTTCAACCAATATTTCGGCATAATGATATTGAAGAAATAATATCATTTTCGAATAAAATAACATCTCTTACCTCGTAAAGACAGTACTTCTGGTCAGAATATCGGTATAAGGCTGAAAGAAACTTGCTCTGATGAATAGAAACTCTCAAAGTATCTAAATACTCACAAAATATACTCAATAATCTAGAGAGAGAAAGAGAGAAAACTTGTTTCTGGTATGATTTTCAATTCTAACTTAAGCACCTATTTATAGAAAAATGCTAGAACGCCAAAGGAGACTAAATAATAAAATATTAATATTACAAAACTCATTTCTACGCATTCCTAAAGACCAATTCAGCCACCAACCATCCTTGACCCAAATTAGCAGCCCACATGTGTTAGGATAAAAGTGGGTTCCACCCATAATTAATAAAAATCATTTTATTTTCCAAAACTTCAATAATTCATAGAAAATAACTCTTTTATCAGAAAATTCGAATCTCATAATTTTTAATAGGAAATTCAATTCTCTACAACTTTGCAGAAGAAATTTTTTCCAAATTCCAAACAGAAATTGACCAAAATCCATAAACGGACGATTTTACAGGCTATAATCAAATTTCAGTCAAGAAATGGGGTCCACCGACACACAAAACATGTGTTAATCATTTAATACAATAAAAAAAATACTATTCCTCTTCATATACTAATATATCCCACATTCATTGTAAAACTATCACCATTATTATATTATTAAATATAATAATAAATTATTTTATCAGAAAAGATAAAATATCATTTTTTAATAATTGTCACTTAAAAATTTTCTCCATCTATATCCACATAAAATTAATATTTTTCTCATCATATAAATCAATAATTAATTATTCACAAATAATATTACAGAATCACATTTATGACAACCAGGCTGTTCCCAGGAAAGAGGGGGCTTTCCAATAAGGATTTTTCCTTACTGGCGCGCAATTAGATGACCAAACCTCTCCTTAGACAGAACTTTCTAGACATTGCCAATAATGTTATCTAATAATATTATTCAAATAATATGAATTATTAATCTGATAATGGGAAATACTGTGTAGTGACAATTATTGAAACAACAGTAATATAAAATATCAACGCAGCAATTATTGAATCAATAAAATAAAATACTGAACAGTAATTACTGTAACCATTATTGAGTAGTGCCTTCTTACGTAAGAATCAATAATTGGTGCAATACAGTGTGGCACTGTGCAACAACGCGTATTAATGTGTTTTAACCACCGGATATTCCAACAGTATTAACGGTAACAACTACGCCGTTATTTATAAACAACTTATACTTGTCGTTTTTTTCATCCAATCGCTTTCCGTTATGGGACCCACAAAAGACTGCGCCGTCGTACGAATATTCCCCAACAGGAAGAATATTCCACGACCAAACGAATATTCCCCGACAACAATGAATATTTTATAACCACCTGCTTATTTGAAATATTTGCACATTTTACCCATAACTAACCTCGTTAATCAATTTAACCCTTACTATTTCAAAATAATAAATAGAGAAAATTTAAATTTTATTTATTAATAATTTGGGGTCTTACAACCTCCCCTCCTTATGAAATTTCGTCCTCAAAATTGGCGTACGTACCTGGTGTTTCGAAAAGATGAGGATACCTCGCTTTCATTTCCGTTTCCAACTCCCAAGTCATTTCCTCAATAGCATGGTTTCTCCACAAAACTTTAACTTGTGGTATGACCTTCGTGCGTAGGACATGCTCCTTTCTATCCAAGATCTTGACAGGTACCTCCTCGTACGTTAAGTCTTCAGCTATCTCGTCCGGTTCTAACTCAATAACGTGGTCTGGGTCTTTCACATATTTACGTAACACAGATATATAAAAAACATTATGAACACGAGACATACTTGGAGGTAACGCGAGTCTATAGGCCACATTTCCTACTCGGTCAAGAATCTGAAATGGACCAATAAATCGTAGATTGAGCTTTCCTCTCTTCCCAAATCTTGTAACTCCTTTCCATGGAGCCACACTCAACAATACATGATCCCCAATGTCAAATTCCACGTCCTTTCGATGAAGATCTGCATAACTCTTTTGTCGATCATGTGCCGTTTGTATATGTTGTCGAATCGTTTGGATCTTCTCTATAGTCATTCGTACCAACTCTGGTCCTAGCAACGTTGCTTCTCCCACCTCATCCCAACATACTGGAGATAGACACTTTCGTCCATATAATGCTTCAAATGGGGCCACACCTATACTTGCCTGATAACTGTTATTGTAGGAGAATTCCACCAATGGTAGGTACTTATCCCAACTCCCTTTGAAATCTAGGACACAAAGTCTTAATAGATCTTCAAGGGTTTGAATAGTCCTCTCTGATTGTCCGTCCGTTTGAGGATGGTATGCCGAACTAAATCGTAAATCTGTGCCCATAGCTTTTTGCAAGCTAACCCAAAATCTTGAAGTAAATCTTGGGTCACGATCCGAAACTATGGATACTGGCATGCCATGCAGTCTCACAATCTCATCTACGTATATACGAGCAAGACGTTCAAGGGAATAAGTCTCTCGTATCGGCAAGAAATGAGCAGACTTAGTTAATCTATCAACAATAACCCAAATAGCATTTATGCCTTGAGAAACCGTGGGAAGACCCGTAACGAAATCCATGGTAATGTGTTCCCACTTCCATTTTGGAATCTCAAGTGGTTGCAATGGACCCTTTGGCACTTGATGTTCCGCCTTTACAAGTTGACAAGTTAAACACCTCGAGATAAACTTTACAATCTCTCTCTTCATATTATTCCACCAAAATGTATGTCGAAGATCACGATACATTTTGGTACTTCCAGGATGGATTGCAAATGGTGTATTGTGTGCTTCCATCATGATCTTGTACTTCAAATCAGAATCGTTAGGAACACAAAGTCTGGAGTGGACTCGAAGTATTCCTTCTTCATCGATTCTTGCTTCTGGAATAGCACCTTCTTGCACTTTCTTCTTCATACGCATCAGCTCCGGGTCTGTGGTTTGAGCAACTTTAACTTTATCAATTAAAGTTGGTTCTATGCGTATACTTGACATCATCGCACTCGTTCCTGCATATGATCTTCTGCTCAACGCGTCAGCTACCACGTTTGCTTTTCCAGGATGGTATTGAATAGTGTGGTCGTAATCTTTCAACAGCTCGAGCCAACGTCGTTGCCGCATGTTGAGTTCTTTTTGAGTGAAGAAATATTTGAGGCTTTTATGGTCTGAATAAATCTCCACTTTCTCCCCATATAGATAGTGCCTCCAGATCTTTAGCGCGAAAATGACTGCTGCCAACTCTAGATCATGAGTAGGATAATTCTCTCATATTCTTTAAGTTGTCGCGAGGCATAGGCTATGACTTTCCCACGTTGCATGAGAACACATCCTAACCCTTTGCCTGAAGCATCGCTGTAGATAACAAATCCATCCGAACCAGATGGTATTGTCAAAACAGGTGCCGAAATGAGTCTCCTCTTAAGCTCTTGAAAACTCTTCTCGCATTCCTCGCTCCATACGAATTTGATATCTTTCCGAGTTAGCTGAGTTAACGGGGTAGCGATTCAAGAAAACCCTTCCACGAATCTCCGATAATAACCAGCTAAGCCTAGAAAGCTACGTACTTCGGTCACCGTCTTTGGTTGCTCCCAACTTTGTATTGCTTCAATCTTCGCCGGGTCAACAGATACTCCATGTTTTGACACCACGTGCCCTAGGAATGCTACTTCCTCAAGCCAGAACTCGCATTTCTTTAACTTAGCATATAACTTGTTTTCACGCAGCCTTTGGAGTACCAGCTTCAAATGGTGCTCATGATCTTCACGGCTTTTGGAATATATGAGGATGTCATCAATAAAGACAACAACGAACTGATCCAAATAATCCTTGAATACTCGGTTCATCATATCCATGAAAGCCGCAGGAGCATTAGTCAATCCAAAAGACATGACTAGAATTCATAATGCCCGTACCGAGTTCTGAAGGCAGTCTTTAGAATATCCTCAGTTTTAACCTTCAGCTGATGATATCCAGAACGAAGATCGATCTTTGAAAAGAATTGTGCTCCTTGTAACTGGTCAAACAGGTCATCAATACGAGGTAGCGGATACCTATTCTTGATAGTGACATGGTTTAATTCCCGGTAATCAATACAAAGTCGCATACTCCCGTCTTTCTTCTTTACAAATAAAACAGGAGCACCCCAAGGAGATGTACTAGGACGAATGAAACCGATGTCTAACAACTCTTGTAGTTGGACCTTTAACTCCTGAAGTTCAATAGGAGCCATTCGATATGGGATTTTAGAAATGGGCTTTGTACCAGGTTCAAGATCAATAAAGAATTCAATTTCACGTTCCGGGGGTAGACCGGGAAGTTCTTCAGGAAATACGTCAGGAAAGTCAATAACAACAGAAATATTATTCAAATTTGACGTGTCTTTATTCAAATCCATAACATGGGCTAAGAAAGCTTGACATCCATTTTTTAATAAACGAATGGCTTTATGGCTTGATATAACAGTGATTGATTTTAATGGCTTAGTTGCTTGAATTCGTACAACAGGTTGGTTAGGAATATGAAAACTAACAGCCTTACGAAAATAATTAATTTTGGCATGATGAGTAGTTAACCAATCAATCCCTGAAATCACATCAAAAGCAAGTATCTTTAAAGAGATAAGGTCAACAGGTAATGTGATGGTGCCAACTTGGATCAAACAAGATTTATAAACAGTGGATGTGATGAAAGTTTCTCCTAATGGAGTCTCCACAGATAAATCAAAGTCTAACTTCTCCGGAGTCAAGTTTAAACGTTGAGCATAAGCAGGAGAGATAAAAGAATGGGTAGAACCGGTATCTAATAAGGTATAAACTTCACATGAATTTATGATTAGCTTACCCGTGATCACCTCGTTTGGGTTCTTCGCATGTTGACCAGTCACGACAAACGCTCTTCCAGGCACCGTTGACTTTATCTTTTCTGGGGCAGCTTTTTGAGTCACCATCCCCACTTAACTTGGTTTTGCTACAGTGCAATCTCGAGCGATATGTCCTTCCTTTCCACAATTATAACATACCTTAAACTGTTGTGGGCAGTTTGGGCTGATATGTCCTTCTTTTCCGCACTTATAGCATATAACCGGTGGTCGTTCTCCTCCCTTGGAACCATTTGCTGCTGGTGCTGACGTCTTCGTATTGTCATTGTTGAATCTCCTCTTTTTAAAATCTCCTCCCGACTCGCTTCTTCTAATTTCATAGCCACGATTACCACCAGAGTGGTTGCCGTTCTTGTCTGTATTTTTCTTTCTCCGCTGGTTATCATTGTTCTGATGACTGCTGTCACCGATATGATCCTGGTTGTGGTCTCTCAGTTGACCGTACTCGTTATCTCGCTCTAATAATTGAGCCCTGTTGACAACATCTGAATAGAGAGAAAATTTATGAGAAATGAGATACTGACGTATGCCGGGTTTCAAACCTCTCAGAAACATCCTCGTCATACGTTCCTCATTCTCCACTAAATGAGGTGCAAACCTGGACAACTCTGCAAACTTCGCCTCGTACTGAGATACTGTCATATTATTCTGCTCTAGTCTAATAAACTCTACCTCCTTCATATGACGAATACTTTAAGGAAAGTACTTATCATTGAACAGTTTCTGAAATGTCTCCCAAGACATGCTGAGTGCGGCTGGATGGGTACGCTTCACAGACTCCCACCAGTAGTCTGCCTCGCCACGGAACATAAAGGTGGCGAATGGAACCTTCTGTTCCTCCGTGCATCCCAAGACATCGAATATCTTGGTAATTTGCTTGACCCACGTTTCCGCCATGATCGGATCTGGCTTTCCCTTAAATTCTGGTGGTCCCAATTCTTTGAACTGTTTGGCTGTGACAAACCGTGAATTGCTACCATTTCCTCCTATATTTTAAACACGAGTCTCCCTCGTCTGGTTTTGCATGAATTGAAAAAAACTTCTAAACATTCCATCGTTCATCATCTGCTCATTGGTGTTGTTCACAAGAGGAACATTGCCAGCCTGTTGCACGTTCTCCTCGTTGGTAAGCACCGGTGTCTCCACGGTCTCATTTACTTCACTGTTAATATTCTCAGTCGACATTCTCAAATACTGCCATAAAACAAGGGTTAATTAAATAAATTAATAAATCACATAATACCCCTATATTATGACTAACCAATAAATAAGCTTAGGTAGGACACACTAGCGAAGGATTTATTCGTCTCTCCCCTTCTAGTTCTATTCTCCGATCTCTGCCAGAGATCATATCCCTAAGCTCTGATACCAACTGTGATGCCCCCAAAATAGGTATACAACACCCATTCTGAGTCGCCAAAATACATGGTACAGAAATAACTACATCTTTACTGTTACAACATAAGAACTGTGAGTTTAAATACAAATATTGTCATCTAGACAATATCCACACTCAAATAAGTTCTCATCACAATTATTGATACATTATTTCACAAAAATGGTGAGGACTACTAAAATAACTTCTAGAACCATCATTCCATACCCCGACTAGTACTCGCTACATTCTCGCCTCCTGAGAAAAATGGAACAAAAAGGAAAAGGGTGAGCTCAACTAGCCCAGTAAAGAACATTATGACTAAGGCAATACATAACAAATTATCATTAGTCTTCAACAGGAAAAAATCTAATAGAATACAATAGACAACAAGTTTTAAATCAATAACTGCAGCGGAAACATCAAACCATTAGAAGAGTCAAGTAGAGAATGAGTTCTACTATCTTCTAAGATTTAAAAGTCCATCATCAATATTTTATCCCTGTAACAACAATCAATAACCATCTTTAATCAAATATTCATCTTTGCACTACAGGCCAAAGATATTCATTTGTATCACCAGTCAATCATGTTCATCTCAACACCTGTTCATCTTTGCACTACGGGCCAAAGATATTCATCAGTTAATCATTCATCTTTGCACTACAGGCCAAAGATATTCAGTAATATCATCATTTAGGACTGAGGATGATGAAAAATATCTTAAAGAAAACGAATCCAGTGAAACAAAATAACAAATATTAAGGATTCGTATTTCGATTTATCCATGTCCAAAAATACCTTATAATTATTCATAGTGAAGTAAAATTCAAGAATGATCAAAACATGGATACAATCAAAGCTAGTACCCAGAACAGATATTTTGAACGAAAAGAAGAAAATTTTATTTTTCGGTGAATAGTAACTTGTGAATAGTAACTCGTGAATAGTAACTCATGAATAGTAACTCGTGAATAGTAACCCCGACGTGAAAAGTTCCAAATTTGATAAAAATTTCCAACCAATATTTCGGCATAATGATATTGAAGAAATAATATCATTTTCGAATAAAATAACATCTCTTACCTCGTAAAGACAGTACTTCTGGTCGGAATATCGGTATAAGGCTGAAAGAAACTTGCTCTGATGAATAGAAACTCTCAAAGTATCTAAATACTCACAAAATATACTCAATAATCTAGAGAGAGAAAGAGAGAAAACTTGTTTCTGGTGTGATTTTCAATTCTAACTTAAGCACCTATTTATAGAAAAATGCTAGAACGCCAAAGGAGACTAAATAATAAAATATTAATATTACAAAACTCATTTCTACGCATGCCTAAAGACCAATTCAGCCACCAACCATCCTTGACCCAAATTAGCAGCCCACATGTGTTAGAATAAAAGTGGGTCCCACCCATAATTAATAAAAATTATTTTATTTTTCAAAACTTCAATAATTCATAGAAAATAACTCTTTTATCAGAAAATTCGAATCTCGCGACTTTTTATAGGAAATTCAATTCTCTACAACTTTGCAGAAGAAAAGTTTTCCAAATTCTAAACAGAAATTGACCAAAATCCATAAACGGACGATTTTACAGGCTATAATCAAATTTCAGTCAAGAAATGGGGTCCACCGACACACAAAACATGTGTTAATCATTTAATACAATAAAAAAAATACTCTTCCCTTCATATACTAATATATCCCACATTCATTGTAAAACTATCACCATTATTATATTATTAAATATAATAATAAATTATTTTATCAGAAAAGATAAAATATCATTTTTTAATAATTGTCACTTAAAAATTTTCTCCATCTATATCCACATAAAATTAATATTTTTCTCATCATATAAATCAATAATTAATTATTCACAAATAATATTACAGAATCACATTTATGACAACCAGGCCGTTCCCAGGAAAGAGGGGGCTTTCCAATAAGGATTTCTCCTTACTGGCGCGCAATTAGATGACCAAACCTCTCCTTAGACAGAACTTTCTAGACATTACCAATAATGTTATCTAATAATATTATTCAAATAATATGAATTATTAATCTGATAATTGGAAATACTGTGTAGTGACAATTATTGAAACAACAGTAATATAAAATATCAACGCAGCAATTATTGAATCAATAAAATAAAATACTGAACAGTAATTACTGTAACCATTATTGAGTAGTGCATTCTTACGTAAGAATCAATAATTGGTGCAATACAGTGTGGTACTGTGCAACAACGCGTATTACTGTGTTTTAACCACCGGATATTCCAACAGTATTAACGGTAACAACTACGCCGTTATTTATAAACAACTTATACTTGTCGTTTTCTTCATCCAATCGCTTTCCGTTATGGGGCCCATAAAAGACTGCGCCGTCGTACGAATATTCCCCGACAGAAAGAATATTTCACGACCAAACGAATATTCCCCGACAACAATGAATATTTTATAACCACCTGCTTATTTGAAATATTTACACATTTTACCCATAACTAACCTCGTTAATCAATTTAACCCTTACTATTTCAAAATAATAAATAGAGGGAATTTAAATTTTATTTATTAATAATTTGGGGTCTTACACTAGTATCCATAATGGATATCTTAGATAAAAATAAGAGAATTTTATTTTTCGATGAATAGTGTCGTATTTGTGAATAGTGCCGTATACGTAAATAGTGTCGTATACGTGAATAGTAACTCCGACACAAAAAGTCCCAGATTTGATTAAAAGTTCAGACCAATATTTCGGCATAATGATATTGAAAGAAATAATATCGTTTACGGAAAAAAAATAACATCCCTTACCTCGAAAGACAGTAATTTTGACTGGAATACTGGATATAGAGCTGAAGAGAACTTGCACCGTATAGCAACACTCAAAATCTTAAAATACTCACAAGAATACGCTCAATAATATAGAGAGAGAAAGATTTCAGTTTCTGGTGTGATTTTTAATTCTAACCTAAGCACCCTATTTATAGAAAAATGCTTAGAACACCAAAGTAGAAAATTTAATAAAATATTAATATTTATTTAATAATCATACGCACCATTTGAATTCTCATTTCAACACATTTACCATAGCCCACCAACTCACAAAACTTTCAAAAGACATTTTTCTTAAAAATAATAATTAAAACTTCCAAAAATCAATTATTTCGGAACTTCAGAACTTCAATAATTCATAATAAATAGACATTTTATCAGAAAAATTCTAACCTCATATTTTTTTTATAGAAAATTTCATTATCTACAACTTTGCAGAAGAAAGTTTTTCCAAATTTCAAACAGAAATTGACCGAAATCCACAAACAGACGATTCTACAGGCTATAATCAAATTTCAGTCAAGAAAATGGGAACACAGACATGTTTAACATGTTTTAAACAACTTTTGCAATAAAAATACTCTTCCTCCTCATATACTCATATATCCCACATTCATTGTAAAAATATCATCATTATTATATTATAATAATATAATAAAATATTATTTTATCAGAAAAGATAAAATATCGATTTTCAACAATTATCACTTTAAAAAAAATTCTCCATCTATATCCACATAAAATGAATATTTTTCCCATCATATAAATCAATAATTAATTATTCACAAATAATATTACCGAATCACAATACTGACAACCAGGCAGTTCCTAGAAAAGAGGGGGCTTTCTAATAAGGATTTCTCCTTACTGGCGCGCAATTAGATGACCAAACCTCTCCTTAGACAGAACTTTCTAGATATTGCCAATAATGTTATCTAATAATATTATTCAGATAATATGAATTATTACTTCGATAATGAAAAATACTGTGTAGTGATAATTATTGAAACAACAGTAATATAAAATATCAACGCAACAATTATTAAATTTATAAAATACTGAACAGTAATTACTGTAACAATTATTGAGTAGTGCCTTCTTACGTAAGAATCAATAATTGGTGCAATACTGTGTGGTACTGTGCAACAACGCGTATTACTGTGTTTTAACCACCGGGTATTCTAACAGTATTAACAGTAACAACTATGCCGTTATTTATAAATAACTTATACTTGTCGTTTTCTTCATCCAATCGCTTTCTATTATGGGGCCCACAAAAGACTGCGCCGTCGTACGAATATTCACCGACAGAAAGAATATTCCACGACCAAACGAATATTTCCCGACAATAATAAATATTTTACAACCACTTGCTTATTTAAAATATTTGCGCATTTTACCCATAACTAACCTCATTAATCAATTCAACCCTTACTATTTTAAAATAATAAATAGAGGAAATTAAATTTCATTTATTAATAATTTGGGGTCTTACAAAAGTTATTTTTATTATTATTTGTATTATTGACAAAGTCTAAAAAGTTCTGTCGAGGAAAGAAATTTGGTCATCTAATTGTGCGCCAATAAGGAGAAGTCCTTATCGGAAAGCCCCCTCTTTCCTGGAAATGATCTGGTTGTTAATATTGCGAGTTATAATATTAATAATGAATAAATGTTATTAAAAATGTGTTTAGTGAAGCCAAGTGAATTGAGATAAATAGAGCAGTTTTTTATGAAGTATTTATTGTAAATTTGGCTTATTACATGGACCCCCACTTACTCATTTTTTAAAATCATCGGTAGAAAATTATCTCAATTTTTAATTTATTATTATTATAATAGTAATAAAACAGAAAACTTTATATATAAAACATAATACTTTTTATAAATAAAACATATTATATTTTATTATATGCATAGTATTTGCATAGTATTACACAGTGTTTGCATAATACACCATAGTAAAATCAAAATTTTTCAGATTTCGCCCGTGAATTCGCACCCTTGATTCCTACTGTGCAGTCCGTGATTTTCCTAAATAGTATCTTGTCATTCTCCTATAAATAGGATGCTTAGTTTAGAAATGAAAATCACACCAGAATCAGAGAATTTTTCTTCTATAATATTGTGCGTATTTCTTTTGAGTTTAAAAAAACTTTGAGTATTGCAAATAGTGCAAGTTTTCTTCAAGAATATCTTTGTTATACCAGTCTCTACCAATCAGAAGTACTCTCCTTTTAATGTAAGGGATATTATTTTTGTTCAATATTCGTAAGAAATAATATTTTCTTCCATACTCTGTAGTATGTAAATAATATTATTTCGTTTCATATTCCTAATTTTACACTTATTTTGATAAGTATTGCTTCTATACTCTTTGAAATTAGTAGAATATCCTTGAAATTTGCGCTTCATCTAGTATCGTCTCACTGAAATATTTTTCTGGACATTCTTGTTAAATTTTAAGTTTTTCATGCCAGAGTACTATTCATAGATACTATTCATACATACGGCACTATTCATACATATGGCACTATTCACGGGATACTATTCACTCAGGTACTATTCACTTGGGATACTATTCAAGCCAAAAATTAATTTCTTTCCTGTCTAAATTATTTTTGATACATGAATATTATTCTTAAATTTTACTCCACAAAGTAGTTATCATGTTGACAATTTGAACATTCTTAAACTCTGGATAAATTAAATTATAAATCTTTAAAATTTATCATTGATATCACTTAATTGAATTCTTATATCATTGTTATCATCCTCATAATTAAATTGTGATGAAAGTCATCTTTGGCCCGTAGTGCATAAATGGACTATTGATTGGTATGATTATGACCAGGAATTATGTATCGGTATAATCATTACCTGTAATGTTACAAATAATGTGATAAAAGTCCTCATTGTCCCGTAGTGCATTGATGGACAGTTGTTTGGCATGATCATGACCACTGGTGATAATAACGAATATCATTGGCCCGTAGTGCATGGGTAGTTCATGGATGTGATACTAACGAATATCCTTAGCTCGTAGTGCATGGATAATTCAGTGATGTGGATTATTTATTGGGATGTGTTGTAGAGATAAAATATTGATGATGAACTTTTAAATCATAGAAGATAGTAGATATCATGCTCTACTTGACTTTTCTAATGTATTGCTTGTTCCGATGCAGTTAAACTTATTGTCTATTGTATTCTATCAGTATTTATACTGTTGAAGGCTAGCGATAATTTATTCTGCATTATCTTAATCATAATATTCTTTACTGGGCTAGTTGAGTTCACCCTTTGCTTTCATTGTTCTCTTCAGGAAATGAGAACATGGCCGGGACTAGTCGAAGAATGGAGTGACGGTCCGAGATGGTGGCTGTAGTAGTCCTCAATATTCTATTAAATAGTGTGATAATAATTATAATGAGGACTCCATTTGAGTTTGGATATTGTCTATGAGACAATATTCGTGTTAAAACTCTCAGCTTATGTTTGTCGCATTTTTCACGACACTTAACAGTTGAATAAATTAGTTTTGTATTTGAATTATGTACCATATATTTGGCGACTCAGAATGGGTTGTGTATACCTATTTTGGGGGCGTCACAGGAAATGGCGGGTTTGTATAGATTATACCGATCTGAACAAAGCGCGCGCCCGAAGGACTTCTATACCCTGCCACACATCGACCAACTTATCGATGCGACTTCGGGGAATGCTTTGCTTAGCTTTATGGATACTTTTTCGGGATACCATCATATTTCAATGTGCAAGGAAGACATCCCGAAAACAGCCTTCATCACTCATCGGTCGGTGTATGCTTACAAAAAGATGACCTTTGGCTTATTGAACGTGGGGGCCACATATCAAAAGATAATTCATTACGTGTTCACGAATTAGTTGGGGTGGGGCATGGAGGTTTATGTGGATGACATGATCGTCAAAAGCATGACAGTTCGGGGTTATTTGGATGATTTGGAGGATTATTTTTAAACTATTCGACACTACAATTTGAGGTTGAATCCAACTAAGTATACCTTCGGACTGGGTGCAGGGAAGTTCCTGGGTTATCTAGTCAGCAAGAGGGGGATCCCGAGAAGATTCAAGCTATTCTGGACATGAAGTCCCAGTAGTCGTACAAGGATATTCAGTGTTTGACGGGTTGGATTGCAGCTTTGAGGAGGTTCATGTCTAAATCGACAGAAAGATGTTTGCCGTTTTTTGATACGTGGGCCGAAAAATGCAAAAAGTTTTTGGTAGACTTTGAAATGTGAAGACGCCTTTTAGGGGATAAAGAAGTATTTGTCTTCGACTCCTTTGTTGGTGAAACCAGTTCCTGCTGAACCTCTGTACTTGTATCTGGCGGCAAATTCGTTGGTTGTGGGAGCAGTTTTGGTGCGGGAGATTAGGGGTAAGCAGCATCCGGTTTCCTATATGAATCAAGCCCTAAGGGATGTAGAGACAAGGTATCTGAACCTTGAAAAGTTCATTTTTGCTCTGATAATAGCTAGTCGAAAGCTTCGGTAATACTTCCATGGTCGGTTAATAGTGATGTATACTGATCAGCCTTTGAAGAAGGTATTGGGAAGACCAGAGGTTTCGGGAAGACTTGCTGCGTAGACTATCGCAATTTATACTGGAATATCATTGTCGGACAACCATTAAGGGGCAGGCGTTGACTGATTCGTATGCTTTTTAAGGGATAGATAGGTCTGATAATGCAATAGTTGATGCACTGGCAAAGTTGGCTATGACCTAAGTGAGTACATTCAGCGGATCGGTTTATTTGGAGATTTTGAATCATCCGAGTGTTTAGCATATGAAGGTAATGCATGTGGAACGATCGAATTGTTAGATGTCTCCTTACCTCAACTATTTGACTGATGGTATTCTGCCTTCGGATTAGTTAATAGCGAAGAAAGTTAAGCACATAAGCTCAAACTTTGTGCTTATAAATGGGGATCTTTATCGACGGGCCTATTCTTCCCCTTTACTGAAGTGTTTGGTTCCGTTCGAAGCAGAGTATATTCTTCAAGAAATTCATGAGAGGATTTATGGTGATCATATGACAGCGAAGTCGTTAGCATATAAGGTGTTTCGGCAGGGGTACTATTGGCCGACAATCTTCAAAGAAGCAACCAAGTATGTGAAGAAGTGTCTGAAGTGCCAGCTAAATAGCCCGATTCCTCATCAGCAGCCGGAAGAGTTATATTCAAATTTATCCCCAATTCCTTTTACTGTTTGAGGGGTGGATATCTTGGGCTCGTTACCAAAAGCTATGGGGCATGTTAGTTTTGTCATAGTAACAATTGACTATATAACTAAATGGGTGGAGGCCAAACCCCTTCGAACGATTATGGAGCAAATTTTTTTGAAGTTTCTGAAGGAGTGTGTCGTGTTCCGGTTCAGCATTCCCATGGTGGTGGTTTCGGATAATGGACGGCAATTCGTGGGTTCAAAATTTGAGGCATTCTTGAAGGAGTTAGGTATTCAGCACCGAAAGACTTTGGTTGATCATCCACAGTCGAATGGGTAGGTCGAGGTGACTAGTAGTGTAAGACCCCAACTTATTAATGAATAAAATCAAATTTCCTCTAATTATTATTGTGAATAATAAGGTGTTAATTTGATATAATAACTTTGGTTATGGGTGAAATGTGAAAATTTTGCAAAATAAACAAGTGGTTATAAAATATTCATTTTGTCGGGGAATATTCGTTTGGTCGTGGAATATTCTTTCTGTCGGGGAATATTCGTACGACGGCACAGCTACTTGTGGGCCCCATAACAGAAAACGGTTGGATTAAGAAAACGACAAAATTGAATAACGGCGTAGTTGTTACCGTTAACACTGTTGGAATACCCGGTGGTTAAAAATACAGTAATACGCGTGGTTGCACAGTAGCACACGGATTGCACAGTATTTTTAAATTATTGATTCTTACGAAGGAAGACACTACTCAATAATTGTTATAGTAGTTATTGTTCAATATTTTATTTTATTGATTCAATAATTGCTGCGTTGATATTTTATATTATTGTTGTTCAATAATTGTTACTGCATAGTATTTCTCATTATCAGATCAATAATTCATATTATTTAAATAATATTATTAGATAACATTATTGGCAATGTCTAGAAAGTTCTGTCTAAGGAGAGGTTTGGTCACCTAATTGCACGCCAGTAAGGAGAAATGTGCTGAGATTTTTATTCAAATGTGGTGGGTGGGAATAGTAGTAGGTAAAGCCATCAGGTTGCAGGTTAAGTTTGCTTCGGCGTGCTAACAATTTCCTATAAATAGAGGGCTAAGTTAGAATTGAAAATCACACCAGAAATAAGTTTTTTCTCTTTCTCTCTCTAGATTATTGAGTGTATTTTGTGAGTATTTAGATACTTTGAGAGTTGCTATTCAGCACAATTTTCATTCAGCCTTATACCGATATTCCGAACAGAAGTACTGATATTTTGAGGTAAGGGATATTATTTTCTTCTTAAATGATATTATTTTCTTCAATATCATTATGCTAAAATATTGATATGAGTTTTTTTTTATCAAATTTGGAACTTTTTGTGTCGGGATTATTATTCACGTATACGACACTATTCACGAATATGACACTATTCACCGAAAAATAAAATTTTTTCTTTTTGTCCAAGATGTCTATTATGGTTACTATCTTTGATTGTATCCATGTTTTGATCTTTATTTTTGAATTCTGCTTCACAATTGATTTTTATGAAGTATTATTGATCTTGGATAAACTGTTATACGAATCCCTACTATTTGTCCTTCTGTCTCACTAGATTCGTTTTCTTTAAGATATTTTTCATCATCCTCAGTCCTAAATGATGATATTACTGAATATCTTTGGCCTGTAGTACAAAAATGTATGATTACCTGATGAATATCTTTGGCATGTAGTGCAAAGATGAACAAGTGTTGAGATGAACATGACTGACTGGTGATACAAATGAATATCTTTGGCCTGTAGTGCAAAGATGAATATTTAGTTAAAGATGATTATTAATTGATGTTACAGAGATAAAATATTGATGATGGACTTTTAAATCTTAGAAGATAGTAGAATTCATTCTCTACTTGACTCTTCTAATGGTTTGCTGTTTCCGCTGCAGTTGTTGATCTAAAACTTGTTGTCGATTATATTCTATCAGATTTTTCTCTGTTGAATACTAATGATAATTTGTTGTATATTATCTTAGTCATAATATTCTTTACTGGGCTAGTTGAGCTCACCCTTTTTCTTTTTGTTCCATTTTTCTTCTCAGGAGGTGAGAACATAGCAGGATCTAGTCGGGGTATGGAGTGATGGTTCTAGAAAGATGTTTTAGCAGTCCACACTATTTCTGTAAAATAGTATTTGAATAATTGTAATGAGGACTTATTTGAGTGTGGATATTGTCTAGAAGACAATATTTGTATTAAACTCACAGTATGTATTGTCGTATTTTGCACGACAATTGTATTATTGAAGTTGTAGTTTGCTTTTTGTACCATGTATTTGGCGACTCAGAATGGGTGTTGTATTCCTATTTTGGGGGCGTCACAAATAGGACCATGCTAAATGGTATAGAAAGAAGACTTGATGAGGTGAAAGGAAGGTGGCCTAAAGAGTTGTTCAGTGTGTTGTGGGCTTATCGGACCACGCCAAGGTCTACTACGGGAGACTCGCCCTTTAGATTGGCTTATTGTTCGGATGCTTTGGTCCTAGTGGAGATTGGTTCCCCATCTCTTCGGGTCAGTCGGTTTCAGGAAGTGTACAATGAGGATGGACTTCGAACCAATTTGGATTTGTTAGAGGAAGTTAGAGAAGTGGCCTTGGTAAAGCTTGCGGCATATTGATGAGTGAGTTTTATACACATGAATTGGATACATTCAGGCTTAATTTATTGTTATTCTCAAGTCTTTTAGAATAGTTTTTAAGTGTTTGTGTCCATTCATGCATGTTTTACATTATTTTGTAGGATTTGGGACAAAAGTTACATGGATCGACGTTCGGGGTGGCTAGATTCGCGTTTTCGGCTTGTTATTTACACAACAGTCACTTCAGAGCCAATTTGAGTATTTCTACGGACCTTATTTCGAAAAACTTAAAGAATGAAAGTTGTAGATCTACTTCTCCTCTTTTCGGATCATCTTGAATCATCAAAATCGGAGTTCGGACGAAGAAGTTATGGCCATTTTTCCAAAGGATGTCGAAGCAGAAAATTTCTAAAAAAAGCACTAGCGCCGGGGCGCTATTCTTAGTTCATTTTCCAGCGCCGGGGCGCTATAAGGCAGACTTTGAGCGTCGAGCCCATCGCTGGGGCGCTGGGAGAAGGGCTGGGTGCGGCCTGGACGCGTTTTGGGCGAATTTTGACACCTTTTTGACTCCAAATTGGATTGGGTTTGTTCCTAACCTAAAAATTTGACTTGTAACCTATAAATACATGATGGAAGGCATAAAATAAAGGGGGATTACATAGCTTAGATTAGAGATACACTCCATTAGATTAGACATTAATCCTAGTTCTTATTAGTTTAGGAGATTGAAGCAACTTGGAGATCATTGAAGATCAAGAGCAGGAGCAAGAGGGGAGCATCAGATTTGCTGACAACATATTCTATTATCTTCTCTTATCATACTTTTATCTTTTAATGTTTATTCAATTGTGGATTCTTGGTTTTAATTAATTAATTATGAACTAACTCTTTTATTAAGATTTCAATCGAACTTTTTATGGTTTTGAATTGATTATTTAATTTATTCTAATTATTTATGTTGAAGTGAATTGTTCATCTTGCTTTGAGCTTATTGATTAATTATCTGATCAATAATTACCTTGTTACTCTAGAAGGAATTGGGAAAAGAATTCTAGGGTTAGAACTGGGCTTGGTGACATGTGACTTAGTTATTTGCACAGTGAATAATTAGGTTTGTGAATAGAATGAGAATATCTATTTGCCGCATGTAACATAAGAGGAATTAGATTTGTAGCGAGTTTAATTCAATTATTTTGCATAGAGATATAGCAAAATTAATCTGGGTTAAATAGAAGGCAATTGATCACTCGAGAGAGGGCTTTTGGCATTTGAGAATTTCTGTTAACAATTCAATAGATATAATAATTGGGATAGTTGAATAATTGATTTATAATTCATAATTGGGGATATTGGAGTCTTAATTCTTATTTATCTGAATTCCATCAATTCTTAGTTGTTTATTTGCTTTCTTTTAGAATAATCTTTTTATTTTGTTTAATTTAGTTTTCTTAAATCTAGAAATCACAATTATTGGTAAAATTAATTTGGTTAAGAATTAGTATTTGATAATTTTTATTAAATAATTCCCCGTGGGAACGATACTCTACTTTCACTTTATTACTTGTTGACCGTGTATACTTGCACGTATTTATTGATTGCGAAATCAATCAATAGATATCAGCGTCGAATGGCCATGTATTATAACAAGGGGGTGAAGCTCCGAAGATTCGAGGTAGAGGATTTGGTTCTTCATGAAGTTGAAGCTTTTATGCCTCAGAATTTGGGGAATTTGATGCTGAATTAGGAAGGTCCTTATGAAATCATTGAACAGCTAAAACTGGGAACCTATCGGCTATGAGTGATGGATGTATCTGAGATCAAGAACACACGGCATGCGGGAACACTTTAGAAATATTTTCAGTAGGGTTGAAGTCAAAGTTTTGAGTCTGTAATTCTTCCAATGATTATGAATAAAAGAATCATTTTTTCTCTCTAATGAATATGTTGGAATCTGTTCGACTCTTGGGAGCGAACACGGTATTTTGGGGGTTTGGTGGAATCTGTTCGACCCTTAAGAGGTGAACAAGATTGTTTGGGGGTTCGGTGAAATATGTTCGACCCTTAGGAGGTGAACATGATTATTTTAGGGGTTCGGTGGAATCTGTTCGACCCTTAAGAGGTGAACATGATTGTTTGATGGAACCTGTTTGACCCTTAGGAGGTGAACATAGTTTCTTGGTGTTTGGTGGGATCTATTCGATCCTTAGGAGGTGAACATGATTGTTTAGAGGGACATGTTCGACCCTTAGGAGGTGAACATGGTTGTTTGGTGTTTGGTTGGACCTGTTCAACCCTTAGGAAATGAACATGGCTGTTGGGTATTTGGTGGGATCTATTCGACCCTTTGGAGGTGAGCATGATTATTTAGTTGCTTGGAGGAATCTGTTCGACCCTTAGGAGGTGAACATGATTGTTTGGTGTTTGGTGGGATTTGTTCGACACGTAGGAGATGGACATGATTGTTTGATAATATTTGTTTAATGGTTAAAGGGTGTAGAGTTCGGCTTTTTAAGCGGTTATTTTTTATTCATTTTAAGTGAGTGTTTGTTTATTGATGTTAGTTGTCTTGCAAAGCAGCTATGGAAAATTTTTATAGGAAAAATAAAAAAAAATGTATTAATTGAAGCATTAAAAAAGTTACAAGTTTGCAGGTTTACAAGTTTAAAATTTAAAACTATGTTGGTGGAGGGTTGTTTGTTGGGTTGTCTTCGGAACTGTCCTTGTCGTCGGAAGAATCGAGCAATAAAGGGTTTAGAGCGGCAGCGACAAGTTTAGCTTTTCCTTTGCTTCGGGCTGCTTCATAGCCTTCGGCATACATTTGTACAATCTCGTTGGTGAGTTAGGGAGATCTTCGGTATTCGCTTCGGATTTGGCTTTGTAGTTCTTCGGTTAAGGGAGGGCCAAAGGCTTTGAGGTCTCGGAGTTATTTTTCTAGCGCAGCCCGGAGTTGCAGTTGTGTTTGCTATTTTTTCATTACGTCGATGGTTTGGCTGGTGAGTATTTGGTTTTTTCATTACGTAGATTTTTGAAGTGCTTCAAACGTCGCCAGTTGTTCTTTTAGTTTGGCATTGTCTAATTTGAGGCCCTCACAGTAGACGGAGGCGTTGTTGTGTAGGTTCTTGGCTTTTGCCAAGGCGGCCTTTAGGAGCTCGTTTTCTCTTCATGCAGTTTTCTCTTCTACTTTGATAACTTCGTATCTTTGGGCAAGCCGTCCGGAGACTCCAGCAACCTGTAGATGTTTAATGGTTAACATTAAAAGTTGATTCAGAAAAGAAGATGATTGCTAAAATTTCTAATTAATGTCGACTTACGCGAGCTTGATGGATCATGCCGGCATGGACGAGTTCGACGGTAGATATATCACCGAAGCGGTGATCATCGGTTGGGAGGACGAAGTGGTTAAACAGGTTTAGATCTAGAGGAAACTTTTTGTTATCCTCTGGCCATAAGGTTGGTGATCGAACAGCTTCGGGTGAGTGTGTAGAGGATGGTTATTTGGAGGGTGATCTGGAGAAGTTGGGATGTGGGCCTTTTTTAAAGGTCCCGATTGGCTGTCAGCAGTGTTTTTTCGTTTTCTGACTAGTTGGGGGATGGGGTCAACAGGTTCATCAGGTTCGGTGGGTATGCTCTGGTGGTGGCTGGCTTCGGTCGAGGGAACCCTTAGTTCTTCGGGTGTGAGGGGGTGATCTTCACACGTTTCTTTTTGGTTCGGAGATCGGCATGTAAAGAAGACTTTCTGTGAGAATGGGGGCTGAGATGTTTTTTGGTTTTTTGATTGCTCTTCTTTTCAGTCGAAGATGAGTTGGGTCTTCGGTGGTGCTCGTGGTAGGTTCGACTTAGGTGTTTTGGGGTTGAACATGTCTTTCAGTTGTGTCTTCGGAAAGGAGTTCTTCAAGGTCTTTTCTTTTGGCCGAAGTTGGTTTGATGAGGGATACTGTGGAAAACAAAGGGGATTTTTCAGAATAATGACAGAAGAAAATTCAAAGATCATATAAGTAGCGAACTCAGAATTTACGTTGGTGGTTGTATAGCTACGCCTGTTTGGTTAAGAGGTAGAAGCTCCATTCTTTCAGGGGTAGTTTCTCCAGCAATTTTGCCATTTCTTTCACTCGTTCGGGAGGGGTGTCGCCGAAGTCTACGTTCGGGCGTTTGTAGGAAGCCTAGTCCAGGAGTTTGGGTGTCTGGTCCTTTGACGAAGAACCAATCTTTGTGCCACCCTTTGTTGCTCGAATGGGTATCCATGATCAGTGGGCGTTTGTCGAACTTGGAGTTATGTTTTGGGGGGTTTTTTCTCAGTGCCTTGAAACCCAGTTCGCCAGAATTTTTGAATTGGTACAGGGTGAAGAAGAAATCGATTGAAGGTGGAATCTCGATCTCGTGGCAAAAGGCGATGAAGGCGATGATGTTGATGTAAGAGTTCGACACCAGCTAGGCGAAATCGATATGATACCAATAAACTCTAGAAGGGTGATAATGAACGCGTGAAGGGGCAATCAGACTGTAAGAACCCGAATTTTATGAAATAAAAGTATTCAATTTTTCTTATAATTACTACTCAGTAAATGGTTAAATTGATAAATGTTAAAGTTAAGGGTGATATATGAATTTTTTTTTCAAAATACACAAGTGGTTATAAAATATTCATTGTTGTCGGGGAATATTCGTTTGGTCGTGGAATATTCTTTCTGTCGGGGAATATTCGTACGACGACGCAGCCATTTGTGGGCCCCATAACAGAATAACTGTCGGGTGAAGAAAACGACAAATTTGAGTTTTTACAAATAACGGCGTAGTTATTACCGTTAACACTGTTGAAATTCCCGGTGGTTAAAATACAGTAATACGCGTTATTGCACAGTAGCACACGGTATTGCATAGTATTTTTGAAATTATTGATTATTACGTAAGAAGGCACTACTCAATAATTGTTACAGTAATTACTGTTCAATATTTTATTTTATTGATTCAATAATTGCTACGTTGAAATTTTATATTATTGTTGTTCAATAATTGTCACTGCACAGTATTTCCCATTATCAGATCAATAATTCATATTATTTGAATAATATTATTAGATAACGTTATTGGCAATGTCTAGAAAGTTCTGTCTAAGGAGAGGTTTGGTCACCTAATTGCGCGCCAGTAAGGAAAAATTCTTATTGGAAAGTCCCCTCTTTCCTGGGAACGGCCTGGTTGTCATAAATGTGATTCTGTAATATTATTTGTGAATAATTAATTATTGATTCATATGATAAGGAAATATTTATTTTATGTGGATATAAATGAGGGATATATTTTTGTGGTTAAAAATGAAGGAGTTTATGTTGAGGTGTTTTATCTGTATTTTTGTCAGAACGGATGTATTGAAAATCAAATTAGAGTTTTTTTAAGATATTTTGCGAGGGTTATAATTTTTAATCCGACCGTTGGATCGTGGTAATATTTTGATATGTTATACATATATAAGTTTAGTATATGTCCACAAATTTTGAACCGTTAAAAATGAACGTATGATTTGTTATGAATTTTACGATATGACTGGTTCAGAAAGTGTTGAATTTTCGGAGTTAATCATTTTGGTAGAAAATTCTAGAATTGGTGGGCCCCACTCTTGGTTGGTAAAAAAATGTGCTGAGATTTTTATTCAAATGTGGTGGGTGAGAATAGTAGCAGGTAAAGCCATCAGGTTGCAGGTTAAGTCTGCTTCGGCGTGCTAACATTTTCCTATAAATAGAGGGCTAAGTTAGAATTGAAAATCACACCAGAAATATAAGCTTTCTCTCTTTCTCTCTCTGTATTATGAAGCATATTTTGTGAGTATTTAGATATTTTGAGAGTTTCTATTCATCAGTGCAAGTTTCCTTCAGCCTTATACCGATCAGAAGTACTGCTCTTTTGAGGTAAAGGATAGTAAGGGATTTTAAGGGTTGTTATGATTTTCAGTTTCGTAATTGTTTTGAACTTCAAAAATTCTGGAAAAATTTGAAATGATATTTTGATGAGTTTTCTTGATTGTGTCCAAAAATGGTGATTTTTGGATGTATAGATTGAGAGTTATGAATTTTATGAGAAAAGACTATTTTAAAAGTAATCGCTTATAATTCCTTGTGGTTAACTCCAAAATTGATGAAATTTTTATTGGGAGTACATGTATATGATAGAAGTATACTCTGTAAATTTTAGAATTTTTGGACAAAAGTACACTTTTTGATAAATGTCTAAATATTCGGCTGTTTTGGCCATATGAAAAATAGTAAATGACTTTTAAAAATTCTGAGAAAAATATATGTTCACTATGGAACTATATTATGCTAAATTCCAGAAAAGAAATATTTTTGGAACTGATTTGGTATTTTTCATGAAAATAGTCTAGTTATGAGTAAATGAATTAAATATGTTTTGTGAAGTAAGAAAATTGAAAAATAGGATTTTATGACTTGAGAATCCTATATGAGGTATATGCAGATTTTTGATGAGGGTTTTGGTTATTGGTGATGAAATCTTATGAGTTTGGCAATTTAGAATGATTAAATGCATTATTTAGTAAAGTGTAAACAATTAAAATAAATTGTTTATAAGCTTAAGAAATATTATTCTTTCAATATCATTATACCGAAATATTGGTATGTATTTTATTGTGGAATTTCTACCTTTTTGTGTCGGGATTATATTCATGAGTTACTATTCACGAGTTACTATTCACGATAAAATTAGTTTCTTTTTCTAACCAAATTATAGTTGATTTATGAATATTACTTTGAGATTAAATATATATGTTGATCATATTGTTTTTATTATCATATATAACATTTTTATAACCCTGATGTTGAAATTCTCTTTCACTTGAGTGTAAAGATGGGTAGATTATTGGTATGATCATGACTTTGGGTTCTCTTTGGCCAGTAGTGTAAAGTTGAATTATTGACTAGTATGATCATGACCATTGAGTGCAAAGGTGAAATGATCAACATGGTTATAATTATTATTTATATAAATGATTATATATTTCTTTGAGATATTAATATATTTGGCCTGTAGTGCAAATATGAACTGTTGATGAATATATTTGGCCGTAGTGCAAATATGAACTGTTGAGGAATATCTTTGGCCTGTAGTGCAAAGATGAAATATTGATGAATATCTTTGGCCTGTAGTGCAAAGATGAATTGTTGATGAATATCTTTGGCCCGTAGTGCAAAGATGACATGTTGTTGAATATCTTTGGCCAGTAGTGCAAAGATGAGCAGGTGTTGAGATGAACATGACCAACTGGTGATATAAATGAATATCTTTGGCCGTAATGCAAAGATGAAGTATTAGTATGATTATGAACAGGAAATGTGATTTGGTGTAACTATGATCTTTGATGTTTCAGGTAAAGATAGGTGATGAAAATTATCTTCGTCCTGGATGAGAAGAGGAATTTAGAACTACAGTTATGATTATGAGTTATTCATATGATTGTGGACCAGAATTGTTGATTGATGTTACAGGGATAAAACATTGTTGGTGGATTTTTAAACATGGAGAAGATAATAGACTTTATAGTCTATTTGACTCTTCTAATGGATTGCTCGTTCCGCTGCAACTATGGTTGAAATTTTTATCATTTACCATATGTTCTAAATCTCTGATTTATTATTGATGAAGGCTATTGATAATTTAATTATCTTTAGTCATGATATTCTTTACTGAGCTAGTTGTGCTCACCCTTTTGCTTCACAATTCCTTTCAGGTAAAAAGAGTGTAGCTGGGTCGAGCGAGGGTAACGGGGAAATAAAACGGTGGTCTCTAGCTGTGGATGTTCTCCCGAAGCAGTATAGAAAAGTTCATTTAGTAGTTTTATTTGGTGAATCCAATAGGGTAAGGTGTACCCAACGTTGGAAGGGTGGTTTGCCACTATCATACAAGATGTCTAACGACATACAACCTCGTGTCATCATAAGACAGGGATGTGTTCATCCACTTGCTGAGTATATATACGAGCACTACCTATATAATCTTGGTGTTTGTTTGAAGTATAATTCTCAATTAGAGACAGTAGAGATGATGATATGTCAAGAAAAGACTCACCATTGGGAAGAATATGATAGTAATCTTCTCATTTTTCTTTGGGGTATATTGGGTCAACCAAGGATAATTCTGTGGCCATATGATATCTATCATAACCTAGACGCATGGCCTCCCATGTACAAAGGTTTCCTTGAGCACTTCCCAAAGATTCTAATTTCTAAAACAGTTTTTGACTATACCTTTATGTAAGGTGTCATTGTGAGGTGATGTCCACGGCTGGAACATGAGTCACATTTGGTATATATTTGTATCCAAACGCACATCATATGTGTTGTTGTATTTTGCACGATAATTGTTGTAATAAAGTTGTAGTTGTTTTCTGTACCATGTATTTGACGACTCAGAATAGGTTGGATGGAATGGAGCTATTTTGGGGTTGTCACACAGACCCCCTTTTCCAGCAGAGTAAGGGGCATGGCAGTCCAGCAATTGGATCGGTGGTACATTCGATATGTGGGTATTGGTGCCTTGAGATGGTGGGTTTCAAGGATTTGGTAGTGCTGTCGGATTACGAGGAGATCGGCATCAGTGAGTTGGGAAGGGGTGTTGGCGTGTGAAAATTATTTCTCGTTGGGGTATTCACACATCATTTTCTGTAGATCTGTCTCTTGGGGATTCTGGGTGGAGGTGGTGGTTGCACTGGTGGATGCGTCAGGCATAGCGTCGGTGTTAGGGTTTGGAAAGACCTTGGTGGGATTGGAAGCTATTGTAGGGGGAGCATGAACGCTTGACAGAGGGTTCACAATAATAGGGGTGGAGTTTTCCGGTGAGATGTTGTTTGGGTTTTGGGAGGAGGTCATTGTTGCAGTTTTGAAGGAAGATGGAGAGAGGAAGATTATCCTTAATTTTGAAGTAGGCTGGTGAAACTGTTTGAATTGGGGGGAAATGGGTTTTATAATTTTGTCTTTCAACTATTCCCAAATGCCAAGGGCGGCTCATTAATGGGTGTTATGATGGTGTTTGGATGGTGGATTTTAAAGGTTGGTTTACTATTTGATGTTTGGGTTTTCCGGATATTGGGTATTGATTTGGGTTATTGTTGCTCGTTGGGCTATGTTTGGAATACTTTTCCATCAAATATTATATTTGATGAAAGACTGGGGGCAATGTTGGGCCAAGGATATTTGGGTCTGGGATATACAGTGGGCTGTTTTATACTTATATTACGTGGGCTA
The DNA here is from genome assembly GCA_016801055.1 of Panax notoginseng. Classification (NCBI taxonomy): domain Eukaryota; kingdom Viridiplantae; phylum Streptophyta; class Magnoliopsida; order Apiales; family Araliaceae; genus Panax; species Panax notoginseng. Next base: position 158,342,230 of record CM029012.1, on the reverse strand, counting down.
GGATAAGGGTGTGTTTTGGTAGACGGGAGATTTGTGGATTAAGGTTCATAATTGTATTTGGTTTCTAGATATAGAAGGAGGTATTGGAGTTTGATCCAACTTTCTTAATTCTAGGAGATTTGGTGCAATCCTATTAAGAAACTACTAGTTGGGTGGGAACTTTGATCCGGTCTGGAGAAGGATTTCATGCAGGTGGTGATGAGAACGCTATAAATACAAGGTTTTTTTTAATTCTAAGGTACATACAAATTATTACTTTCCAGCATTAGAGCATTAAGGCTCCATTGTTAACCTTATATCAGCTTGTACTTAATCTCACACCGGAGCTATTCTCCAACGGCCTAAGACGTCAAGTTTTCGGTGTTTACCCGTTTGTGTGCAGGATTGGACGCGTTTTGGTGATTGGAACGCGTGGACGGATCTTGGTTTGAAAAGTACTCGGTTTGAAAAATATTCAGTATTTGTTTTGTGAAATTAAAATGAACATATAATTAAAATGTGGGAAGGATCATCTAAATATATCTATAAATTGATGAAATCATTTTCTTTATGCGCATGTGCGGAAGTCTTAACAAAAAATATAACATACTGTATTATTAAATTTCACTTTAAAAGTACATAATATATAGAGAAGAAAAATATGAAGTAGCTTACAAATTTTATGCCATCCATATATATTCTCAAGCAATCAATTATGGATCAAAAACATCTAAAATCAAATCATTTAAAGGCCATTATCCCAAGTACTGCAACCGCAGCTGCCATAACTTTATACGGTGATGTTGGAACAATCCCATAAGCAGAGCCCGTCGCCGCAGGAGGGGCTGGTGCCGGAGCTTCTAGATCCTCAACGTTGATGACCAGTTTCTGGTTAAGCTCGGAGCAATGATTCTTCTTGCCACAAATGTACCATTTTTTCCCCGGGCCGGCTAGGGTTACAACGTCGTGTCCGGAAGCAAGTGCCAGTTTTTCCGGTGGTTTAATGCAATCCTTAAATTCAGTACCATTCACCTTGAACACATTATGGAGTCCCTGAGTATAGTTGAAAACTGCATAATACAATAATGTTGTGTCTATTAGTAAAACTTATAGGATAATTATATCTATATCAACATATTACACTACAAACTTAAGTAAGAAATTAAGGTAGTGTACTATATATATATACTTTACCAAGTGTGTCACCGACATGAAAGACTTTGTCACTAGCCCAGGTTTGATAATCAAAGTTCACAGTCCAGCCGTTAGAGCCTCCGACCCAATATTCCGTGGTGGCCATGGTGGCGGTGGGAAGGACGACGGCGGCGATGGCAAGGATGACAAAGAGGTCCGTTGAAGCCATCTTTTTTTTTAGTGTAAGATGACTTGTGTGTGTTGGTTGGTTGGTTTCAGTTTGAGTCATGTTTAGGGTGGTAAATGTCTATTTATATTGATTTGTGACATGCATGAATACTTATTTTATTACAACTTGAGTGGATGCCTAGAGTCGGCAGACGTGTGCTTTGGGTTTTACGTATTATAGGTACTTAATTTCCAGGCAAGCATTAGTTTCATTGTAGTTTGCTTACGAGGCGATTCAAACTAGGAGCAAGTCATTCGTTTGTGTTTGTGTTTGTGTTTGTGTTTGTGTTCGTGAGAGAGGGTGTTAGTAGTCTCTCCGATCCAAAATTAAAGATACGTTTTAAGATTATTTTTTTAAAAAAATCTTAATATTTGCTATTATGATAATAGTAATGCCATGATAATAATCAATTTATAATATATAAGTAATGGAATACTAGAATTTTTTTATGAATTATAGTTTAAAAAAAGAGATGTATGTATAACTGAAATAAAAATTTATCTTTAATTTTAAAATGGAAAAAGTACATATTAAAACATATATATATATATATATATATATATATATATATATATATATATATATATATATATATATATATATATATATATTAAGGGAAGAAAACAAAAGAGGAGGATTGTTATTCACTAAGGTCGTATTAATTTGTTTGTAAAAAGTATGTTTAAGATTAGATTATTTGGCTTAATTTAACTCTATTTTGAACTATTTAATTATTTGAAGAGAGACTATTAGCCATATAAAATCATTTGATAACTTAAAAATGGAGAGACTATTAATCTCATATTAATTCATTATAGGATTATATAGGCCATCTAGAAATTACAAAAATAAGACTATTTAAAGAATTATTAATTCCCATCATTAAATAAAATAATTTAAAATAGTAGTAGTATTAAATTAAAATAAATAATTAAATCTGAAAATAATTTTTATAAACAAGCATCGTATAGAGGAATATACTACCGTCTTTATTTTTTTGTCTACTAACATTTCAATCTCCACCCTTGTCTGTCTTAATCCTTTCGTTTCCGTTATATTCCCCTCGTAATCCACATCGTGCTAGTTAATTAGTGGACCAATTTTTATATGCCGGTTCATTTTTCCAAATTTCTAATAACGAGCAGTAACACGTTCAGGCCATATTTATTTAGAAAGATTATAATTTTGAGATTATAATTTTAAGATTATTAATTTTAAAATTTTTAATTATATATATTTTTTATAGGATTATATATGAAATAACTTAAAATAATCTCAAGTTATATTTGTTTTGTCTATAATTATTTAAAAAAACTAAATAAAAATTTAACTTTTGAACTATTATATTTTTACCATTAATAATAAAAATATCATATTCTTATTAGTTGGAATATAGATAGATAGGATAAGATATATCGATTTTTTAAAATAAAGTTTAAAGGTTAATTTTTTTCACAAATTTTTAGTCTCAAAGGGAATATAATACCTAATTAAATATGGTATTAAATAATCTTCTATCTCAACTTATTTTATTGTATCGAGATTAATAATATGAGATTAATAGTCAAATCCCAATTCTCAAATATAATTCTTAAAGATAGCCTTAACGAAAATTGAAAACTCGCTTTTTAATTTGTCCCACACATTTTTTTTAATCAATAAAGACTATGATCTAGTGCTGCTAGTTGCGATGGATGGATGGATGTCAATTGCTAAATTAATTTTACAAAGTATTAACTAGTCTAAAAATAAATGGAAAATGTTTCGTTTCTAGTTTGTTAGAAGTCTTATTTTCGTGAGAATTAATGGTTTTTTAATAGCAGAAATGGTGTTATATATATATATATATATATATATATATATATATATATATATATATATATAGTAAAACATCTATTTAAGAATGCTCTATATAAGAATAACCTCTACAATATTATAAAAAAATTTGGTCCCAATTTGGGCCAGTTATAAATAGGAATAACCTCAAAATTGTAATATGCTATATACTTTTTAAGTCCCGTATTAAGAAACTATGCCTCTATATAGTAATAATTTAATATATATATATATATATATATATATATATATATATATATAAGAGACAATATTAATTTTAAAAGACTACATTTTCTATAAAAGACTGCATTTCCTATAAAGAACTGCATCTTCCTATAAAAGACTACATTTCCTATAAAGGACTATATTTTCTTAGTTTGAAAATCTAAATAATTTATGTTTTCTTTAAGTTTTTTTTCATTGCATAAATATTTTTTGAATAATAATTATTAGGGAGTTCTTATTGATATTTTTGTTAAAGTAGATATTTTTGGGTGTTCGAAAAATATTTTCTACCAATACCTCTATTTAGTAATAACCTCTTAATTAGAATACAAATAATTTGGTCCCAAGTCTATTTTTAAATAGAGGTTTTACTATATATATATATATATATATATATATATATATATATATATATATATATGTGTGTGTGTGTGTGTGTGTGTGTGTGTGTGTGTGCGCGCGCGCGCGCGCGCACATGCACATGCATGCATATATTTAATACTCCTTCCGTTCTTTAATATAGGTGGTTTTAGGGTAATGTACAAGTATTAAGGTAATGATTGTATAGCATTAACTATAATATCAATTGTCTATATTACCCTTGTATTGGAATAAGAGATTATTATTTATTGGACAGAAAATAGTAAGAGAACCAAAGTTACATTTAATATTTGGGGTAATATTGAAAACTATACAATTAATACTTAGTTGAAATTCTAAAACGATTTATATTAAAGAACAAAAATATTTCTCTAAAACGATCTATATTAAGAAACGGAGGAGTATACAGAAATATAATTAAGTGCCAATTAGGGTCCCAAAAACCACGTATATATCATGCGTTTTTTTCCTCTTCCTAAGTTCAAATTATTATATATATTTGAGGAAAGCAGTGGCTCTTTGTTTCAATTTCTTATTTATGTTTTTCTCTTCCCTCATAATTATTAATTAGTATATCCACAAACTAAATACTACTACCAAATTTTAAAATGGAAACACACCATTAATTAATTATTCCAAATTTTGCTATAGTATATGTTTATAGTGCATTTGTCTACTCAAGGCCAGCAGTAAAGCCCACGCGGCTAAATAAAGTTTGGAGAATAATACAACATTCTTATACAACTTCTAATGTATAACATATTCTATCGGTTTCAAAGTATAATATTATTATTGATTTTTTTGAGATTCGTTTAATATATTTTAAAACATAAAATTGAGATATTTTTTTTTAATTTTAATTGATATAATGATGAATATTGTAAATTATTTAAAAAGTACTACTCATTGTAATATTTATTACTCTATAACTTTTAATAAATCATTTCAATTTTAAATTTGAAAATGTCTCATTTTAACTTTCAAATGTTAATAATGATCTTATAATTTAGAACAAAGGGAGCTAGAATTTCATATTAAAAAATTTAACGGCAGTACTGTAATGTTAAAAATAGTAGCAAGAAGATAATGGTCATAAGTTAACTAAGAATATCATGCATATTTTATATGTTGTCTTAAAATGAAAATGTATGTTTTTTTATATATATAAATGAGCTAAAAAAAATGAATTTCCTCATTTTCTGTTGAAATTTGAGCCTAAATTAATGTGGGTGTCATTAATTATTTTAAATGATTTCATACATTAATGTGTTCTACTCCATGAGTAGATTAAATTAAATATTTGGAAGCTCAAATTCATGGAGTAATGAATGAGATATTAACTCCCAAATATCACACTTAGAAATGATAAAAGATAATAAATACATGTGAGAAAAACCAAGTCCCACATAAATTAGGAATTAAATTCTTAATATGTTTATATACAAGGAAAGTGCTCATGGATTTGGGCCCCAAAGGGCACCCCACTTTTGTGTAAGGAAAATGACCTAGTCCAGGCTAGGCTCAAATCCACACGCAGGCCGCCGTTCATCTGACCGCCCAGCCTGGCTCGGGGGTCTGTATATATAATTTTTTTGACAAAATTTATTTAAATTTTTTAATTAAATTTTATTTATTTAATTATATTATCAAAACTGTGTCGTTTTGAGAAACGGTATTTATTAAGTCTGAACGGGCGGCCCAAAACTACGTCGTTTTTGTCGCACCTTTTCTACTAAGCTTAAAATTATGTAGTTTTGGTTCTACTAATGCTAAAACTACGTCGTTTTATGGGTCCGAATAGTTGCGCCTATTCTATTTATGATCAAAACTACGTCGTTTTGACCAAAGGATACCATATATACCTTTTCGGTGGCATCCCATACCTTTTCGAGGGCTAAGTGCCCATCCAAAGGGGTACCAACCCCTCCTATAAATAGATAGGAGGGGCCAGCCTTTTCATTCATTCAATTCTCAAGCATTTTAAGCATATAGAGCATTCTTGTCTTTATTTCTTCATCAATTTCTTTAAGTTAGTTTTGTGAGAGAGTTAGAGCATTTCTTTTGGTTCGAAGATTATACTTTTAGTAGTGTTGCTAAAGTGTACGGTATCATTGTATCCTGGGAGACAAGTGCTATCAACTCTGAGTACCATACGGAGGACATAATTGTCTTAAGGATATAGTACCAAGTACTAGCCTTGACAAATATTTTTTACAGTTCTGGTTTTTTGAGATAAGTCAATATATATATATATATATATATATATATATATATATATATATATATATTGTGACGCCCCCAAAATAGGTATACATCACCCATTCTGAGTTGCCAAATATATGGTACAGAAATAAATACAACTTCTTTATAATAATTATCGTGCAAAATACGACAACACAAATACTGTGAGTTTAAATACAAATATTGTCTTCTAGACAATATCCACACTCAAATAAGTCCTCATTACAATTATTGAAATATTATTTTATAAAATAGTGAGGACTGCTAACACAACTGACTGAAAATATCACTCCACACCCCGACTAGTTCCCGCTATATTCTCGCCTCCTGAGAAAAATGGAACAAAAAAGAAAAGGGTGAGCTCAACTAGCCCAGTAAAGAATATTATGACTAAGATAATAAACAACAACTTATCATTAGTTTTCAACAGGAAAAAATCTGATAAAATATAATAGACAACAAGTTTTAGATTAACAACTGCAGCGAAAACAGCAAACCATTAGAAGAGTCAAGTAGAGAATGAATTCTACTATCTTCTAAGATTTAAAAGTCCATCAACGCTATTTTATCCCAGTAACATCAATCAATAACCATCTTTAATCAAATATTCATCTTTGCACTACAGGCCAAAGATATTCATTTGTAACACCAGTCGGTCATGTTCATCTCAACACCTGTTCATCTTTGCACTACGGGCCAAAGATATTCATCAGTTAATCATTCATCTTTGCACTACATGCCAAAGATATTCAGTAATATCATCATTTAGGACTGAGGATAATGAAAAATTATCTTAAAGAAAACGAATCCAATGAGACAGAAGGACAAATATTAGGGATTCATATTATAGTTTATTCAAGTACAATAATACTCTATAATAACTAATTGTGAAAAAGAATTCAAAAATAAAGATCAAAACATGGATACAATCAAATATAGTAACCATAATAGACATCTTGGACAAAAAAAAATTTATTTTTCGGTGAATAGTGCCGTATTCGTGAATAGTGCCGTATACGTGAATAGTGCCGTATACGTGAATAGTAACCCCGACACAAAAAGTTTTAAATTTGATAAAAAGTTTATATCAATATTTCAGCATAACGATATTGAAGAAAATAATATCATTTAAGAAGAAAATAATATCCCTTATCTCAAACGAACAGTACTTCTGATCAGAATATTGTATATGAGGCTGAATGAAACTTGTGCTGAATAGCAACTCTCAAAGTATCAAAATACTCACAAAATACGCTCGAGAATATAGAGAGAGAAAGAGAGAAAACTTATGAATTCTGGTGTAATTTTTAATTCTAACTTAGCCCTCTATTTATAGGAAAATGTTAGCACGCCGAAGCAGACTTGACCTGCAACCTGATGACTTTACCTGCTAGTATTCCCACCCACCACATTTGAATAAAAATTTTAGCACATTTCTTACCAACCAAAAGTGGGGCCCACCAATTCTAGAATTTTTCACCAAAATGATAAATTCCGAAACTTCAACAATTTCTGAATCAGTTATCTCTTAAAATTCATAACAAATCATACATTCATTTTTAACGGTTCAAAATTTGTGGACATATACTCAACTTATATATGTATAACATATCCAAAAATCACAACGATCCAACGGCCGGATTAAAAATTATAACCTCCGTAATATATCTCAAAAACCCTGATTGATTTTTAATACCTCCATTCTTACAAAAATACTGATAAAACACCTCAACATTAACTCCTTCATTTTTAACCACAAAATATATCCAATATTTATATTCACATAAAATAAATATTTTCTTATCATATGAATCAATAATTAATTATTCACAATTAATATTACAGAATCACATTTATGACAACCAGGCCATTCCCAGGAAAGAGGGGGCTTTCCAATAAGGATTTCTCCTTAGACAGAACTTTCTAGACATTGCCAATAATGTTATCTAATAATATTATTCAAATAATATGAATTATTGATCTGATAATGGGAAATACTGTGCAGTGACAATTATTGAAACAACAATAATATAAAATATCAACGTAGCAATTATTGAATCAATAAAATAAAATATTGAACAGTAATTACTGTAACAATTATTGAGTAGTGTCTTCTTACGTAAGAATCAATAATTGGTACAATACCGTGTGCTACTGCGTTTTAACCACTGGGTATTCTAACAGTATTAACGGTAACAACTACGCCGTTATTTATAAACAACCTATACTTGTCCTTTTCTTCATCCTATCGCTTTCCGTTATGGGGCCCACACAAAGCTGCGCCGTTGTACGAATATTCTCCGACAGTAAGAATATTCCACGACCAAACGAATATTCACCGACAAAAATGAATATTTTATAACCACTTGCTTATTTTGTAAAATTTGCACATTTCAGCCATAACTATAGCATTATATCAAATTAACACCTTATTATTCAAAATAATAATTAGAAGAAATTCGATTTTATTAATAATAAGATGGGGTCTTACAATTTCCCCTCCTTATGAAATTTCGTCCTCGAAATTGACGTACGTACCTGGTGTTTCGAAAAGGTGAGGGTACCTCGCTTTCATTTCCGATTCCAACTCCCAGGTAATTTCTTCAATAGCATGGTTTCTCCACAAAACCTTAACTTGTGGTACAACCTTCGTGCGTAGAACATGCTATTTCCTATCCAAGATCTTAACAGGTACCTCCTTGTAAGTTAAATCTTCAGCTATCTCGTCTGGTTCTAACTCAATAATGTGGTTCGGGTCTTTAACATATTTACGAAGCATAGATATGTGAAAAATATTATGAACACGAGACATACTTGGAGGTAATGCGAGTCTATAGGCCACATTTCCTATTCGGTCAAGAATCTCAAATGGACCAACAAATCGTGGATTAAGCTTTTCTCACTTCCCAAATCTTGTAACTCCTTTCCATGGTGCAACACGTAACAATACATGATCCCCAATACTAAATTCTACATCCTTTCGATGAAGATCCGCATAACCCTTTTATCGATCCTGTGCCGTTTGTATACGTTGTCGAATCGTTTGGATCTTCTCTGTAGTTATGCGCACCAATTCTGGTCTCAACAACGTTCCTTCTCCCACCTCGTCCCAGCATACTGGAGAACGACACTTTCGTCCATACAAGGCTTCAAATGGAGCCATACCTATACTTGCCTGATAACTGTTATTGTAGGAGAATTCCACCAGTGGCAAGTACTTATCCCAACTTCCTTTAAAATCTAGAACATAGTGTCTTAATAGATCTTCAAGGGTTTGAATAGTCCTCTCTGATTACCCGTCTGTTTGAGGATGGTATGCTGAACTGAATCGTAAATCCGTGCCCATAGCTTTCTGCAAGTTAACCCAAAATCGTAAAGTGAATCTTGGGTCACGATCCGATACTATGGATACTGGCATGCCATGCAATCTCACAATCTCATTCACGTACATACTAGACGTTCAAGGGAATAAGTCTCACGTATAGGCAAGAAATGGGCAGACTTGGTTAATCTATCAACAATGACCCAAATCGCATCTATGCCTTGAGATACCTTGAGAAGACCCGTAACGAAATCCATAGTAATGTGTTCCCACTTCTATTTCAAAATCTCAAGTGGTTGCAATGGACCCTTTGGTACTTGATGCTCTGCTTTTACACGTTGACAAGTTAAACACCTCGAGATAAACTCCGCGATATCTCTTTTCATATTGCTCCACCAAAATATATGTCGAAGATCGTGATACATTTTGGTACTCCCAGGATGGATTGCAAACGGTCTATTGTGTGCCTCCATCATTATTTTATGCTTCAAGTCAAAATCGTTAGGAATACAAAGTCTGGAGTTGACTCGAAGTATCCCTTCTTTATCGATTCTTGCTTCTGAAATAGCACCTTCTTGCACTTTGTTTTTCATACGCATCAGCTCCATGTCCGTAGCTTGAGCAGCTTTAACTTTATCGATTAAAGTCGGTTCTACTCGTATATTTGATATCATCATGTGGGTACTTGGAGCCTTCATCTCTAACTCCATCCTTTGCAAGTCATACAAAATGAGCCTTTGTGTTAACAACATTGCACTCGTACCCGCATATGATCTTCGACTCAATACATCAGCTACTATGTTTGCTTTTCCAAGATGATATTGGATGGTATGATCGTAATCTTTCAGCAGCTCGAGCCAACGTCGTTGCCGCATGTTGAGTTCCTTTTAGGTGAAGAAATATTTGAGGCTTTTATGATGTGTATAGATCTCCACTTTCTCCCCATACAGGTAGTGTCTCCAGATCTTCAACGTGAAAACGACTGCTGCCAACTCCAAATCATGAGTAGGATAATTCTTCTCATATTCTTTGAGTTGTCGCGAGGCATAGGCTATGAATTTCCTGTGACGCCCCCAAAATTAGGTATACATCACCCATCTTGGGTCGTCAGATACATAATACAGAATACAAATACAACTTACTAATACAACTGTCGTGTACAATACGACAAAACATAAACTGTGAGTTTGAATACAAATATTTTCTTCTAGAGAGTATTCATACTCAAAAGGAGTCCTCATTACATTTATTAACACACTATTACATAGAATAGTGAGGACTACTAACTAATAATATCATTCGGACCATCACTCCGTTCCCCGACTTGCCCCAGCTACGTTCTCATTTCCTGAAGAGAACAGTGAAAGAAAGGGTGAGCTCAACTAGCCCAGTAAGAAATATTATGACTAAGATAATGCAGAATAAATTATCATTAGCCTTCAACAATGTTAAACTGATAAAATATAATAGACATCAAGTTTAACTGCAGCGGAACAAGCAATCCATTAAAAGAGTCAAGTAGAAAATAAACTCTACTATCTTTTATGATTTAAAAACTTTTTCAACATTGTGATCGCTGGGACTCAGCTTAATAAAATAATCCACATCATCGAATCACCCCTGCACTACGACCAAGGATATTCGTGTATTCATTAATGGTCATGATCATGCCAACAACTGTCCATCAATGCACTACGGGCCAATGAGGACTTTTACCACATCATTTGTAACATTACGGTCATGATTATACCGAATAATCCCTGGTCATAATCATACCAAGTCCATCTATGCACTACAGGCCATAGATGACTTTCAACATTTTATAAACATGAGGATGATGACAATGATATAAGAATTCAATAAATCAAGTTCAAGAATTAATTTATCCAAGAATTAACAACGTCCAAATTGTCAACATGATACTGCTTTGTGGAGTAAAATTCAAGAATACTTAGAAGAATATTTTCATGAAAAGATACTGGATGAACCACAATTATCAAGGATATTCCACTAATTTCATGGAGTATAGAAGTCAAAACTTAACCAACTGAGTATAATAAAGAATTGAATAACAAAAGAAATCACCCGGCATGCGATAGACCGCACAGACAGGTTATTCCAACAGAATAATAAATAATGGAACCAGGTCCGGCGTAAACGCACAGACAGGATATTCCGACAGAATAATAAATAATGGAACTAGGTCCGGTGTAAAACACACAGACAGGATGTTCCAACAGAATAATAACAAGACGGAACCAGGTCCGGTGTAAAACACACAGACAGGATGTTCCAACAAAATAATAATAAAAACGGAACCAGGTCCGGTGTAAAATACACAGACAGGATGTTCTAACAAAATAATAGAAGAATGTCACCAAGTATAGGGTAGATCGCGTATACAGATTATTCCAACAGAATAATAAGAAATGGAATAACAACAGTTCTCTTCATGAATAAGAAAGAATAACACCCCTTACCGTTTTAAAGAAGAGCTGAAATAAGAAAGTAGTTAAGTAGCAGAATACTTTTCTTCTCTCTCTCTATAGTTTCTCTCTCTAAAGTTCAGTGAATTCGTAAGAAATAATGAAGGAATGAGCTGCTATTTATAGAAAAATGAAATGCATAGTAACTAATCCATGAACGGTCCAGATTGATTACTTTAATCTGACGGTCCATATTTAAAGAAGAATCTTTTAAATAAAATATAATATGAATAACTTTAATAAAGTATTCTGTTTTATATAAAAAGATGTTTCTATTTTATTACGTTAATAATACGAATAAAACAAAACGTCATTATCGCTAAATAATTCATATTATTAACTGACAATAATTGAATCAAACTGAGTAACTTCTCACATAAGCATTAATAATCAATACCGTGTGCTACTATGCAACCATACATATTATTGTACTTTTACTACCGAGTAGTTCAACAATATCAATGGTAAAACTTCCGCCGTTATTTTTAATAAAATATTTTTGTCGTTTTCTCAATCCGACAATAATTCCGTTGTGGGGTCCACCAATGATTGTGCCGTTGTACGAATATTCCCTGTTAAAATGAATATTCTCCGACCAATCGAATATTATATAACAACTTGCGTACTTTGAAAAATTTATAAATATTACCCACAACTATAACATTATATCAAATTAACTTCATAATATTCAAAAATGATATTTATAGAAAATTCATCTTTATTTATAAAAGTTGGGGTCTTACAACCTCCCCTTCTTATGAAATTTCGCCCTCGAAATTAGGGTACGTACCTGGTATGTCGAAGAGGTAAGGATACCTTGATTTCATTTCAGATTATAACTCCCAAGTCATTTCCTCAACATCGTGGTTTCTCCACAAAACTTTGACTTGAGGTATAACCTTGGAGCGTAGAATATGTTCCTTCTTATCCAAGATTTGAACAGGAACTTCATCATACGTCAAATCCTCCGCTATTTCGTCCGGTTCTAACTCAATAATGTGGTTCAGGTCTTCCACATATTTACGTAACATGGATATATGAAAAACGTTATGAACACGAGACATACTTGGCGGTAAAGCGAGTCTATAAGCCACAGTTCCTACTCGATCGAGGATTAAAAATGGACCGATGAATCGAGGATTGAGCTTTTCTCTCTTTTCAAATCTCGTAACTCCTTTCCATGGAGCAACACGTAAGAACACATGATCTCCTACATCAAATTTCACGTCCTTTCGATGAAGATCAGCATAACTCTTTTGTCGATCTTGTTAGGTTTTTATACGTTATCGGATCGTTTGAATCTTTTCTGTAGTCATACGTACCAACTCCGGTCCCAACAACGTTGCTTCACCCACCTCATCCCAATATACTGGAGAATGACATTTTCTTCCATACAATGCTTCGAATGGAGCCATGCCAATACTTGCTTGATAACTGTTGTTGTAGGAAAACTCCACCAATGGTAAGAACTTGTCCCAACTTCCCTTGAAGTCAAGGACACAAAGTCTTAATAAATCTTCTAGAGTTTGAATAATCCTCTCTGATTGTCCGTCCGTCTGAGGATGATATGCCGAACTAAATCGTAAATCTATGCCCATAGCTTTTTGTAAACTAACCCAAAATCGTGAAGTGAATCTTTGGTCTCGATCAGAAACTATGGATACTGGCATACCATGCAGTCTTACAATCTCGTTTATGTACATACGAGCAAGACGTTCAAGTGTATAAGTTTCTCGTATCGGTAAGAAATGAGCAGACTTGGCCAATCTATCAACAATGACCCAAATCGCATCAATACCTTAAGAAACCCTAGGAAGACCGGTAACGAAATCCATGGTAATGTGCTCCCACTTCCATTTTAGAATTTTAAGTGGTTGCAATGGACCTTTTGGTACTTGATGCTCCGCTTTGACTCGTTAACAAGTTAAACACCTTGAGATAAATAGCGCTATCTCTCTCTTCATATTGCTCCACCAAAATGTATGACGAAGATCATGATACATTTTGGTACTTCCAGGATGGATTGCAAACGGTGTGTTGTGCGCCTCCATCATGATTTCATACTTTAAATCAGGGTTGTTAGGAACACAAAGTCTGGAGTTGACTCGAAGTATTCCTTCTTCATCGATTCTTGCTTCCGGCATAGCACCTTCTTGCACTTTCTTCCTCATACGCATCAGCTCCAGGTCTGTAGCTTGAGCAACTTTAACTTTATCGATTAAAGTTGGTTCTACTCGTATATTCGCCATCATCACATGGGTCCCTGGAGTATTTAACTCTATCTCCATCCTTTGCAAGTCACACAAAATGGGCCTTTGTGTTGACAATATCGCACTCGTACTTGCATATGATCTTCTACTCAATGCGTCAGCTACCACGTTCGCTTTTCCAGGATGATATTGAATGGTATGATCATAATCTTTCAACAGTTCAAGCCAACGTCGTTGTCGCATGTTGAGTTTCTTTTGAGTGAAGAAATATTTGAGGCTTTTATAATCCCTAAAGATCTCCACCTTCTCCCCATACAAGTAATGCCTCCAAATTTTAAGTGCAAAGACAACAGCTGCCAACTCTAGATCATGAGTAGGATAATTCCTCTCATATTCCTTGAGTTGTCTTGATGCATAGGCTATGACTTTTTCATGTTGCATGAGAACGCATCCCAACCCTTTGCTTGAAGCATCACTGTAGATGACAAATCCCTCCGAGTCAGATGGTATTGTTAGAACAGGTGCTGAAATGAGTCTCCTCTTAAGTTCTTGAAAACTCTTCTCACATTCTTTGCTCCAACCGAACTTTGTATCTTTCCGAGTCAGCTGAGTTAATGGAGTAGCGATTCGAGAAAATTCTTCCACGAATCTCCGATAATAACCAGCTAAACCAAGAAAGCTACGTACTTCGGTCACTGATTTAGGTTGCTCCCAGCTTTGAATAGCTTCAATCTTTGCCGGGTCAACCGATATTCCATGACTTGATACTATGTGCCCAAGGAATGCTACCTCCTCCAACCAGAACTCGCATTTCTTTAACTTGGCATAAAGCTTGTATTCACGAAGCTTTTGGAGTACCAGCCTCAAGTGTTGCTCATGATCTTCACGGCTTTTGGAATAAATAAGGATGTCATCAATAAAGACGACCACAAAGTGATCCAAATATTCCTTGAATACCCGGTTCATCATATCTATGAAGGCAGCAGGAGCATTAGTAAATCCAAAGGACATGACTAGGAATTCATAATGCCCGTACCGAGTTCTGAAAGCCGTCTTTGGAATATCCTCAGTTCTAACCATCAGCTGATGATATCCAGAACGAAGATCGATCTTTGAAAAGAATTGTGCTCCTTGTAACTGGTCAAACAGGTCATCAATACGTGGTAATGGGTACCTGTTTTTGATGGTGACATGATTCAACTCCCGATAATCAATACAAAGTCGCATACTTCCATCTTTCTTCTTCACGAATAGCACAGGAGCACCCCAAGGAGAAGTACTAGAACGAATAAAGCCAATGTCTAACAATTCCTGCAGTTGGATCTTTAACTCCTGAAGTTCAATAGGAGCCATTCGATATGGGGCTTTGGAAATGGGTTTTGTACCGGGTTCAAGGTCGATACAAAATTCAATTTCACGCTCTGGGGTAGGCCAGGAAGTTTTTCAGGGAATACGTCAGGGAATTTATTAACAATAGAAATATCATTCAAAACTGACGTATTTTTGTTTAGATCCGTGACATGAGCTAAGAAAGCTTGACATCCGTTTTTCAATAAACGAATAGCTTTATGGCTTGAGATGACAGCGATTGATTTTAATGGTTTGGTTGTGTGACGCCCCCAAAATTAGGTATACATCACCCATCTTGGGTCGTCAGATACATAGTACAGAATACAAATACAACTTACTAATACAACTGTCGTGTACAATACGACAAAACATAAACTGTGAGTTTGAATACAAATATTATCTTCTAGAGAGTATTCATACTCAAAAGGAGTCCTCATTACATTTATTAACACACCATTACATAGAATAGTGATGACTACTAACTAATACTATCATTCGGACCATCACTCCGTTCCCCGACTTGCCCCAGCTACGTTTTCATTTTCTGAAGAGAACAGTGAAAGAAAGGGTGAGCTCAACTAGCCCAGTAAGAAATATTATGACTAAGATAATGCAGAATAAATTATCATTAGCCTTCAATAATGTTAAACTGATAAAATATAATAGACATCAAGTTTAACTGCAGCGGAACAAGCAATCCATTAAAAGAGTCAAGTAGAAAATAAACTCTACTATCTTTTATTATTTAAAAGATTTTCCAACACTGTGATCGCTGAGACTCAGCTTAATAAAATAATCCACATCATCGAATCACCCCTGCACTACGGCCAAGGATATTCGTATATTCATTAATGGTCATGATCATGCCAACAACTGTCCATCAATGCACTACGGGCCAATGAGGACTTTTACCATATCATTTGTAACATTACAGACATGATTATATCGAATAATCCCTGGTCATAATCATACTAAGTCCATCTATGCACTACAGGCCACAGATGACTTTCAACATTTTATAAACATAAGGATGATGACAATGATATAAGAATTCAATAAAACAAGTTCAAGAATTAATTTATCCAGGAATTAACAACGTCCAAATTGTCAACATGATACTGCTTTGTGGAGTAAAATTCAAGAATACTTAGAAGAATATTTTCATGAAAAGATACTGGATGAACCACAATTATCAAGGATATTTCACTAATTTCATGGAGTATAGAAGTCAAAACTTAACCAATTGAGTATAATAAAGAATGAAATAACAAAAGAAATCACCATACATGTGATAGACCGCACAGATAGGTTATTCCACCAGAATAATAAATAATGGAACCAGGTCCGGCGTAAACGCACAGACAGGATATTCCGACAGAATAATAAATAATGGAACTAGGTCCGGTGTAAAACACACAGACAGGATGTTCCAACAGAATAATAACAAGACGGAACCAGGTCCGGTGTAAAACACACAGACAGGATGTTCCAACAGAATAATAATAAAAACGGAACCAGGTCCGGTGTAAAACACACAGACAGGATGTTCCAACAGAATAATAGAAGAATGTCACCAAGTATAGGGTAGACCGCGTATACAGGTTATTCCAACAGAATAATAAGAAATGGAATAACAACAGTTCTCTTCATGAATAAGAAAGAATAACACCCCTTACCGTTTTAAAGACGAGCTGAAATAAGGAAGTAGTTAAGTAGCAGAATACTCTTCTTCTCTCTCTCTATAGTTTCTCTCTATAGTTTCTCTCTCTAGAGTTCAGTGAATTCGTAAAAAATAATGAAGGAATGAGCTGCTATTTATAGAAAAATAGAATGCATAGTAACTAATCCATGAACGGTCCAGATTGATTACTTTAATCTGACGGTCCATATTTAAAGAAAAATCTTTTAAATAAAATATAATATATTCTATTTATAGAATAACTTTAATAAAGTATTCTGTTTTATATAAAAAGATGTTTCTGTTTTATTACGTTAATAATACGAATAAAACAAAACGTCATTATCGCTAAATAATTCATATTATTAACTGACAATAATTGAATCAAACTGAGTGACTTCTCACATAAGCATTAATAATCAATACTGTGTGCTACTATGCAACCACACGTATTACTGTACTTTTACTACCGAGTAGTTCAACAGTAACAATGGTAAAATTTCCGCCGTTACTTTTAATAAAATATTTTTGTCGTTTTCTCAATCTGACAATAATTCCGTTGTGGGGTCCACCAATAATTGTGCCGTTGTACGAATATTTCCTGTTAAAATGAATATTTTCCGACCAATCGAATATTATATAACAACTTGCGTACTTTGAAAAATTTATAAATATTACCCACAACTATAACATTATATCAAATTAACTTCATAATATTCAAAAATGATATTTATAGAAAATTCATCTTTATTTATAAAAGTTGGGGTCTTACAACCTCCCCTTCTTATGAAATTTCGCCCTCGAAATTAGGGTACGTACCTGGTATGTCGAAGAGGTAAGGATACCTTGATTTCATTTCAGATTATAACTCCCAAGTCATTTCCTCAACATCGTGGTTTCTCCACAAAACTTTGACTTGAGGTATAACCTTGGAGCGTAGAATTTGTTCCTTCTTATCCAAGATTTGAACAGAAACTTCTTCATACGTCAAATCCTCCGCTTTTTCGTCCGGTTCTAACTCAATAATGTGGTTCAGGTCTTCCACATATTTACGTAACATGGATATGTGAAAAACGTTATGAACACGAGACATACTTGGCGGTAAAGCGAGTCTATAAGCCACAGTTCCTACTCGATCGAGGATTAAAAATGGACCGATGAATCGAGGATTGAGCTTTCCTCTCTTTTCAAATCTCGTAACTCCTTTCCATGGAGCAACACGTAAGAACACATGATCTCCTACATCAAATTTCACGTCCTTTCGATGAAGATCAGCATAACTCTTTTGTCGATCTTGTTAGGTTTTTATACGTTATCGGATCGTTTGAATCTTTTCTGTAGTCATACGTACCAACTCCGGTCCCAACAACGTTGCTTCACCCACCTCATCCCAATATACTGGAGAATGACATTTTCTTCCATACAATGCTTCGAATGGAGCCATGCCAATACTTGCTTGATAACTGTTGTTGTAGGAAAACTCCACCAATGGTAAGAACTTGTCCCAACTTCCCTTGAAGTCAAGGACACAAAGTCTTAATAAATCTTCTAGAGTTTGAATAATCCTCTCTGATTGTCCGTCCGTCTGAGGATGATATGCCGAACTAAATCGTAAATCTGTGCCCATAGCTTTTTATAAACTAACCCAAAATCGTGAAGTGAATCTTTGGTCTCGATCAGAAACTATGGATACTGGCATACCATGCAGTCTTACAATCTCGTTTATGTACATACGAGCAAGACGTTCAAGTGTATAAGTTTCTCGTATCGGTAAGAAATGAGCAGACTTGGTCAATCTATCAACAATGACCCAAATCGCATCAATACCTTGAGAAACCCTAGGAAGACCGGTAACGAAATCCATGGTAATGTGCTCCCACTTCCATTCTGGAATTTTAAATGGTTGCAATGGACCTTTTGGTACTTGATGCTCAGCTTTGACTCGTTGACAAGTTAGACACCTTGAGATAAACAACGCTATCTCTCTCTTCATATTGCTCCACCAAAATGTATGACGAAGATCATGATACATTTTGGTACTTCCAGGATGGATTGCAAACGGTGTGTTGTGCGCCTCCATCATGATTTCATACTTTAAATCAGGGTTGTTAGGAACACAAAGTCTGGAGTTGACTCGAAGTATTCCTTCTTCATCGATTCTTGCTTCTGGCATAGCACCTTCTTGCACTTTCTTCCTTATACGCATCAGCTCCAGGTCTGTAGCTTGAGCAGCTTTAACTTTATCGATTAAAGTCGGTTCTACTCGTATATTCGTCATCATCACATGGGTCCCTGGAGTCTTTAACTCTATCTCCATCCTTTGCAAATCACACAAAATGGGCCTTTGTGTTGACAATATCGCACTCGTACTTACATATGATCTTCTACTCAATGCGTCAGCTACCACGTTCGCTTTTCCAGGATAGTATTGAATGGTATGATCATAATCTTTCAACAGTTCAAGCCAACGTCGTTGTCGCATGTTAAGTTCCTTTTGAGTGAAGAAATATTTGAGGCTTTTATGATCCGTAAAGATCTCCACCTTCTCCCCATACAAGTAATGCCTCCAAATTTTAAGTGCAAAGACAACAGCTGCCAACTCTAGATCATGAGTAGGATAATTCCTCTCATATTCCTTGAGTTGTCTTGATGCATAGGCTATGACTTTTTCATGTTACATGAGAACACATCCCAACCCTTTGCTCGAAGCATCACTGTAGATGACAAATCCCTCTGAGCCAGATGGTATTGTTAGAACAGGTGCTGAAATGAGTCTCCTCTTAAGTTCTTGAAAACTCTGCTCACATTCTTCGCTCCAACCGAACTTTGTATCTTTCCGAGTCAGCTGAGTTAATGGAGTAGCGATTCGAGAAAATCCTTCCACGAATCTCCGATAATAACCAGCCAAACCAAGAAAGCTACGTACTTCGGTCACTGATTTAGGTTGCTCTCAGCTTTGAATAGCTTCAATCTTTGCCGGGTCAACCGATATTCCACGACTTGATACTACGTACCCAAGGAATGCTACCTCTTCCAGCCAAAACTCGCATTTCTTCAACTTGGCATAAAGTTTGTATTCACGAAGCTTTTGGAGTACCAACCTCAAGTGTTGCTCATGATCTTCACGGCTTTTGGAATAAACAAGGATGTCATCGATAAAGACGACCACAAAGTGATCCAAATATTCCTTGAATACCCTGTTCATCATATCCATGAAGGCAGTAGGAGCATTAGTCAATCCAAAAGACATAACTAAGAATTCATAATGCCCATACCGAGTTCTGAAGGCAGTCTTTGGAATATCCTCAGTTCTAACCTTCAGCTGATGATATCCAGAACGAAGATCGATCTTTGAAAAGAATTGTGCTCCTTGCAACTGGTCAAACAGGTCATCAATACGTGGCAATGGGTACCTATTTTTGATGGTGACATGATTCAACTCCCGATAATCAATACAAAGTCGCATACTCCCATCTTTCTTCTTCACGAACAGAACAGGAGCACCCCAAGGAGAAGTACTAGGACGAATAAAACCAATGTCTAACAATTCCTGCAGTTGGGTCTTTAACTCCTGAAGTTCAATAGGAGCCATTCGATATGGGGCTTTGGAAATGGGTTTTGTACCGGATTCAAGGTCGATACAAAATTCAATTTTACGCTCTGGGGGTAGGCCAGGAAGTTCTTCAGGGAATACGTCAGGAAATTTATTAACAATAGAAATATCATTCAAAACTGACGTATTTTTGTTTAGATCTGTGACATGAGCTAAGAAAGCTTGACATCCGTTTTTCAATAAACGAATAGCTTTATGGCTTGAGATGACAGCGATTGATTTTAATGGTTTGGTTGCTTGAATTCGCATAATAGGTTGATTAGGAATATGAAAGCTAACAACCTTACGAAAACAATCAATTTTTGCATGATAAGTAGTTAACCAATCAATCCCTAGAATCACGTCAAATGCAAGTATTTTTAATGAAATAAGATCGACAGGTAATGTGTGGGTACCAACTTGAACCAAACAAGACTTATAAACCGTGGATGTAATGAAGGTTTCTCTCAATGGAGTTTCAACTACTAAGTCAAAGTCTAATTTCTCCGGAATCAAATTTAATCGATGAGCGCAAGTAGGAGAAATAAAAGAATGGGTAGAACCGGTATCAAATAAAGTATAGACTTCGTTAGAGTTTATGATAAGCTTACCCGTGATGACCTCATTCGGGTTCCTTGCTCTCTGGGAGTTCACAACAAACGCTCTCCCTTGTACAACCGATTTTGACTTTTCTGGGACGGCCTTTGGTGCCTCCATCCTAACTGAATTTGTCTTCGGTAAACGACAAAATCGGGCTAAATGACCTTCTCTTCCACAATTATAACATGCTTTGGACGGCATCACGCAGTTTGGACTGATGTGCCCCTCCCCTTCGCATTTGAAATATATGATAGGTGGTCGTTCTCCTTCCTTAACGACAGGTGCTGGTGCTGACGTCTTTCCATCATTGTTAAATCTCCTCTTCTTAAAATGCCCATTCTTATTGTTTTGGCCCTGATTACCACCGAAGTGGTTACCATTTCTGGCCTGTTGATTCCCTCCACGCTTGTTGTCATCGCTTCGATGACTGCTTTCACTGGTATTATCATTTTGCCGGCTGCTCTCTTTTGGTTGCGTTGTCTCATTATCGCACTCCACCAACTGAGCCCTATTTACAACATCTGAATACAAACACAGTTTATGAGAAACAAGGTGTTGACGTATCTCCGGGTTCAAACCTCTTAAAAACATCCGCGTCATTCTTTCTTTATTATCCACCAGGTGGGACGCAAACCGGGACAACTCCACAAATTTTGCCTCGTACTGCGACACGGTCATATTATTCTGCTCCAATTTGATAAACTCCACCTCCTTCATGTGACGAATACTCTCGAGAAAGTATTTGTCGTTAAACAGCTCTTGGAACTTCTCCCAAGACATCTTCAGTGCGGCAGGTTGAGTACGCTTTATCGATTCCCACCAGTAATCTGCCTCTCCTCGCAATATAAAGGCGGCAAAGGGAACCTTTTGCTCCTCGGAGCAACCCAAGACATCATATATCTTGGTGATCTGCTTTATCCATGTTTCAGCTACAAGTGGTTTGGGTTCTCCCTTAAACTCCGGTGGTCCCAGCTCCTTAAACTGTTTAGCGGTGACCGCCTGAGAGTTTCCAGTATTTCCACCTACGTTGTGGACAGGAGCCGCTTTCACCTGTTATTGCATAAATTGCATAAAACCTCTGAACATTCCATCATTCATCATCTGGTCAGTGTTGTTGTTTGCATGAGGATTGTCACCTTTCTGATGCACATTATCTTGATTATTGATATGTGGTGAATCCACAGTCGCCTGTGCTCCATTGCTATTCTCAACATTCTCGGATGCCATTTTCAGATACTGCCACAAAATAAAAGTTAATTGATATGTCATATATTATGCTTATATTATGACCGACCAATTAAATACCATGCAAATAAACTTAGGTAGGTCATACTAGCGAAGGAATTCCCCGTTTCTCCCCTCCTAGTTCTATTCTCATATCTTAGCCAGGGATCATATCCCTAAGCTCTGATACCAACTGTGACGCCCCCAAAATTAGGTATACATCACCCATCTTGGGTCGTCAGATACATAGTACAGAATACAAATACAACTTACTAATACAACTGTCGTGTACAATACGACAAAACATAAACTGTGAGTTTGAATACAAATATTATCTTCTAGAGAGTATTCATACTCAAAAGGAGTCCTCATTACATTTATTAACACACCATTACATAGAATAGTGAGGACTACTAACTAATACTATCATTCGGACCATCACTCCGTTCCCCGACTTGCCCCAGCTACGTTTTCATTTCCTGAAGAGAACAGTGAAAGAAAGGGTGAGCTCAACTAGCCCAGTAAGAAATATTATGACTAAGATAATGCAGAATAAATTATCATTAGCCTTCAATAATGTTAAACTGATAAAATATAATAGACATCAAGTTTAACTGCAGCGAAACAAGCAATCCATTAAAAGAGTCAAGTAGAAAATAAACTCTACTATCTTTTATGATTTAAAAGATTTTCCAACACTGTGATCGCTGAGACTCAGCTTAATAAAATAATCCACATCATCGAATCACCCCTGCACTACGGCCAAGGATATTCGTATATTCATTAATGGTCATGATCATGCCAACAACTGTCCATCAATGCACTACGGGCCAATGAGGACTTTTACCATATCATTTCTAACATTACGGACATGATTATACCGAATAATCCCTGGTCATAATCATACCAAGTCCATCTATGCACTACAGGCCACAGATGACTTTTAACATTTTATAAACATGAGGATGATGACAATGATATAAGAATTCAATAAAATAAGTTCAAGAATTAATTTATCCAGGAATTAACAACGTCCAAATTGTCAACATGATACTGCTTTGTGGAGTAAAATTCAAGAATACTTAGAAGAATATTTTCATAAAAAGATACTGGATGAATCGCAATTATCAAGGATATTTCACTAATTTCATGGAGTATAGAAGTCAAAACTTAACCAATTGAGTATAATAAAGAATGAAATAACAAAAGAAATTACCATGCATGTGATAGACCGCACAGACAGGTTATTCCACCAGAATAATAAATAATGGAACCAGGTCCGGCGTAAACGCACAGACAGGATATTCCGACAGAATAATAAATAATAGAACCAGGTCCGGTGTAAAACACACAGACAGGATATTCTAACAGAATAATAACAAGACGGAACCAGGTCCGGTGTAAAACACACAGACAGGATGTTCCAACATAATAATAATAAAAACGGAACCAGGTCCGGTGTAAAACACACAGACAGGATGTTCCAACAGAATAATAATAAAAACGGAACCAGGTCCGGTATAAAACACACAGACAGGATGTTCTAACAGAATAATAATAAAAACGGAACCAGGTCCGGTGTAAAACACACAGACAGGATGTTCCAACAGAATAATAGAAGAATGTCACCAAGTATAGGGTAGACCGCGTATACAGGTTATTCCAACAGAATAATAAGAAATGGAATAACAACAGTTCTCTTCATGAATAAGAAAGAATAACACCCCTTACCGTTTTAAAGACGAGCTGAAATAAGGAAGTATTTAAGTAGCAGAATACTCTTCTTCTCTCTCTCTCTCTATAGTTTCTCTCTATAGTTTCTCTCTCTAGAGTTCAGTGAATTCGTAAAAAATAATAAAGGAATGAGCTGCTATTTATAGAAAAATAGAATGCATAGTAACTAATCCATGAACGGTCCAGATTGATTACTTTAATCTGACGGTCCATATTTAAAGAAAAATCTTTTAAATAAAATATAATATATTCTATTTATAGAATAACTTTAATAAAGTATTCTATTTTATATAAAAAGATGTTTCTGTTTTATTACGTTAATAATACGAATAAAACAAAACGTCATTATCGCTAAATAATTCATATTATTAACTGACAATAATTGAATCAAACTGAGTGACTTCTCACATAAGCATTAATAATTAATAGCGTGTGCTACTATGCAACCACACGTATTACTGTACTTTTACTACCGAGTAGTTCAACAGTAACAATGGTAAAACTTCCGCCGTTATTTTTAATAAAATATTTTTATCGTTTTCTCAATCCGACAATAATTCCGTTGTGGGGTCCACCAATAATTGTGTCGTTGTACGAATATTCCCTGTTAAAACGAATATTCCCCGACCAATCGAATATTATATAACAACTTACGTACTTTACAAAATTTATAAATATTATCCACAACTATAACATTATATCAAATTAACTCCATAATATTCAAAAATGATATTTATAGAAAATTCATCTTTATTTATAAAAGTTGGGGTCTTACAGGTTGCTTGAATTCGCATAATAGGTCGATTAGGAATATGAAAGCTAACAACCTTATGAAAACAATCAATTTTTGCATGATGAGTAGTTAACCAATCAATCCCTAGAATCACGTCAAATACAAGTATTTTTAATGAAATCAGATCGACAGGTAATGTGTGGGTACCAACTTGAACCAAACAAGACTTATAAACCGTGGATGTAATGAAGGTTTCTCCCAATAGAGTTTCATCAGATAATTCAAAGTCTAATTTCTCCGGAGTCAAATTTAATCAATGAGCGCAAGTAGGAGAAATAAAAGAATGGGTAGAACCGGTATCAAATAAAGTATAGACTTCGTTAGAGTTTATGATAAGCTTACCCGTGATGACCTCATTCGGGTTTCTTGCTTTCTAGGAGGTCACAACAAAAGCTCTCCCTTGCACTACCGATTTTGACTTTTTTGGGACGGCCTTTGGTGTCTCCATCTTGGCTGAACTTATTTTTGGTAAACGACAAAATCGAGCTAAATGACCTTCTCTTCCATAATTATAACATGCTTTAGACGGCATCGCGCAGTTTGGACTGATGTGCCCCTCCCCTCCGCATTTGAAACATATGATAGGTGGTCGATCTCCTTCCTTAACAACGGGTGCTGGTGCTGACGTCTTTCCATCATTGTTGAATCTCCTCTTCTTGAAATGACCATTCTTATTATTTTGGCCCTGATTACCACCGAAGTGGTTACCATTTCTGGCCTGTTGATTCCCTCCACGCTTGTTGTCACCGCTTCGATGACTGCTCTCACTGGTATTATCATTTTGTCGACTGCTCTCTTTTGGTTGCGTTGACTCGTTATCGCGCTCCACTAACTGAGCCTTATTCACAACATCTGAATACAAACACAGTTTATGAGAAATAAGATGTTGACGTATCTCAGGTTTCAAACCTCGCAAAAATATTCGCGTCATTCGGTCTTCATTATCCACCAAGTGGGACGCAAACCGGGACAACTCAGCAAATTTAGCCTCATACTACGACATGGTCATATTATTCTGCTCCAATTTGATGAACTCCACCTCCTTCATGTGACGAACACTTTCGGAAAAGTATTTGTCATTGAACAGCTCTTGGAACTTCTCCCGAGACATCTTCAGTGCGGCAGGTTGAATACGCTTTATCGATTCCCACCAGTAATCTGCCTCTCCTCGCAACATAAAGGCGGCAAAAGGAACCTTTTGCTCCTAGGAGCATCCCAAGACATCAAATATCTTGGTAATCTGCTTTATCCATGTTTCCGCTATAAGTGGTTTTGGCTCTCCCTTAAACTCTGGTGGTCCCAGCTCCTTGAACTGTTTAGCGGTGACCGTCCGAGAGTTTTCAGTGTTTCCACCTATATTTTGGACAGGAGCCGCTCTCGCCTGTTGTTGCATGAACTGCATAAAGTTTCTGAACATTCCATCATTCATCATCTGGTCAGTGTTGTTGTTTGCATGAGGATTGTCACCTTCCTGATGCACATTATCCTGATTATTGATATGTGGTGAATCAACAGTCGCCTGTGCTCCATTGCTATTATCAACATTCTCAAATGCCATTTTCAGATACTGCCACAAAATAAAAGTTAATTGATATGTCATATATTATCCTTATATTATGACCGACCAATTAAATACCATGCAAATAAACTTAGGTAGGTCATACTAGCGAAGGAATTTCCCGTCTCTCCCCTCCTAGTTCTATTCTCACATCTTAGCCAGGGATCATATCCCTAAGCTCTGATACCAACTGTAACGCCCCCAAAAATAAGTATACATCACCCATCTTGGGTCGTCAGATACATAGTATAGAATACAAATATAATTTACTAATACAACTGTCGTGTATAATACGACAAAACATAAACTGTGAGTTTGAATACAAATATTATCTTCTAGAGAGTATTCATACTCAAAAGGAGTCCTCATTACATTTATTAACACACTATTACATAGAATAGTGAGGACTACTAACTAATAATATCATTCGGACCATCACTCCGTTCCCCGACTTACCCCAGCTACGTTCTCATTTCCTGAAGAAAACAGTGAAAGAAAGGGTGAGCTCAACTAGCCCAGTAAGAAATATTATGACTAAGATAATGCAGAATAAATTATCATTAGCCTTTAACAATGTTAAACTAATAAAATATAATAGACATCAAGTTTAACTGCAGCGGAACAAGCAATCCATTAAAAGAGTCAAGTAGAAAATAAACTCTACTATCTTTTATGATTTAAAAGGTTTTTCAACATTGTGATCGCTGGGACTCAGCTTAATAAAATAATCTACATCATCGAATCACCCCTGTACTACGGCCAAGAATATTCGTGTATTCATTAATGGTCATGATCATGCCAACAACTGTCCATCAATTCACTACGGGCTAATGACGACTTTTACCACATCATTTGTAACATTACGGTCATGATTATACCGAATAATCCCTGGTCATAATCATACCAAGTCCATCGATGCACTACAGGCCACAGATGACTTTCAATATTTTATAAACATGAGGATGATGACAATGATATAAGAATTCAATAAAACAAGTTCAAGAATTAATTTATCCAAGAATTAACAACGTCCAAATTGTCAACATGATACTGCTTTGTGGAGTAAAATTCAAGAATACTTAGAAGAGTATTTTCATAAAAAGATACTGGATGAACCGCAATTATCAAGGATATTCCACTAATTTCATGGAGTATAGAAGTCAAAACTTAACCAACTGAGTATAATAAAGAATTGAATAACAAAAGAAATCACCCGGCATGCGATAGACCGCACAGACAGGTTATTCCAACAGAATAATAAATAATGGAACCAGGTCCGGTGTAAAACACAGAGACAGGATGTTCCAACAGAATACTAACAAGACGGAACCAGGTCCGGTGTAAAACACACAGACAGAATGTTCCAACAGAATAATAATAAAAACGGAACCAGGTCCGGTGTAAAACACACAGACAGAATGTTCCAACATAATAATAATAAAAACGGAACCAGGTCTGGTGTAAAACACACAGACAGGATGTTCCAACAGAATAATAATAAAAATAGAACCAGGTCCGGTGTAAAATACACAGACAGGATGTTCCAACAGAATAATAGAAGAATGTCACCAAGTATAGGGTAGACTGCGTATACAAGTTATTCCAACAGAATAATAAGAAATGGAATAACAACAGTTCTCTTCATGAATAAGATAGAATAACACCCCTTACCGTTTTAAAGAAGAGCTGAAATAAGAAAGTAGTTAAGTAGCAGAATACTTTTCTTCTCTCTCTCTATAGTTTCTCTCTATAGTTTCTCTCTCTAGAGTTCAGTGAATTCGTAAGAAATAATGAAGGAATGAGCTACTATTTATAGAAAAATGGAATGCATAGTAACTAATCCATGAACGGTCCAGATTGATTACTTTAATCTGACGGTCCATATTTAAAGAAAAATCTTTTAAATAAAATATAATATATTCTATTTATAGAATAACTTTAATAAAGTATTCTGTTTTATATAAAAAGATGTTTCTGTTTTATTACGTTAATAATACGAATAAAACAAAACATCATTATCGCTAAATAATTCATAATATTAACTGACAATAATTGAATCAAACTGAGTGACTTCTCACATAAGCATTAATAATCAATACCGTATGCTACTATGCAACCATACGTATTACTGTACTTTTACTATCGAGTAGTTCAACAATATCAATGGTAAAACTTTCGCCGTTATTTTTAATAAAATATTTTTGTCGTTTTCTCAATCCGACAATAATTCCGTTGTGGGGTCCACCAATGATTGTGCCGTTGTACGAATATTTTCTGTTAAAACGAATATTTCCCGACCAATCGAATATTATATAACAACTTGCGTACTTTGAAAAATTTATAAATATTACCCACAACTATAACATTATATCAAATTAACTCCATAATATTCAAAAATGATATTTATAGAAAATTCATCTTTATTTATAAAAGTTGGGGTCTTACATTTCCGATGTTGCATGAGAACATATCCTAACCCTTTGCCTGAAGCATCGCTGTAGATAACAAATCCATCCGAACTAGATGGTATTGTCAGAACAGGTGCCGAAATGAGTCTCCTCTTGAGTTCTTGAAAACTCTTCTCACAATCCTCGCTCCAACCGAATTTTGTATCCTTCCGAGTCAGCTGAGTTAACGGAGTAGCGATTCTAGAAAATCCTTCCACGAATCTCCGATAATATTCAACTAAGCCCAAAAAGCTACGTACTTCGGTCACCAACTTCGGTTGCTCCCAACTTTGTATTGCTTCAATCTTCGCCGGGTCAATAGATACTCCATATTTTGACACCACGTGCCCAAGGAATGCTACTTCCTCAAGCCAGAACTCGCTTTTCTTCAGTTTGGCATATAGCTTGTTTTCACGAATCCTTTGCAATATCAGCTTCAAATGACGCTCACGATCTTCACGGCTTTTGGAATACATGAGAATGTCATCAATAAAGACAACAACGAACTGATCTAAATATTCTTTGAACACACGGTTCATCATATCCATGAAGGCAGCAGGAGTATTAGTCAATCCAAAAGACATGACTAAGAATTCATAATGTCTGTACCGAGTTCTGAAGGCAGTCTTTGGAATATTCTCAGTTTTAATCTTCAGTTGATGATATCCAGAACGAAGATCGATCTTTGAAAAGAATTGTGCTCCTTGTAATTGGTTGAACAGGTCATCAATACGATGTAGTGGATACCTATTCTTGATGGTGACATGGTTCAATTCTCGATAGTCAATACAAAGTCGTATACTCTCGTCTTTCTTCTTTACGAATAAAACAGGAGCACCCCAAGGAGACGTATTAGGACGAATGAAACCGATGTCTAACAATTCCTGTAATTGGACTTTTAACTCCTGAAGTTCAATAGGAGCCATTCGATATGGGGTTTTAGAAATGGGCTTTGCACTGGGTTCAAGGTCAATAAAGAATTCAACTTCACGTTCTGGGGATAGACCAGGAAGTTCTTTAGGAAATACGACAGGAAATTCACTAACATCAGAAATGTTATTCAAATCTGACGTGTTTTTGTTCAAGTCCATAACATGGGCTAAGAAAGCTTGACATCCATTTTTCAATAAACGAATGGCTTTATGGCTTGATATAACAGCGATTGATTTTAATGGTTTGGTTGCTTGAATTCGCATAACAGGTTGGTTAGGAATATGAAAACTAACAACCTTACGAAAACAATCAATTTTGGCATGATGAGTAGTTAACCAATCAATTCCTAAAATCACATCAAAAGCAAGTATCTTTAAAGAGATAAGGTCAACAGGTAATGTGATTGTACCAACTTGGATTAAGCAAGATTTATAAACTATAGATGTAATGAAAATTTCTCCTAACGGAGTCTCCACGGATAGGTCAAAGTCTAATTTCTCCAGAGTCAAGTTTAAACGTTGAGCACAACCAGGAGAGATAAAAGAATGGATAGAACTGGTATCTAGTAAAGTATAAACTTTGCAAGAATTCAAGATTAGCTTACCCGTGATCACCTCGTTCGGGTTTCTCGCGTTTTGGCCAGTCACGACAAACGCTCTTCCAGGAACCGCTGATTTCGACTTATCCGGGACAGCTTTTGGAGTCACCATCCCCGCTGAACTTAGTTTTGCTACAGAACACTCTGGAGCTATATGACCCTCCTTTACACAGTTATAACATACCTTAGATTGTTGTGGGCAGTTTGGGCTGATATGTCCCTTTTTCCCGCATTTGTAACAAACGACCGGTGCTCGTTCTCCTCCCCTAGAAACAGTTGATGTTTGTGCTGACGTTTTCACGTTATCATTGTTGTACCTTCTCTTCTTGAAATCTCCTCCCGACTCACTCCTTCTATTATCTCGGCCACAATTTCCACCAGAGTGGTTACCGCTTTTGTCCGAATGTTTTCCTCCCTGCTGGTTTTCATTGGTCCGATGACCGCTGCCACCGGTATTACCTTGGTTGTGTTCCCTCGGTTGAATATACTCATTATCTCGCTCTAATAATTGAGCCCTGTTTACAACATCTGATTATAAAGAAAATTTATGAGAGATAAGATATTGCTGAATCTCGGATTTTAAACCTCTCAGAAACATCCTTGTCATTCGTTCCTCATTCTCGACCAAATGAGGTGCAAACCTGGATAACTCTGCAAACTTCGCCTCGTACTGGGACACCGTCATGTTATTTTGTTCTAGTCTAATAAACTCTACCTCCTTCATATGACGAATACTTTCAGGAAAGTACTTGTCATTAAATAGTTTTTGAAATATTTTCCAGGACATGTTGAGTGCGTCAGGCTGGGTATGCTTCACAGACTCCCACCAGTAGTCTGCCTCACCGCGGAACATAAAGGTGGTGAATGGAACCTTCTATTCCTCCGTGCATCCCAAGACATCGAATATCTTGGTAATTTGTTTGACCCACGTTTCCGTCATGATCGGATCCGGCTTTCCCTTAAATTCTGGTGGTCCTAACTCTTTGAACTGCTTGGCTGTGACAAGCCGCGCATTGTTATCATTTCCACCCGTATTCTGCACACGAGTCTCCCTCGTCTGATTTTACATGAACTGCAAAAAGCTCCTAAATATTCTATCATTCATCGTTTGCTCGGTAACGTTGATTATAGAAGGAATATTGCCAGCCCGTTGCACATTCTCCTGATTGGTAACTAAAGGTGTTTCCACGGTCTCATACACTCCATTGTTAACGCTCTCAGCTGCCATTCCTAAATACTGGCATAAAACAAGAGTTAATTAAACAAATTACCATATCACATAATATCCCTATATTATGACCAACTAACAAGTAAGCTTAGGTAGGACACACTAGCAAAGGATTTTCTCGTCTCTCCCCTCCTAGTTCTATTCCCCGATCTTCGCCAGATACCATATCCCTAAGCTCTAATACCAACTGTGATGCCCCCAAAATAGGTATACATCACCCATTCTGAGTCGCCAAATACATGGTACAGAAACAAATACAACTTCATTATAATAATTGTCGTGCAAAATACGACAACATAAATACTGTGAGTTTAAATACAAATATTGTCTTCTAGACAATATCCACACTCAAATAATCCTCATTATAATTATTGAAACACTA
This sequence comes from Panax notoginseng, assembly GCA_016801055.1. Lineage (NCBI taxonomy): Eukaryota > Viridiplantae > Streptophyta > Magnoliopsida > Apiales > Araliaceae > Panax > Panax notoginseng. The sequence goes on along the minus strand of CM029012.1, from coordinate 158,310,070 downwards.
TTTTATAAAATAGTGAGGACTGCTAACACAACTGACTGGAAACATCACTCCACACCTCTACTAGTTCCCGCTATATTCTCGCCTCCTAAGAAAAATGGAACAAAAAGGAAAAGGGTGAGCTCAACTAGCCCAGTAAAGAATATTATGACTAAGATAATAAAAAACAACTTATCATTAGTCTTCAACAGGGAAAAATCTGATAAAATATAATAGACAACAAGTTTTAGATCAACAACTGCAGCGAAAATAGCAAACCATTAGAAGAGTCAAGTAGAGAATGAATTCTACTATATTCTAAGATTTAAAAATCCATCAACGCTATTTTATCCCTGTAACATCAATCAATAACCATCTTTAATCAAATATTCATCTTTGCACTACAGGCCAAAGATATTCATTTATAACACCAGTCGGTCATGTTCATCTCAACACCTGTTCATCTTTGCACTATGGGCCAAAGATATTCATCAGTTAATCATTCATCTTTACACTACAGGCCAAAGATATTCAGTAATATCATCATTTAGGACTGAGGATGATGAAAAATTATCTTAAAAAAATGAATCCAATGAGACAAAAGGATAAATATTAGGGATTCGTATTATAGTTTATCCAAGTATAATAATACTCCATAATAACTAATTGTGAAGGAGAATTCAAAAATAAAGATCAAAACATGGATACAATCAAAGATAGTAACCATAATAGACATCTTGGATAAAAAGAAAAATTTTTATTTTTCGGTGAATAGTGTCGTATTCTTGAATAGTGCCGTATACGTGAATAGTAACCCCGACACAAAAAAGTTTTAAATTTGATAAAAAGTTTATATCAATATTTCAGCATAATGATATTTAAGAAAATAATATCATTTAAGAAGAAAATAAAATCCCTTACCTCAAACGAACAGTACTTCTTATCAGAATATCGTATATGAGGCTGAATGAAACTTGTACTGAATAACAACTCTCAAAGTATCAAAATACTCACAAAATAAGCTCGAGAATATAAAAAGAGAAAGAAAGAAAACTTATGAATTCTGGTGTGATTTTTAATTCTAACTTAGCCCTCTATTTATAGAAAAATGTTAGCACGCCGAAGCAGACTTGACTTGCAACCTGATGGCTTTACCTGCTACTATTTTCACCCACCATATTTGAATAAAAATTTCAGCACATTTCTCACCAACCAAAAGTGGGGCCCACCAATTCTAGAATTTTATACTAAAATGATAAATTTCGAAACTTCAACAATTTCTGAACCAGTCATCTTTTAAAATTCATAACAAATCATACATTCATTTTTAACGGTTCAAAATTTGTGGACATATACTCAACTTATATATGTATAACATATCCAAAAATCACAACGATCCAACTGTCGAATTAAAAATTATAACCCCCGCAATATATCTCAAAAACACTGATTGATTTTTAATACCTCCATTCCGACAAAAATACTGATAAAACACCTCAACATTAACTCCTTCATTTTTAACCACAAAATATATCCAACAATTATATTCACATAAAATAAATATTTCCTTATCATATGAATCAATAATTAATTATTCACAATTAATATTACAAAATCACATTTATGACAACCAGGCCGTTTCCAGAAAAGAGGGGACTTTTCAATAAGGATTTCTCCTTATTGGCGCGCAATTAGATGACAAAACCTCTCCTTAGACAGAACTTTCTAGACATTGTCAATAATGTTATTTAATAATATTATTAAAATAATATGAATTATTGATCTGATAATAAAAAATACTGTGCAGTGACAATTATTGAAACAACAATAATATAAAATATCAACGTAGCAATTATTGAATCAATAAAATAAAATATTGAACAGTAATTACTGTAACAATTATTGAGTAGTGTCTTCTTACGTAAGAATCAATAATTGGTGTAATACCGTGTGCTATTGTGTTTTAACCACCGGGTATTTCAACAGTATTAATGGTAACAACTACGCCGTTATTTATAAACAACCTATACTTGTCGTTTTTTTCATCCAATCGCTTTCCGTTATGGGGCCCACACAAAGCTGCGCCGTCGTACGAATATTCTCCGACAGTAAGAATATTCCACGACCAAACGAATATTCACCGACAAAAATGAATATTTTATAACCACTTGCTTATTTTGCAAAATTTACACATTTCACCCATAACTACAGCATTATATCAAATTAACACCTTATTATTCAAAATAATAATTAGAAAAAATTTGATTTTATTAATAATAAGATGGGGTCTTACATATATATAATATCCTTTAAGGTTACTAACATTTTCATTATGTAGGTCGTTTAAGACACAATCTCACATATTAAGAAATCTTATTAATAGCAATATTAAGTAATTAATTTTTTTGTCAAATTACACACTAGTTGTAAGACCCCGAATTTTATGAAATAAAAGTATTCAATTTTTCTATTTAGTAAATAGTTAAATTGATAAAAAGTTAAAGTTAAGGGTGATATGTGAAATTTTTTTAAAATACGCAAGTGGTTATAAAATATTCATTGTTGTCGGGAAATATTCGTTTAGGCGTGGAATATTCTTTCTGTCGGAAAATATTCATACGATGGCGTAGCCATTTGTGGGCCCAAAAACAGAATAACTGTCGGATGAAGAAAACGATAAATTTAAGTTTTTATAAATAACGGCGTAGTTGTTACAGTTAACACTGTTGGAATACCTGGTGGTTAAAATACACTAATACGCGTAGTTGCATAGTAGCACATGGTATTGCACAGTATTTTTTTAATTATTGATTCTTACGTGAGAAGGCACTACTCAATAATTGTTACAGTAATTTTTGTTCAATATTTTATTGAACCAATAATTGTTGCATTGATGTTTTATATTATTGTTGTTTTAATTATTGTCACTGCACAGTATCTCCATTATCAGATCAATAATTCATATTATTTGAATAATATTATTAGATAACATTATTGGTAATGTCTAGAAAGTTTTGTCAATGAGAGGTTTGATCACCTAATTGCGTGCCAGTAAGGAAAATTCCTTATTGAAAAGCCCCCTCTTTCCTGGGAATTACCTGGTTGTCATTATTGTGATTCTGTAATATTATTTGTGAATAATTAATTATCGATCTATATGATAATGAAATATTTATTTGATGTGGATATAAATGATAAATTTATTTATGTGGTTATAAATGAAGGAATTAATGTTGAGGTATTTTATCAGTATTTTATCGGATTGGAGGTATTAACAGATCAAATCAGTGTTCTTACAGCTTTATTGTGTGAGTTATAATTTTTAATCTGACCGTTGGATCGTTGTGTTTTTTGGATATGTTATACATATATAAGTTAAGTATATGTCCACAAATTTTGAACCGTTAAAAATGAACGTATGATTTGTTATGAATTTTAAGAGGTGACTAATTCAAAAATTAGGTTTATAAATAATTTTGGTAAAAAATTCTAGAAATGGGTGGGCCCCACTTTTGGTTGTTGGGGAAGATGGCTAATTTTTGGTGGGTGGAATAGTAGTAGGTAAAGCCATCAGGTAGCAGGTCAAGTCTGCTTCGGCGTGCTAACATTTTCCTATAAATAGAGGGCTAAGTTATAATTGAAAATCACACCAGAATTCATAAGTTTTCTCTCTTTTTCTCTCTAGATTATCGAGTGTATTTTGTGAGTATTTAGAAACTTGGTGAGTTGCTATTCATCAGTGTAAGTTTCCTTCAGCGTCATATCCGATATCCAGTCAGAAGTGCTGCTCTTTTGAGATAAGGGATAGTAAGAAATTTTAAGGGTTATTATGTTTTACAGTTTCGTAATTTTTCTGACCTTCAAAAATTCTAGAAAAATTTAAAATGATAATTTGATGAGTTTTCTTGATTGTGTCCGAAAATGGCGATTTTTGGATGTATAGATTAAGAGTTGTGAATTTTATGAGAAAAGACTATTTTAAAAGTAACTACTTATAACTCTTTGTGGTTAACTCCAAAATTGGTAAAAATTTTATTGGGAGTACATGTATATGATAGAAGTATACTCTGTAAATTTTAGAATTTTTGGATAAAAATACAATTTATGATTAATGTCTAAATATTCGGCTGTTTTGCCCATATGAAAAATAGTAAATGAATTTTAAAAATTCTGAGAAAAATATATGTTCAATATGGAACTATATTCTGCTAAATCTCAGAAAAGAAAATTTGTTTGTTCTGATTTGGTATTTTTCATAAAAATAGACTAGTTATGAGTAAATGAATTAAATATGTTATGTGAAGTAAGAAAATTGGAAAATAGGATTTTATGGCTTGAGAATCCTATATGAGGTATATACAGATTTTTGATGAGGGTTTTGGTTATTGGTGATGAAATATTATGAGTTTGAAATTTTAGGATGATTAAATGCATTATTTAGTAAAGTGTAAATAATTAAAATAAATTGTTTATAAGTTTAAGAAATGTTATTTTAATATTATTATACCGAAATATTGGTATGGATTTTATTATGAAATTTCTACCTTTTTGTGTCGGGTTTACTATTCATGAGTTACTAATCACGAGTTACTATTCACGAAGTTACTATTCATGGGTTACTATTCACGAGTTACTATTCATGACAAAATTAGTTTCTTTTTCTAACCAAATTATAGTTGATTTATGAATATTACTCTTGAGATTAAATCTAGATGTTTTGATTATATTGATTTTACTATTATATATAATATTTTTATAACCCTAATGATGATATTTCTATTTGACTTGAGTGTAAAGATGGGTAGATTTTTAGTATGATCATGATTATGGGTTTCCTTTGGCCAGTAGTGTAAAGTTGAATTGTTGACTGGTATGATCATGACCATTGAATTTATAATTGATTATCTTTAGCTTAAGTGCAAAGGTGAAATGATCAACATGGTTATAATTATTATTTATATAAATTCTGAAATGATTATATATTTCTTTGAGATATTAATATATTTGGCCTGTAGTGCAAATATGAACTGTTGATGAATATATTTGGCATGTAGTACAAATATGAACTGTTGATGAATATATTTGGTCTGTAGTGCAAATATGAACTGTTGAGGAATATCTTTGGCCTGTAGTGCAAAGATGAATTGTTGATGAATATCTTTGGTCCGTAATGCAAATATGACCTGTAGTTGAATATCTTTGGCATGTAGTGCAAAGATGGTCTGTTGATGAATATCTTTGGCCGTAGTGCAAAGATGAAATTGTTAGTATGATTATAAACAGGAACTGTGATTTGGTATAACCATGATCTTTGATGTTTCAGGTAAAGACATGTGATAAAAATTATCTTCGTCCTGGATGCGAAGAGGAATTTAGAATTACAATTATGATTATGAGTTATTCATATAATTATGGAAAGGAACTGTTGATTAATGTTACAGGGATAAAACATTGTTGGTGGACTTTTAATGTGGAGAAGATAATAGACTTTATGGTCTATTTGACTCTTCTAATGGATTGCTCGTTCCGCTGCAACTATGGTTAAAAATTTTTATCATCTACCATATGTTTTAAATCTCTGATTTATTACTGCTGAAGGCTATTGATAATTTATTTATCTTTAGTCATGATATTCTTTACTGAGCTTGTTGTGCTCATCCTTCTGTTTCAAAATTTCTTTCAGGTAATACGAGTGCAGCTGGGTCAAGCGGGGATAACAGGGGAATAGAACGGTAGTCATCATTTAGTAGTTATATTTGATGAATCCAATAGGGTGAGGCGAACCCAACGTTGGAAGGGTGTTTTGCCACTATCATACAAGATGTCTAATGTCATACAACATCGTGTCATTATAAGACAGGGTTGTGCACATCCACTTGCTGAGCATATCTATGAGCACTACCTATATAATCTTGGTGTTTGTTTGAAGTATAATTCTCAATTAGAGACAATGGAGATAATGATATGTCAAGAGAAGACTCACCATCGAAAAGAATATGATAGTAATCTTCTTATTTTTCTTTGGGGTCTATTAGGTCAACCAAGGATAATTATGTGGACATATGATATCTATTATAACCTGGAAGCATGGCCTCCCATGTACGAAGGTTTCCTTGAGCACTTCCCAAATATTCTAATTTTTAAAACAATTTTTGACTATACCTTTATGTAGGTATCACTGTGAGGTGCTGTCCACTGATGGGACATTTGTCACATTACGGTTGGGACACGAGTCACAGTTGGTATATATTTGTATCCAAACTCACAACATATGTGTTGTTGTATTTTGTACGACAATTGTTGTAATAAAATTGTAGTTATTTTCTGTACCATGTATTTGGCGACTCAGAATAAGTTGGGTGAAATGGACTTATTTTGGGGTTGTCACACTAGTACTCTTTCCCCCTCTCTCTCAATTACTCCTGTTCAATTTTGCAAGCTTAGCATGCAATTTTATATTTCTTTTTTTATTCTCTCTATAATCTTCTCATTATATATACCGAAAGCGTCTAAAATTATGGAGAAAAAAAACCTCTAAAACGTCTTATATAATAGGAAGAGGGGAGTAGTATTTATCCCATATAACATATAAATTTTGTGTGACGGTGTTATGGCCGAGTACATTTCTATAATCCAATTTTCTTAATAGAATAAAATAGGGACTAATTATTAAATTAATAATGCTAATATCATCCCATCTAAAATTAAACATACCCTCAAAAGTATTATAGGAGAGAAAAAAGATTGTGAACGTAACTGAATGAAGTCAAACAGATTATAGGGTTATTTACACTTCTTAGTACATTTTTATAAAAAGTTACAATAAAAGTGTATCCAGAAAATATTTACAGAATTAATATATTTTCAATATTTTATTTACAAAATTAGTGCATTTGGTATTAAAAGAGTTAAAAGCAACAACTAACTCCATGTAATTGTCAATGAAGAGATCCTCTCCTTCTTCTTCGTCTTCGTCGTCGGGCTCATCGTCCCTCATACCCAAATTCAATACATCAATCATCGTTAAAAAGTGTCGCGGTCTTTCTCTCTTATCCATCCAAAACAAATGTCTCTCACCAACGTCCCTCCTCCTCGCGAACTCCTCAGCTTGTCCAAACCCCTCCCCCCCAACTGGTGCTCACTTTCCTTCCTCCAATTCGAGACATGAAATCCCTTCAGGGACGAGTTAGTTGTGCAACTCGTCTACTGTAGTCTTGATGGCGCTGCCACTGGCGCTGCCACTGCCGCTGCCGTTATTTACTCTGTAATAGTGCAGTTGGTAGCCAAACATTTATACAAAGATAACCAATTCAATTTTATCGGGTTACCAATTAATTATAAAAATGTTAAGAACAGTTTCCAAGTGTTACCTGAATTTGTTTACTTCAACATGTGCAACCATGAACAGTTTTATTGGGTTCTGTTGTAAGACCCCAACTTATTATAAATAAAATCGAATTTTCTCTATTTATTATTGTGAATAATAAGGTGTTAATTGATATAATACTTTGGTTATGGGTGAAATGTGCAAATTTTGTAAAATAAGCAAGTGGTTATAAAATAATCATTGTTGTCGGGGAAAATTTGTTTGGTCGTGGAATATTTTTTTGTCGGGAATATTCGTACAACGGCGTAGTTATTTGTGGGCCCCATAACGGAATAACTGTCGGATGAAGAAAACGACAAGCTTGAGTTTTTATAAATAACGGCGTAGTTGTTACCGTTAACACTGTTGGAATACCCGGTGGTTAAAATACAGTAATACGCGTAGTTGCACAGTAGCACACGGTATTGTACAGTATTGTTGAATTATTGATTCGTACGTAAGAAAGCACTACTCAATAATTGTTACAATAATTACTGTTCAATATTTTATTTTATTGATTCAATAATTGCTGCGTTGATATTTTATATTATTGTTATTTCAATAATTATCATTGCACAGAATTTCCCATTATCAGATCAATAATTCATATTATTTGAATAATATTATTAGATAACATTATTGGCAATGTCTAGAAAGTTCTGTCAAGGAGAGGTTTGGTCATCTAATTGCGCGCCAGTAAGGAGAAATCCTTATTGGAAAGCCCCCTCTTTCCTGGGAACGGCCTGATTGTCATAATTGTGATTCTGTAATATTATTTGTGAATAATTAATTATTGATTTATATGATAAGGAAATATTTATTTGATGTAGATATAAATGAGGAATTTATTTATTTATGTGGTTATTGGTGGGTGAATATTTACGTCTGCAAAGTTTTGTTTTCAAAGGTGGGCCTCAATCTTTGAATTGGGTGGTTATGCAGAGAAAGAGATGAAATGTTAGGCCAATTATTTCTTGTTGCCTACAGAGATGGTTTTTCAAAGGGTGGCACCCACCCATGTGGAAAATGTATGAAGTTAGGCTAGGCGGAGAAAAATGAGCAAAGTTAGGCAGCAGCACGTGGATTTTTCCTCCGTCCTGCACTATAAATAGAGGGATAACCCTCCTTCCTCAACACACCTTGATAAATCAGAAATTCTTATTCTAAAGTATTGTGAGTATTTTTCTTGAGTATAAGAATATTTTGAGCGAAATTTTTCTGCAAGATTTTCTCATAATAATATCCGATATTCCAGTCAAATCCAGTTTCTACCAAGATAAAGGATATTATTTTATTACTTCTATAATTCCTGAAATGATTAGAAATTTTGCTTCATCTAATATCATTTCATAGGAATATTGGGTCTGAACTTTTTATCAAATTTTAAACTTTTCATGACTGGGTACTGTTCACGGGTACTGTTCACAGTTACTGTTCATGGGTACTGTTCACGGGTACTGTTCACGGGTACTGTTCACAGTTACTGTTCACGAGTACTGTTCACAAATATTTTTTTTTCTTTCCTTCCCGGTTATCTGTTGTGACCCTTATTCTTGAAATGAAATCCATGTTTTGATCTTCATTCTTGAATTTTACTCCACTATAGTTTATTATGGAATATTACTGAACTTGGATAAACTGAAATACGAATCCCTAATATTTGTCCTTCTGTTTCACTGGATTCGTTCTTTAAAATATTTTTCATCATCCTCAGTCCTAAATGATGATATTACTGAATATCTTTGGCCGTAGTGCAAAGATGAATGATTAACTAATGAATATCTTTGGCCCGTAGTGCAAAGATGAACAGGTGTTGAGATGAACATGACCGACTGGTGATACAAATGAATATCTTTGGCCTGTAGTGCAAAGATGAATATTTGATTAAAGATGGTTATTGACTGTTGTTACAGGGATAAAATATTGATGATGGAATTTTAAATCTTAGAAATAGTAGAACTCATTCTCTACTTGACTCTTCTAATGGTTTGCTATTTTCGCTGCAGTTGTTGATCTAAAACTTGTTGTCTATTATATTTTATCAGATTTTTCCTGTTGAAGACTAATGATAATTTGTTGTATATTATCTTAGTCATAATATTCTTTACTGGGCTAATTAAGCTCACCTTTTTCCTTTTTGTTCCATTTTTCTTCCCAGAAGGTGAGAACATAGCAGGAACTAGCCGGGGTATGGAGTAATGATTCAGGATATCATCTTCCCAGGAGATGAGGACTCCTTTTGAGTTTGTATACTCTCTATTAGACTATATTTATATTCAAACTCACAGTATATGTGTTGTCGTATTTTGCACGACAATTGTATTATGAAGTTGTATTTATTTTTGTAACATGTATTTGGCGACTCAGAATGGGTGATGTATACCTATTTTGGGGGCGTCACAGTTTGTATCAGAGCTTAGGGATATGGTCTCTGGCGGAGATCGGGGAATATAACTAGGAGGGGAGAGATGAGTAAATCCTTCACTAGTGTGTCATACCTAAGCTTATTTGTTGGTCAGTCGAAGTATATGGTTAATATGTGATATGTTAATTTATTTAATTAACCCTTATTTTATGGCAGTATTTAAGAATGGTTGCTGAGAACGTTAACAATGGAGTGTATGAGACTGTGGAACAACCTTTAGTCACAAACCAGGAGAACGTACAACAGGAAGGCAATATTCCTCCTGTAAACAACACTACTGAGCAAACGATGAATGATGGAATGTTTAGGAACTTTTTGTAGTTCATGCAAAATCAGACGAGGGAGACTCGTGCACAAAATACGGGTGGAAATGTTAGCAATTCGCGGCTTGTCACAGCCAAGCAGTTCAAAGAGTTGGGACCACCAGAATTTAAGGAAAAGCAGGATCCGATCATGGCGGAAACGTGGGTCAAGCAAATTACCAAGATATTCGATGTCTTGGGATGCACGGAGGAACAGAAAGTTCCATTCGCCACCTTTATGTTTCGCAGTGAGGCAGACTACTGGTGGGAGTCTGTGAAGCGTACCCAACCAGCCGCACTCAACATGTCTTGGGAAACATTTCAGAAACTATTCAAAGACAAGTACTTTCCTGAAAGTATTCGTCATATAAAGGAGGTGGAGTTTATCAGACTAGAACAAAACAACATGACGGTATCCCAGTACGAGGCGAAGTTTGCAGAGTTATCCAGGTTTGCACCTCATTTGGTCGAGAATGAGGAACGAATGACGAGGATGTTTTTGAGAGGTCTAAAGCCCGAGATTCGGCAATATCTTATCTCTCAAAAATTTTCTTTATATTCAGATGTTGTAAACAGGGCTCAATTATTAGAGCGAGATAACGAGTACGTTCAACCGAGGGACCACAACTAGGATCATACCAGTGACAGCAATCATCAGAACAACGATAACCAGCGGAGAAAGAAAAATACGGACAAGAGCGGCAACCACTCTGGTGGTAATCATGGCCATGAGAATAGAAGAAGCGAGTCGGGGGGAGATTTTAAAAAGAGGAGATTCAACAATGACACTGTGAAGACGTCAACACCAGCAGCAACTGATTTTAAGGGAGGAGAACGACCACCGGTCGTATGCTATAAATGTGGAAAAGAGGGACATATCAGCCCAAACTGTCCACAACAGTTCAAGGTATGCTATAATTATGGAAAGGAAGGACATATAGCTCGAGATTGTACTGTAGCGAAACCAAGTCCAGCGGGGATGGTGACTCAAAAGGCTGTCCCAGAAAAGTTAAAGTCAACGGTTCCTGGAAGAGCGTTTGTCGTGACTGATCATAGTGCAAGGAACCCAAACGAGGTGATCACGGGTAAGCTAATCATAAATTCTTGCGAAATTTATACCTTACTAGATACCGGTGCTACCCATTCATTTATTTCTCCTACTTGTGCTCGACGTTTAAACTTGACACCTGAGAAAATGGACTTTGACTTATCTGTAGAGACTCCGTTAGGAGAAACTTTCATCACATCCATTGTTTATAAATCTTGTTTGATCCAAGTTGGCACCATCACCTTACCTATTGACCTTATCTCTTTAAAGATACTTATATTTGACGTGATTTTAGGAATTGATTGGTTAACTACTCATCATACCAAAATTGATTGTTTTCGTAAGGTTGTTAGTTTTCATATTCCTAACCAACCTGTTATTCGAATTCAAGCAACCAAACCATTGAAGTCAAACTCTTTAATATCAAGCCATAAAGTCATTCGTTTATTAAAAAACGGATGTTAAGCTTTTTTAGCCCATGTCACAGACTTGAACAAAAACACGTCAGATTTGAATAATATTTCTATTGTTAGAGAATTTTCTGACGTATTTCTTGAAGAATTTCTTGGCCTACCTCCAGAGTGTGATATTGAATTTTGTATCATCTTTGAATCCGGTACAAAACCAACTTCTAAAATCTCATATCGAATGGCTCCTATTGAATTTCAGGAGTTAAAAACCTAACTGTAGAAGTTTGTACCCGAGCCTTTATCTGGTGACTTTCTTTGTGGAATGCACTGAAGCCAGACTCTCCGTAGGGGACGCCATATTCGTGCGGTAGTAAACTGATAGGTGTCATTGTGACGTACTATCCAAGATTGGGATATGAGTCACAGTTGAGAGCAACGTAAGTCAGTAATCGAAATACGTAGCTTTCTATGCTTAGCTGGTTATTATCGATGATTTTGTGGAAAGATTTTCTCGAATCGCTACTGCATTAACTCAGTTGACTCATAGAGATACAAAATTCGAATGGAGCAAGGAATGTGGGAAGAGCTTCGAAGAACTCAAGGGGAGACTCATTTTGGTACATGTTCTGAGCATATCATCATGGAAAAGCGAACGTGGTAGCTGACGTATTGAGTAAAACATCGTATACGAGTACAAGTGCGATATTTTCAAAGACTCATTTTGTATGATTTATAAATGATAGAGATAGAGTTGAAGACTCTAGGTACCCATGTGATGATATACGAGTAGAATCGACTTTTATTGATAAAGTTAAAATCGCTCAAGCTACACACCGGAGCTGATGAATATGAAGAAGGAGATGCAAGAAGTTGTTATTCCAAAAGCGAGAATTGGCGATGTGAGAAAAGCTCAAACCTTCGATTTGTTAGTCCATTTGAAATCCTCGATCGAGTAGGAACTGTGGCCTATAGACTCATTTTACCGCCAAGTATGACGCGTGTTCATAACGTTTTTCACGTATCGAAGTTACGAAATTATGTGGACGACCTGAACCACGTCATTGAGTTAGAACCGGATGAGATAGCCGAAGACTTAACGTATGAGGAGGTACCTGTCAAGATTTTGGATAGGAAGGAGCATGTCCTACGCACGAAGGTTATACCACAAGTTAAGGTTTTGTGGAGGAACCATGCTATTGAAGAAATAACCTGGGAGTTGGAATCGAAAATGAAAGCAAGGTACCCTCACCTGTTCGAAACACCAGGTACGTACGTCAATTTCGAGAACGAAATTTCATAAGGAGGGGAGGTTGTAAGACCCTAACTTATTATAAATAAAATCAAATTTTTCTCTATTTATTATTGTGAATAATAAGGTGTTAATTGATATAATACTTTGGTTATGGGTGAAATGTGCAAATTTTACAAAATAAGCAAGTGGTTATAAAATAATCATTGTTGTCGGGGAATATTCGTTTGGTCGTGGAATATTCTTTTTATCGGGAATATCCGTACGACGGTGTAGTCATTTGTGGGCTCCATAACGGAATAACTGTCGGATGAAAAAAATGATAAGCTTGAGTTTTTATAAATAACGGCGTAGTTGTTACCGTTAACACTGTTGGAATACCCGGTGGTTAAAATACAGTAATACGCGTAGTTGCACAGTAGCACACGGTATTGCACAGTATTGTTGAATTATTGATTCGTACGTAAGAAGGTACTACTCAATAATTGTTACAGTAATTACTGTTCAATATTTTATTTTATAGATTCAATAATTGCTGTGTTGATATTTTATATTATTGTTGTTTCAATAATTATCATTGCACAGTATTTCCCATTATCAGATCAATAATTCATATTATTTGAATAATATTATTAGATAACATTATTGGCAATGTCTAGAAAGTTCTGTCAAGGAGAGGTTTGGTCATCTAATTGCGCACCAGTAAGGAGAAATCCTTATTAGAAAGCCCCCCTCTTTCCTGGGAACGGCCTGGTTATCATAATTGTGATTCTGTAATATTATTTGTGAATAATTAATTATTGATTTATATGATAAGAAAATATTTATTTGATGTGAATATAAATAAGGGATTTATTTATTTACGTGGTTATTAATGAAGGAATTTTAGCATGAAATTATTGTTGAAAGTTTGGCATATTTTTGTGGAATTATAATTTCTGATAATATATTCATTCACATACATTATTATAATATATTATAATTGTTTAATAATAACATTATTATAATATATAAGCATGTGTTTATTTAGAACGGAAGTAAACAAAATGCTTATGAATACTTGTTTTCAAAAAGTAGTTTAGATCATTACTTTGATTGGTGGAATTGGTGGGTGAATATTTAGGTCTGCAAAGTTTTGTTTTCAAAGGTGGGCCTCAATCTTTGAATTGGGTGGTTATGCAGAGAAAGAGATGAAATGTTAGGCCAATTATTTCTTGTTGTCTGCAGAGATGGTTTTTCAAAGGGTGGCACCCACCCATGTGAAAAATGTATGAAGTTAGGCTAGGCGGAGAAAAATGAGCAAAGTTAGGCAGCAGCGCGTGGATTTTTCCTCCGTCCTGCACTATAAATAGAGGGATAACCCTCCTTCCTCAACACACCTTGATAAATCAGAAATTCTTATTCTAAAGTATTGTGAGTATTTTTCTTGAGTATAAGAATATTTTGAGCGAAATTTTTCTGCAAGATTTTCTCAGAATAATATCCGATATTCCAGTCAAATCTAGTTTCTACCAAGGTAAAGGATATTATTTTATTGCTTCTATAATTCCTGAAATGATTAAAAATTTTGCTTCATCTAATATCATTTCATAGGAATATTGGGTCTGAACTTTTTATCAAATTTGGAACTTTTCATGACTGGGTACTGTTCACGGGTACTGTTCACAGTTACTGTTCATGGATACTATTCACGGGTACTGTTCACAGGTACTATTCATGGGTACTGTTCACGGGTACTGTTTATGGGTACTGTTCACAGTTACTGTTCACGAGTACTGTTCACAAATATTTTTTTTTCTTTCCTTCCCGGTTATCTGTTGTGACCCTTATTCTTGAAATGAAATCCATGTTTTGATCTTCATTCTTGAATTTTACTCCACTATAGTTTATTATAGAGTATTATTGAACTTGGATAAACTGAAATACGAATCCCTAATATTTGTCCTTCTGTTTCACTGGATTCGTTCTTTAAAATATTTTTCATCATCCTCAGTCCTAAATGATGATATTACTGAATATCTTTGGCCATAGTGCAAAGATGAATGATTAACTGATAAATATCTTTGGCCCGTAGTGGAAAGATGAACATGTGTTGAGATGAACATGACCGACTGGTGATATAAATGAATATCTTTGGCCTGTAGTGCAAAGATGAATATTTGATTAAAGATGGTTATTGACTATTGTTACAGGGATAAAATATTGATGATGGACTTTTAAATCTTAGAAGATAGTAGAACTCATTCTCTACTTGACTCTTCTAATGGTTTGATGTTTCCGCTGCAGTTGTTGATCTAAAACTTGTTGTCTATTATATTTTATCAGATTTTTCCTGTTGAAGACTAATGATAATTTGTTGTATATTATCTTAGTCATAATATTCTTTACTGGGCTAGTTGAGCTCACCCTTTTTCTTTTTGTTCCATTTTTCTTCCCAGGAGGTGAGAACATAGCAGGAACTAGCCGGGGTATGGAGTAATGATTCAGGATAGATGTATTAGTAGTCCTCACTATTTTGTAAAATAGTGTATCAATAATTGTAATGAGGACTCCTTTTGAGTTTGTATGCTCTCTATTAGACTATATTTGTATTCAAACTCACAGTATATGTGTTGTCGTATTTTGCACGACAATTGTATTATGAAGTTGTATTTATTTCTGTACCATGTATTTGGCGACTCAGAATGGGTGATGTATACCTATTTTGGGGGCGTCACATCTGTAATGGTCGTCGTCGGTACATTTTTTTTCATAGTACAGTTGATAGTCAAACCTTCATACAAAGGTAACCAATTCAGTTTTATTGGGTTCTGTAATGGTAACCGTCAGTACATTTTTTTTTCCATAGTGCAGTTGGTAGTCAAAATATCATACAAATGTAACCAATTTAGCTTTATTGAGTTACCAATTAATTATAAAAAATTTAAGAACAGTTTTCAAGTGTTACCTGAATTTGTTTTCTTCAACATGTACAACCATGATGGGATCAGAGAGTAGTCGTGTAGATTTTCTCTGACTTTTTCCAATGCTTTCTCTTTTGATCTCCATGCTTTTTGGTAAGTGTTATGTGGTTATTGTGTTACACTCTTTTAATAATTATTTTGTAGATGGATTAATCTTATAATTACTTTCTAATTTTTGTATAGTAGTGTAAAGATCCCATTATATATTCACTGACCATCAGAACAATTGCACCTCACAACATGGTCATGAGCATTTGTTATGTAAGTTGGCCTAAGGTACTTTTAATTTATACAAATTATGTTGAAAAAATATAATAATAACATAATAAAAGTATTTAAGTAGTAAAAATTTTGATTTCAATTTTTTTTTGAAAGATGTTAAAGTAGTTTTATAAACGTGTTTGTTATTTATAGTTACTTAAAATTTATCATTAACATCTCTTTGGTTTATTCAATAGACAAATTTTATAAATTAGAAAATAATCTAACAATCACTCACAATTTCAAAGACAAGTATTAAAAACAATATGAATAAAAATCAGAAAGTGAAAATGCAATGCATGCATTAGTATTGGTGTCTTTTGGGTTATGAACCAATACATAAAATAAATAAGGCTAAATTCACAAGAAATAGGTGAAATAATAAGTTTCTATTAACCACATTCCTTTAGTATAAATTTAAACACTTATCATTCACATTACAATTTCGAAGCAGGCTTGTTCAACGAGGTTGGGCACATTTTTGGCCATGCGCCAAATCTTGGTTTCATGAGAGCTTTAAAGAATTTGCTTAAGTTCTCATAAAGGCGACCCCACCTTTACTCTCACATAGGACTTAGCAAAAAACGGGTATAACTGAATATTCGAACCAAACCGAAATAATTTAACCAAAATTTCTTAATAATTCAGGTATTTTTTACAATTCGGTTTTATCCGAATTTTTTTCTAGTTTACGGGTTCGGGTTTCAGTTTTGTATTATTCAGTCTACCCGAATACCGAATAATTTCTTAAATAAATTAAGCCTTTATCTTATCTCATTAGTCATTATCGAATAACGCTTCGCTCCTTAGTCCTTACTCTCTCTGTCTCTCATCTTTATCTCTTATCTCATGCTCTCAACTCAGATATGATCTAGAACTCACATGTCATCACTCTCAGTCTCGATCTCGATCTCTCATCTCTCATATAAAACCGACTCGATCTCCATCTCCATTCTCCCTCCTCTTCGTTTAAAGAAAATATCATCTCCTTCAATCAAATGGGTGACATCATCTGTCCCAAAATAACAGCCCCTTTTCTCCCTCCATAACCATAAAATTACACCCATCTCTACTTTTGTTTGTACCTGAGGTGAAGGAACCCAATCAGCCTCTGTCATACCCATACTCGTGAAGGAATCCCAATCAGCCCCAATCAAATGGTGCCATCATCTGTCCCAAAATCCTCTGTTTGTTTCTTCAAGTCGAAGACCCAGACTCCAGCGGAGCTCGTCGACCGAACCATCGAGACTAACCAAACCAAGCGCCTCGAAAAGATAGGGTCATGTATTGTGACGCCCCCAAAACAGGTATACATCACCCATTCTGAGTCGCCAAATGCATAGTACAAAAACAAATACAACCTCAGTAATACAATTGTCGTGCAAAATACGACAACACATATACTGTGAGTTTGAATACAAATAGAAAGTATAAAAATTCAAAAGGAGTCCTCATTACAATTATTGATACACTATTTTACAAAAATAGTGAGGACTGCTAAACAACTTTCTAAAACCGTCACTCCATACCCCGGCTAGTTCCTGCTATACTATCTCCTCCTGAGAAAAAAATAGAACAAAAAGGGTGAGCTCAACTAGCCCAGTAAGGAATATTATGACTAAGATAATATACAATAAATTATCGTTAGTCTTCAACAGGGAAAATCTGATAAAATATAATAGACAACAAGTTTTAGATCAACAACTGCAGCGGAAACAGCAATCTATTAGAAGAGTCAAGTAGAGAAAGAATTCTACTATCTTCTAAGATTTAAAAGTCCATCATCAATATTTTATCCCTGTAACATCAATCAATAAACATCTTGAATCAAATATTCATCTTTGCACTACAAGCCAAAGATATTCATTTGTATCACCAGTTGGTCATGTTCATCTCAACACCTGTTCATCTTTGCACTACAGCCCAAAGATATTCATCAGGTAATCATACATCTTTGCACTACAGGCCAAAGATATTCAATAGTATCATCATTTAGGACTGAGGATGATGAAAAATATTTTAACGAAAACGAATCCAGTGAGATAAAAGAAAAAATATTAGGGATTCGTATTACAGTTTATCCAAGTTCCCTAATACTCCATAATAACTAATTTTGAAGCAGAATTCAAAAATAATGATCAAAACATGGATACAATCAAAGATAGTAACCATAATAAACAACTTGGACAAAAAGAAGAAAATTTCATTTTTCGGTGAATAGTGTCGTATTCGTGAATAGTGTCGTATTCGTGAATAGTGTCGTATACGTGAATAGTAACGTATACGTGAATAGTAACCCCGACACAAAAAGTTTCAAATTTGATAAAAAGTTTATACCAACATTTCGGTATAATGATATTGAAGAAAATATCATTTTAAGAAGAATATAACACCCCTTACCTCAAAATAGCAGTACTTCTGATCGGAATATCGGTATAAGGCTGAAAGAAACTTGCACTGATGAATAGAAACTCACAAAGTATCTAAATACTCACAAAATACACTCAATAATCTAGAGAGAGAAAGAGAGAAAACTTGTTTCTGGTGTGATTTTCAATTCTAACTTAGCCCTCTATTTATAAGAAAATATTAGCACGCCGAAGCAGACTTAACCTGCAACCTGATGGCTTTACCTACTACTATTCCCACCCACCACATTTGAATAAAAATCTCAGCACATTCAACTAAAAGTGGAGCCCACTAATTTTAGAATTTTCCACCAAAATGATAAATTTTGAAACTTCAACAATTTCTGAACCAGTCATCTCTTAAAATTCATAACAAATCATACGTTTATTTTTAACGGTTCAAAATTTGTGGATATATGCTCAACTTATATATGTATAACATATCCAAAAATCACAACGATCCAACGGTCGGATTAAAAATTATAACCCCCGCAATATATCTCAAAAACCCTGATTGATTTTTAATACCTCCATTCCGACAAAAATACTGATAAAACACCTCAACATTAACTCCTTCATTTTTAACCACAAAATATATCCAACATTTATATTCACATAAAATAAATATTTCCTTATCATATGAATCAATAATTAATTATTCACAATTAATATTACAGAATCACATTTATGACAACCAGGTCGTTCCCAAGAAAGAGGGGGTTTTCCAATAAGGATTTCTCCTTACTGGCGCGCAATTAGGTGACCAAACCACTCCTTAGACAGAAATTTCTAGACATTGCCAATAATGCTATCTAATAATATTATTCAAATAATATGAATTATTGATCTGATAATGGAAAATACTGTGCAGTGCCAATTATTGAAACAACAATAATATAAAATATCAATGCAGTAATTATTGAATCAATAAAATAAAATATTAAACAGTAACTACTGTAACAATTATTGAGTAGTGTCTTCCTTCGTAAGAATCAATAATTCAAAAATATTGTGCAATCCGTGTGCTACTGTGCAACCACGCGTATTATTGTATTTTAACCACTGGGTATTCCAACAGTGTTAACGGTAACAACTACGTCGTTATTTATAAAAACTCAATTTTTGTCGTTATCTTCATCCAACCGTTTTCCGTTATGGGTCTCACAAATAGCTGCGCCGTCGTACGAATATTTTCCGACAGAAAGAATATTCCACGACCAAACGAATATTCCCCGACAAAATGAATATTTTATAACCACTTGTTTATTTTACAAAATTTGCACATTTCATTCATAAATAAAATATTATATCAAATTAACACCTTATTATTCACAATAATAATTAGAGAAAATTTAATTTTATTCATTAATAAGTTGGGGTCTTACAGTATTGTTAATTTTAGTTATGTATTATTATTATATTATGTATGAAGCCTTCTGTTGTTGTGTGTAATTGTGTTGACTCGTGACTGAATCATATTTTCTTAATTTCGGTTATTATGCCGAATAGTAAATTTGGTACTTCGGTAATTCGATTAATGGATAATTCGGTTACTTGTTCATATACCAAAAGTACACAAATTTTGATTTTCGGTTATAATCGAATAGTCTATTCGGTTCGGTTATAACTGAATTCTCAGTCCTAATCTCACATAATTATTTTTCATCAAATGTGTTTTGTAGCTTACCACACTTAGGACTGATCATTTGGTTATACTCAAACCGAATAGGCTATTCGGTTATAACCGAAAATCAAAATTTATACAATTTTAGTATCCGAACAAATAATCGAATTACCCATTAACCGAATTACCGAATTAACGAATTACTGAATTTACTATTCGATTGTTCGGGTAATAACTAAAATTAAGAAATAGAGAGTCTGATTTTTTTTCTGATTAGCTCGTGTAGATTTTTTGGAGTACGAGGGCTGTAAATTTCTATTGTGCCTGCTTGCTTCACATTGTTAAATTGTGACCAATTTGAATCATGATGGCCATTTCTAATATTTAGGAATGAAGGCATGTTCCCATTTGAGTAAGCATCCCATCCCATAGCCTATCCTTTGCTTTCCTAACTGCAAGTTTTTCCCTAAACTGGGAACGATTCGAGTTAAAATCCTACCCAAAAAGCATAACACTCCTCATCTGATCCCCCAAACAGTGAATGCAATTTCTGAAGCACCTTCTTCCTCATTCTCTGTTGGGTCTCATCTTCAAGCCGAAGATTGAGAACTCGGGTAACTTTAGATTCATCCCCCTCCTTTAGCTCCCTTCAAGACCCATCTCCCCACCCTAGAACCAAATCACCAGACTTTGATCGCGAAATTTGAGGGCTGAGAGTATCGAGATAGATGAAATCTGATAGATCGATCGATTTAGGTTTTGGTAGATGAGATATGAGAGTTCGATTTGGATTTTGAGTAGTGAGAAAGACAAAATGGGTGAGGGACAATCGAGAGTGAGATTTAAGAATTGAGATGAGGCTTGTAGTGACAGTCGAGGGTGAGATCTGATAATTGAAATGAGGCTTGCAGTTTTAATTTATAAACCTTAATTTTTTTTATTTCTAATTCGAGTATTCGATTAACCGAATAACCCAAAATTGAAAACCAAACCTGAACCCGAAAATTGAAAATAAAATCATATATAACCGAATTACAAAAAATACATGAATAACTGAAAAAATTCTGTTAAAAAAATTCGGTTTAGTTCGGTAATTCGGTTTTATCCGTTTTTTGCTCATTCTTAACCACAATATCTAATATGGACTATGAAAACATTAAGAGCTTAAAGTTCAATCCTCATTCGCTACAAATACACTATCATACACCATAGGAATGAACATAAAATATATAAATTAGATAGTGCCACAGCAATCAACCCGTGACTTGTTATTACCCATATGAACCTAATTCTTGGAATCTTCATTCACATAAGTTGAGTTACTATCATTGTTGATCTTTGTTTTAGGCATAACTCACATCCCCCTCGATGTAATCTCTATCAACCTTTTGTTAAGTGGTTTGGTCAAAAGGTCGGCTAAATTCATTTTCGAGTCTCTATCAACCTTTTGTTAAGTCGTTTGGTCAAAAGGTCGGCTAAATTCATTTTTGACCTTACTCTAGAGATATCACACCATCATTAAGCAGCTGCCGAATATTTTTATGCTTTAAGCGAATATGCATATTCTTGTCATTATGAGTTTGATTTAAAACTCAACATATTGCGGTTTGGCAATCACAACGCATAGACACAGATGGAACTGGTCTATTTGTGACGCCCCCAAAATAGGTCCAATCCATCCAACCCATTCTGAGTCGCCAAATACATGGTACAGAAAATAACTACAACTTTATTATTACAATTGTCGTGCAAAATACGACAACACATATACTGTGAGTTTAAATACAAATATTGTCATCTAGACAGTATTCATACTCAATTAAGAACTCATTATACTTATTGATACACTATTTTACAAAATAGTGAGGACTACTAAAACAACTGTCTTGAACCATCATTCCACACCCCGACTAGTACTCGCTACATTCTCGCCTCCTGAGAAGAAAATTGGAACAACAAGGAAAAGGGTGAGCTCAACTAGCCCAGTAAAGAATATTATGACTAAGATAATATACAACAAATTATCGTTAGTCTTCAACAGGGAAAAATTTAATATAATACAATAGACAACAAGTTTTAAATCAATATTCGCAGCGGAAACAGCAAACCATTAGAAGAGTCAAGTAGAGAATGAGTTCTACTATCTTCTAAGATTTAAAAGTCCATCATTAATATTTTATCCCTGTAACAACAATCAATAACCATCTTTAATCAAATATTCATCTTTGCACTACAGGCCAAAGATATTCATTTGTATCACCAGTCGATCATGTTCATCTCAACACCTGTTCATCTTTGCACTACGGGCCAAAGATATTCATCAGAAATCATCAATCATTGCACTACAGGCCAAAGATATTCATCAGAAATCATCAATCTTTTCACTACAGGCCAAAGATATTCAATTATATCATCATTTAGGACTGAGGATGATGAAAAATATTTTAAAGGAAACGAATCCAGTGAAGCAAAAGAACAAATATTAGGGATTCGTATTACAGTTTATCCATGTCCAAAAATACCTCATAAACAATCATAGTGGAGTAAAATTCAAGAATGATCAAAACATGGATACAATCAAAGCTAGTATCCAGAATAGATATTTTAGACGAAAAGAAGAAAATTTTATTTTTCGGTGAATAGTAACTCGTGAATAGTAACTCATGAATAGTAACTCGTGAATAGTAACTCATGAATAGTAACCCCGACATGAAAAGTTTCAAATTTGATAAAAATTCAGATCAATACTTCGACATAATGATATTGAAGAAAATAATATCATTTAAGAAGAAATAACATCCCTTACCTCGGAAAAACGGTACTTCTGACTAGAATACTAGATATAGTGCTGAAGGAAACTTGCACCGTATAGCAACACTTAAAGTATCAAATACTCACAAGAATACGCTCGATATAGAGAGAGAAATAGAGAGAAACTTGTGTTTCTGGTGTGATTTTCAATTCTAACCTAAGCACCCTATTTATAGAAAAATGCTTAGAACACCAAAGCAGAAAATTTAATAAAATAATAATATATTTATATAATTGTCAAGCCCACCTCTTGAATCTGAATTTTAGCAATTCACACATGCTAACCTTCTAGAAAAAGTAAGAAAAAACGTTTTTCTCAAAATAATTAACTTAAACTCCCAAAAATCAATTATTTCAGAACTTCGGAACTTCAATAATTCATAATAAATAGTCTTTGATCAGAAAATTCGAATCTCATATATTTTTATAGGAAATTCAATTCTCTACAACTTTGCAGAAGAAATTTTTTCCAAATTCCAAACAGAAATTGACCGAAATCCACAAACGGGCGATTTTACAGTCAATAATAAATTTTCGGTCAAGAATTGTGTCCACCAACACACAAAACATGTGTTAATCATTTAATCCAACAAAAATACTTTTCCTCCTCATTTATTCATATATCCCACATTCATTGTAAAAATATCACCATTAATATATTATTAAAATAATATATTTAAATAAATTATTTTATCAGAAAAAGATAAAATATTAATTTTCAATAATTGTCACATTAAAAATTTTCTCCATCAATATCCACATAAAATCAATATTTTTCTCATCATATAAATCAATAATTAATTATTCATAAATAATATTACAGAATCACAGTACTGGCAACCAAGCCGTTCCCAGGAAAGAGGGGGCTTTCCAATAAGGATCTCTCCTTACTGGCGCGCAATTAGATGACCAAACCTCTCCTTAGACAGAACTTTCTAGACATTGCCAATAATGTTATCTAATAATATTATTCAGATAATATGAATTATTGTTTCGATAATAGAAAATACTGTGTAGTGACAATTATTAAAACAACAGTAATATAAAATATCAACGCAACAATTATTGAATCAATAAAATATAATATTAAATAGTAATTACTGTAACAATTATTGAATAGTGCCTTCTTACGTAAGAATCAATAATTGGTGCAATACCGTGTGCTACTGTGCAACAACGCGTATTACTGTGTTTTAACCACCGGGTATTCCAACAGTATTAACGGTAACAACTATGCCGTTATTTATAAACCACTTATTTTTGTCATTTTCTTCATCCAATCGCTTTCTGTTATGGGGCTCACACAAGACTGCGCCGTCGTACGAATATTCTCCGACAGTAAGAATATTCCATGACCAAGCGAATATTCCCCGACAACAATGAATATTTTATAACCACTTGCTTATTTAAAATATTTGCGCATTTTACCCATAACTAACCACATTAATCAAATTAACCCTTACTATTTCAGAATAATAAATAGAGGAAATTAAATTTTATTTATTAATAATTTGGGGTCTTACAACCTCCCCTCCTTATGAAATTTCGTCCTCGAAATTGACATACGTACCTGGTGTTTCGAAAAGATGAGGATACCTCGCTTTCATTTCCGTTTCCAACTCCCAGGTTATTTCCTCAATAGCATGGTTTCTCCACAAAACTTTAACTTGTGGTAAGACCTTCGTGCGTAGGACATGCTCCTTCCTATCCAAGATCTTGACAGGTACCTCTTCGTACGTTAAGTCTTCAGCTATCTCGTTTGGTTCTAACTCAATAACGTGGTTCGGGTCGTCCACATATTTACGTTACATCGATACGTAAATAACGTTATGAACACGTGACATACTTAGCGTTAAGGCGAGTCTATAGGCCACAGTTCCTACTCGATCGAGGATTTCAAATAAATTGAAAGCTTGAGCTTTCTTCTCTTCATCGACTCTTACTTCTAGAATAACACATTCTTGCACCTTCTTCTTTATATTCATCAGCTCCAGGTCTGTAGCTTGAGTGGCTTTAACGTTATCGATTAAAGTCGATTTTACTCGTATATCATCACGTGGTTCCCTAGAGTCATTAACTCTATCTCTATCATTTATAAATTATACAAAATAGGTCTTTGTGTTCAACAATATCGCACTCGTACTCGCATACCATCAATGCGTCAGCTACCACGTTTACTTTTCTAGGATAGTATTGGATGGTGTGATCGAAATCTTTCAACAGCTCGAGCCAACGTCGGTGTCGCATGTTGAATTCTTGGAAGCTCTTCTCGCATTCCTCGGTCCATTCGAAGTTTGTATCTTTTCGAGTCAGCTGAGTTAACGGAGTAGCGATTCGAGAAATCCTTCCACGAATCTCCGATAGTAACCAGCTAAGCCTAGAAAGCTACGTATTTCGATTACTGACTTAGGTTTGCTCTCAACTGTGACTCATATCCCAATCTTGGATAACACGTCACAATGACACCTATCAGTTTACTACTGCATGAATATGGCGTCCCCTACGGAGAGTCTGACTTCGGTGCATTCCACAAAGGAAGTCACCAGATAGAGGCTCGGGTACAAACTTCTACAGTTAGGTTTTTAACTCCTGAAGTTCAATAGGAGCCATTCGATATGAGATTTTAGAAATGGGTTTTGTACCGGGTTCAAAGTCGATACAAAATTTAATATCACGCTTTGAGAGTAAGCCAAGAAATTCTTCAGGAAATACGTCAGGAAACAAACAACAGAAATATCACTCAAATCTGACGTATTTTTGTTCAAGTCCATGACATGGGCTAAGAAAGCTTGACATCCGTTTTTCAATAAACGAATGACTTTACGGCTTGATATGAAAGAGTTTGACTTCAATGGTTTGGTTGCTTGAATTTGAATAACAGGTTGCTTAGGAATATGAAAACTAACAACCTTACGAAAGCAATCAATTTTGGCATGATGAGTAGTTAACCAATCAATTCCTAAAATCACATCAAAAGCAAGTATCTTTAAAGAGATAAGATCAACAGGTAATGTGATGGTGCCAACTTGGATCAAACAAGATTTATAAACAGTGGATGTAACGAAAGTTTCTCCTAACGGAGTTTCAACAGATAAGTCAAAGTCTAATTTCTCCGGAGTCAAGTTTAAACGTTGAGCACAAGCAGGAGAAATAAATAAATGGGTAGAACCGGTATCTAATAAGGTATAGACTTCGCAAAAATTTATAATTAACTAACCCGTGCTAACTTCGTTCGGGTTCCTCGCATTCTGACCAGTCACGAAAAACGCTCTTCCAGGAACCGTTGACTTTGACTTTTCTGGGACAACTTTTTGAGTCACCACCCCCCGTTGGACTTGGTTTCGCTATAGTGCAATCACGAGCGATATGTCCTTCCTTTCCACAGTTATAACATACCTTAAACTGTTGTGGGCAGTTTGGGCTGATATGTCCTTCTTTTCCGCACTTATAGCATATAATCGGTGGTCGTTCTCCTCCCTTGGAACCAGTTGCTGCTGGTGCTGACGTCTTCGTATTATCATTGTTGAATCTCCTCTTTTTAAAATCTCCTCCCAACTCGCTTCTTCTATATTCATGGCCACGATTACCACCAGAGTGGTTGCCGTTCTTGTCCGTATTCTTCTTTCTCCGCTGGTTATCGTTGTTCTGATGACTGCTGTCACCGGTATAATCCTGGTTGTGGTCCCTCGATTGACCATACTCGCTATCTCGCTCTAATAATAGAGCCCTGTTGACAACATCTGAATAGAAAAAAAAATTATGAGAAATGAGATATTGACGTATGCCGGGTTTCAAACCTCTCAGAAACATCCGCGTCATACGTTCCTCATTCTCTACCAAATGAGGTGCAAACCTGGACAACTCTGTAAATTTCGCCTCGTATTGGGACACCGTCATGTTATTCTGCTCCAGTCTAATAAACTCTACCTCCTTCATATGACGAATACTTTCAGGAAAGTACTTGTCATTGAATAGTCTCATTTACTCCACTGTTAACATTCTCAGTCGACATTCTCAAATACTGCCATAAAACAAGGGTTAATTTAACAAATTAACAAATCACATAATATCCCTATATTATGACCGACCAACAAATAAGCTTAGGTAGGACACACTAGCGAAGAATTTACTCGTCTCTCCCCTCCTAGTCCTATTCTCCGATCTCCTCCAGAGATCATATCCCTAAGCTCTGATACCAACTGTGACGCCCCCAAAATAGGTCCAATCCATCCAACCCATTCTGAGTCGCCAAATACATGGTACAGAAAATAACTACAACTTTATTATTACAATTGTCATGCAAAATACGACAACACATATACTGTGAGTTTAAATATAAATATTGTCATCTAGACAGTATTCATACTCAATTAAGAACTCATTATACTTATTGATACACTATTTTACAAAATAGTGAGGACTACTAAAACAACTGTCTTGAACCATCATTCCACACCCCGACTAGTACTCGCTACATTCTCGCCTCCTGAGAAGAAAATTGGAACAACAAGGAAAAGGGTGAGCTCAACTAGCCCAGTAAAGAATATTATGACTAAGATAATATACAACAAATTATCGTTAGTCTTCAACAGGAAAAAATTTAATAGAATACAATAGACAACAAGTTTTAAATTAATATTCGCAGCGGAAACAGCAAACCATTAGAAGAGTCAAGTAGAGAATGAGTTCTACTATCTTCTAAGATTTAAAAGTTCATCATCAATATTTTATCCCTGTAACAACAATCAATAACCATCTTTAATCAAATATTCATCTTTGCACTACAGGCCAAAGATATTCATTTGTATCACCAGTCGATCATGTTCATCTCAACACCTGTTCATCTTTGCACTACGGGCCAAAGATATTCATCAGAAATCATCAATCATTGCACTACAGGCCAAAGATATTCATCAGAAATCATCAATCTTTTCACTACAGGCCAAAGATATTCAATTATATCATCATTTAGGACTGAGGATGATGAAAAATATTTTAAAGGAAACGAATCCAGTGAAGCAAAAGAACAAATATTAGGGATTCGTATTACAGTTTATCCATGTCCAAAAATACCTCATAAACAATCATAGTGGAGTAAAATTCAAGAATGATCAAAACATGGATACAATCAAAGCTAGTATCCAGAATAGATATTTTAGACGAAAAGAAGAAAATTTTATTTTTCGGTGAATAGTAACTCGTGAATAGTAACTCATGAATAGTAACTCGTGAATAGTAACTCATGAATAGTAACCCCGACATGAAAAGTTTCAAATTTGATAAAAATTCAGATCAATACTTCGACATAATGATATTGAAGAAAATAATATCATTTAAGAAGAAATAACATCCCTTACCTCGGAAAAACGGTACTTCTGACTAGAATACTAGATATAGTGCTGAAGGAAACTTGCACCGTATAGCAACACTTAAAGTATCAAATACTCACAAGAATACGCTCGATATAGAGAGAGAAATAGAGAGAAACTTGTGTTTCTGGTGTGATTTTCAATTCTAACCTAAGCACCCTATTTATAGAAAAATGCTTAGAACACCAAAGCAGAAAATTTAATAAAATAATAATATATTTATATAATTGTCAAGCCCACCTCTTGAATCTGAATTTCAGCAATTCACACATGCTAACCTTCTAGAAAAAGTAAGAAAAAACGTTTTTCTCAAAATAATTAACTTAAACTCCCAAAAATCAATTATTTCAGAACTTCGGAACTTCAATAATTCATAATAAATAGTCCTTTGATCAGAAAATTCGAATCTCATATATTTTTATAGGAAATTCAATTCTCTACAACTTTGCAGAAGAAAGTTTTTCCAAATTCCAAACAGAAATTGACCGAAATCCACAAACGGGCGATTTTACAGTCAATAATAAATTTTCGGTCAAGAATTGTGTCCACCAACACACAAAACATGTGTTAATCATTTAATCCAACAAAAATACTTTTCCTCCTCATTTATTCATATATCCCACATTCATTGTAAAAATATCACCATTAATATATTATTAAAATAATATATTTAAATGAATTATTTTATCAGAAAAAGATAAAATATTAATTTTCAACAATTGTCATATTAAAAATTTTCTCCATCAATATCCACATAAAATCAATATTTTCCTCATCATATAAATCAATAATTAATTATTCATAAATAATATTACAGAATCACAGTACTGGCAACCAAGCCGTTCCCAGGAAAGAGGGGGCTTTCCAATAAGGATCTCTCCTTACTGGCGCGCAATTAGATGACCAAACCTCTCCTTAGACAGAACTTTCTAGACATTGCCAATAATGTTATCTAATAATATTATTCAGATAATATGAATTATTGTTTCGATAATAGAAAATAATGTGTAGTGACAATTATTAAAACAACAGTAATATAAAATATCAACGCAACAATTATTGAATCAATAAAATATAATATTAAACAGTAATTACTGTAACAATTATTGAATAGTGTCTTCTTGTGACAACCCCAAAATAGGTCCATTCCATCCAACCTATTCTGAGTCGCCAAATACATGGTACAGAAAATAACTACAACTTTATTACAACAATTGTCGTGCAAAATACAACAACACATATGCTGTGAGTTTGGATATAAATATATACCAAATGTGACTCATGTTCCAACCGTGGACATCACCTCACAATGACACCTTACATAAAGGTATAGTCAAAAATTGTTTTAGAAATTAGAATCTTTGGGAAGTGCTTAAGGAAACCTTCGTACATGGGAGGCCACGCGTCTAGGTTATGATAGATATCATATGGCCACAGAATTATCCTTGGTTGACCCAATAGACCCCAAAGAAAAATGAGAAGGTTACTATCATATTCTTCCCAATGGTGAGTCTTCTCTTGACTTATCATTATCTCCACTGTATCTAACTGAGAATTATACTTTAAACAAACACCAAGATTATATAGGTAGTGCTCGTATATATACTCAGCAAGTGGATGAGCACAATCATGTCTTATGATGACACGAGGTTGTATGTCGTTAGACATCTTGTATTATAGTGGCAAAACACCCTTCCAACGTTGGGTTCGCCTCACCCTATTTTCTTCACCAAATATAACTACTAAATGATGACCACCGTTCTATTCCCTTGTTACCCCCGCTTGACCCAGCTACACTCTTATTACCTGAAAGGAATTATGAAGCAAAAGGGTGAGCACAACTAGCTCAGTAAAGAATATCATGACTAAAGATAATTCAATTATCAATAGCCTTCATCAACAATAAATCAGAGATTTAGAACATATGGTAAATGATAAAAAATTTCAACCATAGTTGCAGCGGAACGTGCAATCCATTAGAAGAGTCAAATAGACCATAAAATCTATTATCTTCTCCATGTTAAAAATCCATCAACAATGTTTTATCCCTGTAACATCAATCAACAGTTCTGGTCCACAATCATATAAATAACTCATAATCATAATTGTGATTCTAAATTCCTCTTCGCATCCAGGACGAAGATAATTTTCATCACATGTCTATACCTGAAACATCAAAGATCATGGTTATACCAAATCACAGTTCCTGTTCATAATCATACTAATAAATTCATCTTTGCACTACGGGCCAAAGATATTCATCAACAAACCATCTTTGCACTACAGGCCAAAGATATTCATCAACAGACCATCTTTGAACTACAGGCCAAAGATATTCAACAACAGTTCATCTTTGCACTACAGGCCAAAGATATTCATCAACAATTCATATTTGCACTACAGGCCAAATATATTCATATCTCAAAGAAATATATAATCATTTCAGAATTTATATAAACAATAATTATAACCATGTTGATCAATTCACCTTTGCACTTAAGCTTAAGATATTCAATTATAAATTCAATGGTCATGATCATACCAGTCACAATTCAACTTTGCACTACAGGCCAAAGAGAACCCTAGTCACGATCATACCAATAATCTACCCATCTTTACACTCCAGTGAAAGAGAATTTCAACATCAGGGTTATAAAAATGTTATATATGATGATAAAAATAATATGATCAACATATAGTTTTAATCTCAAGAGTAATATTCGTAACTCGTGAATAGTAACCCCGACACAAAAGATAGAAATTCTACAATAAAATTCATACTAATATTTCGGTATAATGATATTGAAAGAATAACATTACTTAAATTTATAAACAATTTATTTTAATTGTTTACACTTTACTAATTAATGCATTTAATCATTATAAAATGCCAACTCTTACAATTTCATCATCAATAACCAAAACCCTCATCAAAAATCTGCATATACCTCATATAGGATTCTCAAGTCATAAAATTCTATTTTCCAATTTTTTTTCTTCACAAAACATATTTAATTCATTTACTCATAACTAGACCATTTTCATGAAAAATACCAAATCAGTTCCAAAAATATTTCTTTTCTGGGAGTTAGCAGAATATAGTCCCATATTGAACATATATTTTTTTCAGAATTTTTAAAATTCATTTACTATTTTTCATATGGCCAAAACAGCCGAATATTTAGACATTTATCAAAAATTGTACTTTTGTCCAAAAATTCTGAAATTTACATAGTATACTTCTATCATATACATGTACTCCCAATAAAAATTTCATCAATTTTGGAGTTAACCACAAGGAATTATAAGCGGTTACTTTTAAAATAGTCTTTTCTCATAAAATTCATAACTCTCAATCTATACATCCAAAAATCACCATTTTTGGACACAATCAAGAAAACTCATCAAAATATCATTTCAAATTTTTCCAGAATTTTTGAAGTTCAGAAAAATTACGAAACTGAAAAACATAACAACCCTTAAAATCCCTTACTATCCCTTACCTCAAAAGAGCAGTACTTCTGACTGGATATCGGATATGATGCTGAAGGAAACTTGCACTGATGAATAGCAACTCACCAAGTATCTAAAAACTCACAAAATATGCTTCATAATATAGAGAGAGAAAGAGAGAAAGCTTATGTTTTTGGTGTGATTTCCAATTCTAACTTAGCCCTCTATTTATAGGAAAATTTTAGTAGGTTTGACCTGCAACCTGATGGCTTTACCTGCTACTATTCCTACCCACCACATTTGAAATATAATTCAGCACATTTCTTTACCAACCACAAGTGGGACCCACCAATTCTAGAATTTTCCACCAAAATGATTAACTCCGAAAATTCAATAATTTCTGAACCAGTCATCTCGTAAAATTCATAATAAATTATACGTTCATTTTTAACGGTTCAAAATTTGTGGACATATACTCAACTTATATATGTATAACATATCCAAAAATTACCACGATCCAACGGTCGGATTAAAAATTATAACCCCCGCAAAATATCTCAAAAACCCTGATTTTTAATACCTCCATTCCGATAAAAATACTGATAAAAATCTCAACATTAACTCCTTCATTTTTTAACCACAAAAATATATCCCTCATTTATATCCACAATAAATATTTTCTTATCATATGAATCAATAATTAATTATTCACAAATAATATTACAGAATCACATTTATGACAACCAAGCCGTTCCCAGGAAAGAGGGGGCTTTCCAATAAGGATTTCTCCTTACTAGCGCGCAATTAGATGACCAAACCTCTCCTTAGACAGAACTTTCTAGTCATTGCCAATAATGCTATCTAATAATATTATTTAAATAATATGAATTATTGATCTGATAATAGAAAATACTGTGCAGCAACAATTATTGAAACAACAATAATATAAAATATCAACGCAGCAATTATTGAATCAATAAAATAAAATATTGAACAGTAATTACTGTAACAATTATTGAGTAGTGCCTTCTTACGTAAGAATCAATAATTTCAAAAATACTATGCAATACCGTGTGCTACTGTGCAATAACGTGTATTACTGTATTTTAACCAACGGGTATTCCAACAGTGTTAACGGTAACAACTACGCCGTTATTTGTAAAAACTCAAATTTGTCGTTTTCTTCATCCGACAG
Organism: Panax notoginseng; assembly: GCA_016801055.1. NCBI lineage: Eukaryota > Viridiplantae > Streptophyta > Magnoliopsida > Apiales > Araliaceae > Panax > Panax notoginseng. Next base: position 158,277,210 of record CM029012.1, on the reverse strand, counting down.
TTATTCTGTTATGGGGCCCACAAATAGCTGCGCCGTCGTACGAATATTCCCCGACAGAAAGAATATTCCACGACCAAACGAATATTCCCCGACAACAATGATTATTTTATAACCACTTGTGTATTTTGAAAAATTTTCACATTTCACCCATAACTTTAACTTTTTATCAATTTAACCATTTACTGAATTGTAATTATAAGAAAAATTGAATACTTTTATTTCATAAAATTCGGGGTCTTACAATCTCCCCTCCTTATGAAATTTCATCCTCGAAATTTACGTACCTGGTATTTCAAAGAATTGAGAATACATTCCTTTCATTTCAGATTCCATCTTCCCTGTCATCATAATTTCTCCATTGCTCATCTCCTGTATTTCATATATCATTCTAGAATACAGCTTCAAAACAAGGGTTAATTTAACAAATTAACATATCACATAATATCCTAATATTATGACTGACCAACAAATAAGCTTAGGTAGGACACATTAGCGAAGGATTTACTCATCTCTCCCCTCCTAGTTATATTTCCCGATCTCCGCCAGAGATCATATCCCTAAGCTCTGATACCACCTGTGACAACCCCAAAATAGGTCCATTCCATCCAACCTATTCTGAGTCGCCAAATACATGGTACAGAAAATAACTACAACTTTATTACAACAATTGTCGTGCAAAATACAACAACACATATGCTGTGAGTTTGGATATAAATATATAACAAATGTGACTCATGTTCCAACCGTGGACATCACCTCACAATGACACCTTACATAAAGGTATAGTCAAAAATTATTTTAGAAATTAGAATCTTTGGGAAGTGCTTAAGGAAACCTTCGTACATGGGAGGCCACGCGTCTAGGTTATGATAGATATCATATGGCCACAGAATTATCCTTGGTTGACCCAATAGACCCCAAAGAAAAATGAGAAGGTTACTATCATATTCTTCCCAATGGTGAGTCTTCTCTTGACTTATCATTATCTCCACTGTATCTAACTGAGAATTATACTTTAAACAAACACCAAGATTATATAGGTAGTGCTCGTATATATACTCAGCAAGTGGATGAGCACAATCATGTCTTATGATGACACGAGGTTGTATGTCGTTAGACATCTTGTATTATAGTGGCAAAACACCCTTCCAACGTTGGGTTCGCCTCACCCTATTTTCTTCACCAAATATAACTACTAAATGATGACCACCGTTCTATTCCCTTGTTACCCCCGCTTGACCCAGCTACACTCTTATTACCTGAAAGGAATTATGAAGCAAAAGGGTGAGCACAACTAGCTCAGTAAAGAATATCATGACTAAAGATAATTCAATTATCAATAGCCTTCATCAACAATAAATCAGAGATTTAGAACATATGGTAAATGATAAAAAATTTCAACCATAGTTGCAGCGGAACGTGCAATCCATTAGAAGAGTCAAATAGACCATAAAATCTATTATCTTCTCCATGTTAAAAATCCATCAACAATGTTTTATCCCTGTAACATCAATCAACAGTTCTGGTCCACAATCATATAAATAACTCATAATCATAATTGTGATTCTAAATTCCTCTTCGCATCCAGGACGAAGATAATTTTCATCACATGTCTATACCTGAAACATCAAAGATCATGGTTATACCAAATCACAGTTCCTGTTCATAATCATACTAATAAATTCATCTTTGCACTACGGGCCAAAGATATTCATCAACAAACCATCTTTGCACTACAGGCCAAAGATATTCATCAACAGACCATCTTTGAACTACAGGCCAAAGATATTCAACAACAGTTCATCTTTGCACTACAGGCCAAAGATATTCATCAACAATTCATATTTGCACTACAGGCCAAATATATTCATATCTCAAAGAAATATATAATCATTTCAGAATTTATATAAACAATAATTATAACCATGTTGATCAATTCACCTTTGCACTTAAGCTTAAGATATTCAATTATAAATTCAATGGTCATGATCATACCAGTCACAATTCAACTTTGCACTACAGGCCAAAGAGAACCCTAGTCACGATCATACCAATAATCTACCCATCTTTACACTCCAGTGAAAGAGAATTTCAACATCAGGGTTATAAAAATGTTATATATGATGATAAAAATAATATGATCAACATATAGTTTTAATCTCAAGAGTAGTATTCGTAACTCGTGAATAGTAACCCCGACACAAAAGATAGAAATTCTACAATAAAATTCATACTAATATTTCGGTATAATGATATTGAAAGAATAACATTACTTAAATTTATAAACAATTTATTTTAATTGTTTACACTTTACTAATTAATGCATTTAATCATCATAAAATGCCAACTCTTACAATTTCATCATCAATAACCAAAATCCTCATCAAAAATCTGCATATACCTCATATAGGATTCTCAAGTCATAAAATTCTATTTTTCAATTTTTTTTCTTCACAAAACATATTTAATTCATTTACTCATAACTAGACCATTTTCATGAAAAATATCAAATCAGTTCCAAAAATATTTTTTTTCTGGGAGTTAGCAGAATATAGTCCCATATTGAACATATATTTTTTTCAGAATTTTTAAAATTCATTTACTATTTTTCATATGGCCAAAACAGCCGAATATTTAGACATTTATCAAAAATTGTACTTTTGTCCAAAAATTCTGAAATTTACATAGTATACTTCTATCATATACATGTACTCCCAATAAAAATTTCATCAATTTTGGAGTTAACCACAAGGAATTATAAGCGGTTACTTTTAAAATAGTCTTTTCTCATAAAATTCATAACTCTCAATCTATACATCAAAAAATCACAGTTTTTTATATATATACTGGCCGATTTTTCAATGTACCAGTCTGTTGACGGACCAGACAACAGTTTTTTATAACTATGACGACGGTTCATACTGTCGCTATAGCATGAACTGAATATGATGACGGTTTATACTGTCGCCATAACTAAAAAAACTTATCGTTCTAGCTGGACTAGTCATTTGAAAATCATATATATATATAACAAGGATTAAGTGCATACCCCTTATCTTACTCACCCGTGCTTACCCCCCTTTAGGCGACGATTTTGGTCATACAACCGTCGTCTATACTTTTAGCGACGGACAACATATAGTGTCGCTAAAAGTATAGACGACGGTTGTATGACCAAAACCGTCGACTAAAGGGGGTAAGCACGGTTGAGTAAGATAAGGGGTATGCACTTGATCCGGACCGTATATATATATATATATATATATATATATATATATATATATATATATGCAATTGACTTATGTTCGATAAATGACTTTTGTGGAGTCCGGATATTAAACTCACCCCTTATCCAATTCATCTGAGCTCACTCTCTTTTAACGACGAACCCGGCGACGGTTCGGTCATACAACCGCCGTCTATACTTTTTGCGACGGACAATATATAGCGTCGTTAAAAGTATAGACGACGGTTATATGACTGAAGCGTCGCTGGGTCCGTCGCTAAAGAAATGGTGAACTCGGGTGAGTTGAATAAGGGGTGAGTTTAAGATCCGGACCGGACTTTTGTGATGCTAAAATCATGTAAAATAACTTAGACAAACATAGCTTATAAGAAACTTAATTTTATAACTCAAACAATGAGTCCGGATATTAAGTTCACTCTTTATCCAACTTACCCGAGTTCACTCTTTTTAGTTACGGATCCGACGACTGTTCGGTCATACAATCGGCATCTATATTTTTAGCGACAGATAACATATAGCGTCGTTAAAAGTATAGACGACGGTTGTATGACCGAATCGTTGTCTGGTCCGTCGTTAAACACAAATGAGCTCGGATGAATTGAATAAGAATACTGTGTAACTTGACTTTGAAATTCCTTTCAAATTTTATAAATTACAAATAATCTAACAGTACTTTCTTTCAGGATCATCATCTTTAAAATGTAATTCATTCTCATTTTACAAAAAGACGTCATTCTCTCATATTCCCCAATTCCCCTTTCTCTCTCCAAAATCCACCATTTTCTCTCTCTTAAATTCTCTGCAAAATGTACAAATCCAAGCTTCAAGAGCTTTGCCATCAGTATGCATGGAGGTTACCGGAGTATGTGACGAGGAAAGACGGCCCTGACCACCACTCTCGCTTCTCTACCTCCATTACTGTTAATGGCGTCTTGTTTGAGACGCCGTCAAATCAATTTCGATCATCAAAAGAAGCTCAGAACGAAGCGGCTAAGATTGCTTTCGATTATTTCACAGTGCCTAAACCCATTCTTCAACAATCAATTAACCCCACTCCTGTACATCCAAAACCCCCAATTAATTCATCTTCTTCTGGTATGTATACAATGTCGAATATATATATATATATATATATATATATATATATATATATATATATATATATATATATATATACGGTTTTATATATAGTGACGGACTAAATTGGTCCGTCGTTAAAGGTGTATATTAGATAAGGGGTATGCTTAATATTTGAACCCATATATATATATATATATATATATATATATATATATATATATATATACACACTCACACATCTGCATGCTTATGTTTACGCATGTTTTTACTTATATTTTTCTTACCCTCTTTTGGGGTCTGTGTATTATCTGCGCATGTGTGCGGTGTTGTGCGAGAATGTGGAAGATTAATCTTGTTCGTAGTTGGAAGTAGTCGGTATGCACATATGCTGATTGTTGATATTGCTGAATGAGTTATTATGGTCATATTATATAATATGAATGATTTTTTCTATTCCTCGTTTTGTCTGATGCATATCTTTAGACTAAACCAAATTGAAATTATAAAGGTACTTAACCAGGATAGCTAAACCATCATAAACTAGATTCCTTTCTTTAGGGAATTTACTATGTATTTGAAATTATGTTTGTTAAATATATTAGTATGTCAGTACTTTGTTCCTGCAGAAAATAATAGGTATAAAGGTAACCTCATATTATATAATTCTCCTATCTACGAGCTTGAATCTTGGCGTGCTATATAAATTTCTGCATGAAGAGTTTCACTATTGTGTACTTATGAGTTATGACACGTTCTTAATATTGATTTGTCTAAGGATCCAGTTACTTTTTATTTGACAGTTCCTATTACTGGTTCTTCCAGCTCTAAAAATTTGTGAGTGTTGTTAAAGATGATAGCTTAATTTAATACTTGCGCGTTGTCGTCTATCTTTTGTTCAACCGTTAACTTCTTTGACTGAACATTCAAAAATAATAGCTCAAGTTTTGTTATTACTGTGGCCTCGAGGAGTGATTAATTCTTACAAAGTACACAAGTAGTTTATCCGTGAAGTGTTCTTTCATTCTTGGATTTCTTTGGGGGAACTGGCACTTGGTTAGGTTTATAGTTTGATTTTTCCATGAATTTTTTTGTAGATATGTTTAGGGGTGCTTTTCCTCTGTAGGCATGGATTTTTTTGGGATGTGCAGTGCGTAGTTCTTTTTTTTTTCTTTTTTCTTTTATAAATTCTGGCCCCCTTGATGGTGTGAATGAAAAGAACTTCTAAAAAAATGAAATACACTAGTATCACTAGTAATATGTCATCATCGGTGGTACTACAGTTAGAAAAATGCATTGGTTTATGTATTATATACCTACTTAGTTTCAAATACATATATATTAAGTGAGAGTACTATAGTATTTTTGAAGTTGTGTGTGTACGCATACGTTCTCTTAAGGTCAGAAATATCCTTAAGCGTACTATAAAAAGTGTCGATGAAGGGATGAAATATGACACCAGTTCGTCTAAAATAAATATGCATGAGTTCACATTAATTTCAGTATTTCACTAAGTTTTATATACTTTTGTACATTTATCAACGTCAAAGTTCAAACACTAATATGGCTATTTGTGGCTTAGACCTTCCAACAGTAAAATGGAGCTAACCCCACTAGAAAGTGCAAACGTATAGAAGCCATTGAAAATCCATTGGTTCTAAATATCACTAGAGTTCTAATGGTTACAAAATAGTGTATTACTAACATGTTCTGAATTTTTTGTATTGGATTTTCACGTGACTAATTCTTTTCTGTTAAATAACAAGGCCTGATTTGAGTCAATATTTTTCCTTTCCAAGTTTCTGTTATCAAGTTTCTGTAAATTTCTGATTTATAATCCTGGCTGACCAGTATGCATTGCAACAGTTGGGATGGGACAGGGCGACCCTTCCCCAACCCTACTCCAGTGAGAAAATCTCACCATAAAAGCCGTCCCGTCTTGCCCCACCTTATACTCGCCTTGTCGCTCTTCACCCTGTTGCCATACCTACTGGTCACCCAGGATTATTGATAATATATCGGAAAAATAACAAGATATTGTTTAAGCGTATTTAATGAGCATTATAAAATTGGGGGAGGTTTGAGGAATTTACCTAAATACCATACCTACCCCAACCCTATAGTTTTTAATCTTTATCGCAAACCTGCCCCATCAGGGTTGGGGTCAAGGCAGGTACCATCGTGGTGGCGAAATTGCCATGCCTAGTTACCAGCTTATTTTAATATTATGCCATTGCCAGTATGAAATATCTCCAATGGTATACAATGAGGAATAATATTGTCCACATCTGGCACAATTGCATCAAGTGGTGGTAGTTGTCTTATGAAACTCATTTTGTAATGTGATTAGAGTTTATGATCCACATTATTTAATCAGATCAAGTAGATGTGATAGAAGCTTATAACCCATCAAATATGGACATCTTCTTGTATATCATATGACTAGCAAGTAAACTCCCTGTCATTTGTGTGAATCTGGTGGTTGCTTGCATGGAGGTAGGATGCCTCACGAAATGAGAGTGCATTGTCCTATGACATCAGTAAACTCGAAAAGTAGAACAATACTTGTCAACAAAGATAGCTAGAACTGTTGTAGATACAATTATATAACTTTGTGACAAGTAAATCTACTGTTTCAAGAATGAGATTTATTCTTACTTTTAGAAATGTTTATATATGAAATTACGCACAAACCATTTGTATTGGTGAAATGAGGGTATTTTCACCCATGGAGTCGAATACAAGATATCCAAGTTAAAGTCTCATACCAAGTCAATCCCTTAACCACTAGGCCACCCGCCACTCATGTGGGGTTTTAAAGAGTTATATGTTATTTTTTCATTTGTATGTTTTCATTTTTGGAAGGTCATAAATATATATTAACATATAATGTAGATGCAGGGGATTAGATTTGACACTAATATCATGATATTCCAAGATAATATGGATAAAAGAAATTCATGGTTTTAACCTAGTTTCATGATTTTTGTAGGTTTCATAGCCTCAACTGCTATTTTGGATACTAAAGCTGCCAAAATTGGACTAGTGGAGCAAGAAAATTCCCAAACTCTTCAAGCTGTTGAAATTCCATTGAGTTTTGAAGAAGACAAGAGTGGTAAAGGTCAGAAAATATATGCCGTATATTATTATTATTATTATTATTCCAAGATAATATCATGACACTAATATCATGATATTACAATATAATATGGATAAAAAAACTCGTGATTTTAACCTAGTTTCGTGAGTTTTGTAGGTTTTATAGCCTCAACTGCTATTTTGGATACTAAGGCTGCCAAAACTGGACTAGTGGAGCAAGAAAATTCCCAAACTCTTCAACCTGTTGAAACTCCATTGAGTTTTGAAGAAGATAAGAGTTGTAAAGGTCAGAAAATATATGCCGTACACTGTGTGCAAAATTAAACTGTATTACTACTTTTTTTGTTTCTTTTTGTATACACTTTGTTATTGGATTTCATGTGACACAGATTATTTCTGTTAATTTTGAGGAGCCTGATTTAGTATTCAAATCTTTTGATGACCAGTTATTTATAAATATACAACTAACAAATTATGAACCATCTCTTTATTGTTGAAGTGAGAAATGGGATGGAATTAAAAGTGATGATCACAAACTTATTCAATTAAATGCTATTATGGTTGGAAACTAAATTAACCAGAAACAGATATGCCGAAATTGTCATGTCATTGCCTGCTTTTCCAGAATATGTGTAACTTTCTGATACCGACTTCAATAAGCAATTGTTAAACTTATATTCATGAATATATGTGTAACTTTCTTTGGCTTTTAGGACTCGGGCGGTTAAGTGAAATTCGAGGTAAACCACAAGGGGATCTCTGTATTTTATTCTATCATATATAAATTATTTATGGTTGAAAATTCACCATATAAGTTCCATGTGCTTTCAATTGCTTATAAGTGGTTGTTTGACAAAACAATGCACTTTTGAAGACTTATAGTCCATTAAGAAATTATTGTGGGGATCTTTTCACCCTTTAGGAATTATTCTCAACAACTGAACTCAACAACATTTTAGAAATTGTAATAGAGAAGAAACAGATGTAGCCCAATTTTGGTCCTCACAATGTATATTTTTATATTAAGAAAAATGTGAATTTTGCACTTCAACTATAAAACCTTAAGTTCGACAAGGTGGTTCTATGCAGCCACTCAACAAACCGTGTTTTTCCTTGTACACTATGTTATGTATAATTTCTTTAAACCAAGTGTATTAGGAAATGAAACGTGGTTTAGATCTTGTGATATTTTCGTAGTTATCTAGTTGTGGGTGCCTGGGGTGCCTGGGGTGCCTTTCCCCCCCTCCCTGTTTTTCTGGGGTAGGGGGTGGGGGCACATTTGGGGGAGGAATATTATCATTATGCTTCGTTATGGAATATGCACAAGAGAGAAAATCATTATGTCAATTTCTTGTCTGATATACAACCCATATCAGAACCATAATCTTGAAATTAAACAATATGTATATTTTTTATGAAAAAATATCATTTGCCTGACAAATACTTGCCTTGCAGAGATGCTACATTTGTACAAGAATAGATTGCAAAACTATGCTCAAAAGAGAAATCTTACTCTACCTACATATACCTGTGAAATTATGGGTCCTCCTCATGCCCGTCGCTTCAAGTCCAAAGTCACAGTTGATGGAAAATCTTATGAGACATCAAACCTTTTTACCAACCTAAAGGATGCTGAACATGCAGCTGCAAAAGTTGCATTTGAGTCGATGTCACTTCATGAAACTCAAGAGGCTAGTCTTTTGAATAATCTTGTCTTATTTTAGTTTGTTTTCTACATAATTTTACTATTTTGTATTATAATTTTAGTTTGTTTGATATCTTGTATTCAGGACGAGGGACTATACAAGAGTCTATTACAAGAACTTGCTCAGAAAGGGGGTTTTCGCTTTCCCACATACGAAACTGACAAATCTGGTCCACCACACATGCCAACTTTTGTCTCAAAAGTGGAAATCGGGGGTGAGATTTTCGAAGGACAGAAAGCTAAATCCAAAAAGCTGGCAGAGATGAATGCTGCAAAGGCTGCTTACAATTGCCTTATAGATCAGCGTGAGTAATTTATTCCCAATTATGTGTATTAAAATGTTTTTCAGATGCAAGGAAGCTGCATTATTGATTTTTTTCCTTTTATTCCGATTACTATTCCTGCTAATTGCTCAGAAGCTGAAATCTGTAGAAGATAAAGATTAATGATTTATATTAACTTCTATTGAGCTTCAAGTTTTTCTATGTTCACAAAATGGGTTAATGCTCATCATTAATATGGTATGCGGATTATATAGATACTACAATCCTACTTCTTTGATTTCAAAACATGACGTAGGCAGCCCTATGAAATGTTCATGGGCTGTTTAAGATATTCCTTTACTAAAAGGTTAAAAAAAGTTGTTAAAGATGTTGGTTTTCACAATAATGTACAAAGGCCTACCCCTTTTGGATTTTTGGTATAGGTGAAGACGGAAAGTTGTTTGGGTTGCTCCTGATTTTGTGAAAACTGAATTTAGTAAAGTATATAGGCAGATTTAGGAACTGTGTGTTGTAGCTTAGAATCTTTCCAAGGGATAAGTGGTTTGGGCTTTTGATAAAACTAGCCCATCATCCCGTGCGAACCACGGGCGGTATGTGTGAAGATATTTTCCTAGTTAATTACTATGATATTAAATTAAATGAGTGTAGATATATTTATTTATTTAAATTTTGAAAAGATCATTATTGAATTACGATATCTTTATTAGAGTAATTAATTGAATTATATAGTGTTTCTTCACTCAAATATTTATATTATCAGTTTAATGTAGTGTATAGTTCTTAGGAATTGAATAAGATAATTATTAATATTATATTGTTAAAATTTTGTTTTGTTAAAAAGTGAAATTATATATTTGGATTTAGTTGTATTGAATATTGATAATCCAAATTAGGAATTTGCTTGAAATACCAATCTGAATAGAACTTTAGGATTCAAGTTTAATTGAATTTTAATTTAATTATGACACTAATTAGTAAGAAATTCATAATTGTGCAACTAAATTTACAACTAATATTGACATACTTAAACAAATTTGGATAGAATTAAATTCCTTTTCAACCAAAAAAAGAAATTCCTGTAGAAGTTCCTCTCCCTATTAGAGAGATGAAATTTTCTAATTGGTTATTTTTTTTAAAAAAAAACTTTTTCGGTTTTCCTATAGTTAATACTTTACAAATTTGGATAGTATTTAAGGGTAACAAATTTGGATATAATTTGTTTTCTATATGAAATCCCAAGAATGAAGGTGAGAAGAAGATTCATGGTGACCAACGAGCTTGGCACAATTCCAATGTTATATTTTTAAGGAGTTGGGGTTCCTTTTGAATACTTTACAAATTTGGATAATATTTAATTGTTACAAATTTGGATAGAATTTAAGTGTAGACGTGCATTAAATACTTATACTAATAATAACTGAATATATTCTAATATAAAAAATTAAAAAAATATTGAACCAAAAATTTGTGAAACCAAGTTTTGTGCTTTTAGTTATATTGTAGAAAACACTTGTTGGGATACCTGTCTTACTAAATACCTTGGATCACTATGCCCCTACTCATATGATTAGGAACTTATTATTCTTAGAAGAGTCAAATCACATAATTTTATCATATACGGATACCCAAAAAAGAGATGGATGTGGTGCGGTGAGGGGAGGGGGGGTTGTGGTGAGGGATTTATTATTCTTAAGTTATTTTTATTTTATATCAGGTGGTATTCAAGCAATGGATAAGGAGGTTTCATAAATTAGTACTACCTATGTCCTTAAAAGGATGTCTAAGAGTACAATGGATACACAAATTAAGGTTGACAAATTAGAGGAGTATTAAATTTATTCCAGTTACATCTTTTGTTTGGCCCTACATGCAAATACTATAATTAACTTGGGAGTGGAGTATCTATATGGGTGATATGTGCACTTTGGGTTAAATTAATATTTATGTTATATTTTACATTTAGTTTATGTATTTTTAGACATCCTTTTTGAGGATAAAATCTTAGTATACTTTTGGACATGCTTTTGAGGACGGAGGGAATATATTTTATAGAAATAATTTTTTTGTGAACACAAGGCCACTACATTCTGTTACAAGAAATACTTCATTTCACTTCAGGTCGAGCAAGACAGTACTCTACAGTTTCCTCCCCTGATTTTCACATTATGGGAGCTTTGGACATCTCATCCTTCAACTTGCAACCGCACATCCTAGATAAAGTTCAACCAAAAGTCATGGCAAAAGTGGTACCAGAAGTTGTACTCGAAACCAAAAGTTCAAAAAAAGAAGAAGCTGAGGAAGTCCAAAGTGGTATCTCAAAGCTCCTTTCATTTTGTTTGAAATATTTTCCCATCCTAGACTAATAGTAGTTGATTCTATAATGATGTAGAAGTATTTGAGAGGGCTTACTGTTATTCTTCTCATTTGCAAAACTTTATGCAAATTTCCAATAGCTGTGCTTCCATAATTTTCTGAAGGAACTCCGGATTGGATAATTTAACTTATAAAAATTTCCACAGGGATGCCTACAACCAACCCTGTTTAACTCTCTCGGTCTAATTATGCTGAGAGGAGCTTAGGATTGAGCTTTGAAATTGTGAATCCAATGTTCATGTCTTTGGTGCTATCTTTTACTTTGAAAAACATAAGCCAATACACATAAATAGAGCACTTTTTGAGCATCACTCTCCCTAGTTATTTATATTATTATTGAATAAGGGACCTAGGAAATAATTAAGGAGGTTTCATAAATTAGTACTACTTCCGTCCTCAAAAGGATGTCGAAGAGTACAATGGATACACAAATTAAGGTTGACAGATCCAAGTAGTATAAAATTTATTCCAGTTAATCCTTTGTTTTGCCCTACACGCAAATACTGTAACTAACTTGGGAGTGGAGTGTCTATGGTGATACGTGCACTTTGGGTTAAATTAATAGATATGTCATATTTTGCATTTAGTTGTATGTACTTTCAGACATCCTTTTGAGGACAAAATCCTAGAATACTTTTGGACATGCTTTTGAGGACTGTGGGAATATATTTTATAGGAATATATTTATGTGAACATAAGACCGCTACATTCCGTGACATGAAATACTTCATTTCACTTCAGGTCCAGCAAGACAGTACTCTACAGTTTCCTTCCCTAATTTTCACATTATGGGAGCTTTGGAGGTCCCATCCTTCAACTTGCAACCGCACATCATGAATAAAGTTCAACCGAATGTCATTGAAAAAGTGGAACCAGAAGTTGTACTTGAAACCAAAAGTTCAAAAAAAGAAGCCGAGGATGTCCAAAGAGGTATCTCAAAGCTCCTTTCATTTTGTTTAAAGTATTTTCCCATCCTAGACTAATAGTAGTTGATTATGTACTGCTGTACTTGAGAGGGCTTCCTGTTATTCTTCTCGTTTGCAAAACTTTATGGAAATTTCCAGTAGCTGTACTTCCATAATTTTCTGAAGGAACTCCAGATTGGATAATTAAGCTTATAAAAATTTCCACAGAGATGCCTAGAAGCTCCAACTTTTACCAAACCTGTTTGACCCTCAGTCTTATTATACTGAGACAAGCTTAGGATTGAGCTTTGAACTAGTGGCTCCAATGTTCATGGCTTTGGTGCTATCTTTTACTTTGAAAAACATCAGCCAATACATCAATAGATCACTTTTTGAGCATCACTCTCCCTAGTTAGTTACATTATTATTAAAGAAGGGACCTAGGAAATTAGTCCCTGATTGTATCTCATATGCTTTTGTGCTTTATATTGAGATGTCACATCATGTATTAAAATTCATGTACTTCTGAAACCTGCAACTTAGGTACATCCCTATGACCCTATTCATGTGGTTTGCAACGGCCTAAAATTCTTAAAAGAGTACATATCATGGATTTAGTCATAGACGGCCCAAAAAAAAAAAACTAACGATGGTGCATTTACTTTGAAGAGTATATCTTATTAAGTTAGCTATTCAATCAATGAATTAGAAGGTTTTATACATTAGTATAGTTGTAGGAATATGTTTAATGTGAACATAAGATCACTTCATTGTTTTACAAGAAATATTGCATTTCACTTCAGGTCGAGGAAGACAGTACTCTACAGTTTCCGCCCCTGGTTTTCAGAATAAGGGAGTTTTGGAGGTCTCATCTTTCAACAGTTCAATTGAAGAACAAGATCAGGAGATCAAAGGTAAACTTCTACTCCCTAAAATTTAAGAGTATTTTCTTTTGCATTTTGCATATAATTTTACCCTTATATGTTGGAGCAGAGGGAGTAATAATGTGTTCTTCGAAATTCCATAAATTTACCCTTGTTTATTTACAGAGAAAGATATCAATGGAGAAAGGTGCAGAAAGGCGTCTTCATGTGAGAATGAATATGCTCCGCCGCAGGGTCCAACTTCTACTTTTTCTCCACCCAAAGATGGCCCATCTTTACGTTCTACAAGCATAACTAGGTCAGATATCAAGACATCAGCTGGAGCCCAAACCTCAGCAACTAAAAGGATTTTGGTGTGCGCACGCATCCCGCAATTGACAATTCCTGATGGCGCTACTATATTACCCATCAGCGATAATGAATGGGTGGCTATGAGACTAGAAGAAAATCATAGTCACTAATTAAACTTTTCTTTTGGTGTTACCTAGATCTTAGTTGAACATTTTAAGCAATATCCTTGGTACATAAATGATTTTTGGCTGAGAAATGTTTTACATGGCGTTTGATATTTCATTTCTAGTCAGATGTTTTAAAATTGTTTGATATGGCAAAATATTGTTGTTTCAGTGAGGGCAAGGCAAGTCTGAGATTCTGAAAAATGATCATCTTATTGTTTGGTGGTTGAAACTCGCTAGTTTAAGTTTAAGGCGGCTCCTCTCCTCTCCTCTCCTCTGGAATGGTAGTTTGTTTATTCAAGTAGGGTGCTTATTTTATTTTCATCAGGTCAGGTTTATCGAGAATCTAGAGGTGCTCGGGAGAGGACTAAAGCTCCCCCCATGCACAATGGTTTAGTAATTTCTTGTTATATTATATTAAAATGAGAATTGTTAAATTCACAACAGAAAATATTATTTTCATAATAAAAGTGTCGCTATAGATTTTATAGTGACGATTTTTAAAACTGTCGCTATATATCTATAGCGATACTTTTGTTGTGGAAATAACAAAAAGTATTATGAATTTAACAATTCCTTATATTAATTGTTCAATGTCACTTCTTTGTCATAAAAAGACTCGGGAGTAGGAAATTATTATTGTTAAAAGGTAATCTTTTCGGAAAGTTTCTTTTTTATTTAATCTATTTTTCAGCATAAAACTTGCAGCATTATTTATTTTGTCACCAAAATATTATTGTAAAAATATAACGTACAATATACTACATAAAAACTTAGTTATTTAAGTAGGACATTGGGAGTGTTAAAAGTAATTTTTTTGGCATCGTCAGAGTTTATAGACAAAACAAAATTCATATGATACGGTAGTCAGGCAAGAAGCTTGAAAAGACGACATGTAAAGTACAAAAAAATGTGAGTCACATTTAAATTCGTTAATAATATGATCCAAATTTGAGCACAAAATATTTAACTCTTATACTTATTCGGAGTTAAATATTTAAATTTTTTATCTTGATTCGATACATACTTAATTGATAAATATTTGAATATATACTAGTATACATTCTCTTATAGTACATGCTCAATTTAATAAAATTAGAATAAATAGCTATTATTTTTTATTTGTAAAGTAAGTAATTGTAAATATATTTTCTAATTTATAAGTAAAATAATAAGTTCAATTGATAATTATATATATTATGAAACTACTTACTACGTGGAGACTCGAATTCAAACTTGAATTCAAAGTTTGTGAGTTATTTGAATATAATTCGATCCGAGTCGAATTTGAGCCGAGAGGAATATGAGTAGAGTTCTTCAAATCCATTTCGAATCCACTTTTCAAGTCGTTTACACTTCGGCCGGGAAAAGAGAAAAGGAGTACCATTTAATATAGGAAAATAATATATTCTTTGGCCGTGAAAAGAGAAAAAGAGTATCATTTAATATAAAAAAATAATATATATTACGAATATTTATGTCAACATTTTGATTGTGAACTGTGAACAAGTCTTATTGATAAGTTTTTTAGAGAGATATGTAATAAGTAATCTTATAATTTCTATCAAACTCATATATTGTTAAATTTCGCAATTATAATTTAATGTAAATTTATTACAATACATAACAATACATAACAAGACTCTTTAATAAATTAATAGAGAACGTAATTTTCACAAAGAAACTACCACTACCCAGATGAAAAAGGACAAGAAATTGAACATTCCATGAGCGATTAATAATGCACAAACTGGCTATATCATTTCTTAAATTTGATCCCTCGAGGTAAACTAATAAGTTTAGTGCCTTTCAAAAACCCCCCAAAGAGTTACAACATATATTATAAGAAACAGCCCAAAATAAGAAAACAATCACAAGTAAACAAAATACCCAGTGGGAGAACTAACACCTAATTAATCTTTTCATCACAAAACACAGTTATTGAATCAAGTAAGATAAATTCCCGCTCTCACTTGAGTAAGAAACAATGGATAGGAGGCGATTGAATTCTCGCTCTCACTTGGCACTGGCAAGCTGGGTGCGGAGGAGCTTGGCAGCATCAACCATGGCCTTGAGGGCTGGATTCACTTCAGCATACTTCCGCGTCTTGAGCCCACAATCAGGGTTGACCCACAAGATGTTGGTTTCGAGGACCGCAAGCATCTTGTTGATTCTGTCGGCAATCTCTTCTGTTGATGGTATTCTAGGAGAGTGGATATCATAAACACCAGGGCCAATACCAGCACCATACTTGACTCCTTCGCGGAAGACTGACAGGAGCTTTTCATCAGATCGAGAGTTCTCAATTGTAATCACATCAGCGTCCATGTCAATGATGGAGTGGATAATGTCGTTGAAGTTGGAGTAGCACATGTGGGTGTGGATCTGCCAGGAGTTAAACAGTGAGTAAAATGCAGTTACAAGAAAGGGAACAAACAACACATGACTGCATGACAGATGTGAGTGTAGGGAAAAGAGGAAAACCTGGGTAGTGTCTTCAACCCCGACGTTGGTGATCCTGAAGGAGTGGACAGCCCAGTCCAAGTAGAATGCATGCTCTGACTTCCTAAGAGGCAATCCCTCTCTCAAAGCAGCCTCATCAATTTGGATGACAGTGATGCCGGCCTTCTCAAGATCCTCTACTTCATCCTTAATGGCCAAAGCAATCTGGTAGCAAGTCTCAAATCTGGAAACACATATAACATCACGTTAACATTGTACATCAGAATGATTGATCAAAACTCTCTCTCCTGTTTAGCTTTGTTTTATAAAAGGCATGTAAAATCTATTCATTACCTGGGCTGGTCATTGCGAACAAAGGACCAGTTCAGAATTGTAACAGGGCCTGTAAGCATTCCCTTCATTGGTCGCTTGGTCAGGCTCTGGGCTGTAGAAGACCAGAAGACAGTCATTGGCTTGGGACGGCTCACGTCACCATAGATGATTGGTGGCTTCACACAGCGAGATCCATAAGATTGAACCCACCCATTAGCGGTGAAGGCAAAACCAGACAACTGCTCTCCGAAGTACTCAACCATGTCATTCCTCTAAAATACAGAACAGATAAAATTAAAACAGACTTCCTTTGCACGTAAGAAAACACATAGAGATAATGTAATACTGTATGCTCTGTTGCATGAACTAGTGTGTAAAATAACTTACCTCTGGCTCTCCATGAACCAGAACATCAATATCAAGTTCCTCCTGAAGTTTGACAACTTTGCTGATCTCCTCCTTGATGGCAGTAACATATTCTTCCTCGGATATTCTAATAAGAACAGAGGGACACGTTTATCAAGGGGGGAAAGAAAAGGAGAGAATATTGAAGCAACATAAGAAGTGGCAGAAACTACTAACTTCTTAGCCTTATATTCACGTCGAACCCTTCTGAGCTCAATTGTTTGAGGGAAAGACCCAATGGTGGTGGTGGGAAGGATTGGGAGGTTAAGCTTCTTTTGCTGAGCATCCAGTCTGGCACTGACATTAGTAGCTCGACGGTGTTCAGATCCCTTCAAAGCAGCAGCCTGAGAAGCAAGAAATTCACTCTCAAGTACAAATTAATTTGCACGTTGCAGCTACCTTAATAGCTTAAAAGAAGAAACTGAAGTAATCACTTACGGCCTTCTGAACAGCTTCATTGTTAACCCTTGGAGAGGACTTCCTTGAAGCCTGAGCTGAAGCATTAGCCGAGAAAAATGCCTGAGAACAAAACCATAAGAGTCAGCAATGCAGAATCTAAAAAAAGAGTTATAGAGTAAAAAGGCTAATAGAGATGTTAATATTGAATAGAAAAAAAATGCCTGTCTCAAATTAACACCTCTACAAGACTATAAGTCAAAGCATCTGATAGATAAACAATTAACATATACCTCATCCTTGCTACCAGACAGTGCCTTGGCCAAGGCATTAACTTCAACAACTTTTTGAGCAGCGAATGCAAGCCACGATTTAATTTCAGTGTCCAGCTTTGGCTCATTGACAAGATCAACAGCAGTGTGCAGAAGTGAGCAGGAGGTAGAAACGACAAGCTTGTCTACAAGAAAGAATTATTGTAAATAAAAATTATTTATGAACGGAGGAACCTCACATCAATGTTACAAGTAGCTTGAACAATTGATACCTTTTCCCACAATTCCCTCGAGGGACTTAAGGGTACTGAGAGATGACGCAAGATCATTAGCCCAGATGTTCCTTCCATCCACAACACCGGCGAAGAGGAATTTACCGGAAGGGAATCCACTTTTGATTAATTCAAGAGTCTTCCCTCCACGAACTAAATCAAAACCAAAGCCTGTAATACCCTTCAGAGCAGTGAGGGTTTTGAATGCCTCAGCAGGAACATCAGCAAAGTAGGTCTCAATGAGAACATCAAGACCAGATAGAGATGACTCTAGTTCGGAGTAGGCCTTGGTAAATGCTTCCAATTGGTGAGCTTCAAGATCCTTCACAAGAGTAGGCTCATCAAACTGAATCCACGAAGCACCAGCAGCCTTAAGCTCAGCAATTACTTCCCTGGTGAAGTTGTTTTCCAAGTTAAACCATATTTTTAGCAGAATTAAACCAAAAGATGATACAATAAGTCAATATTCTAAAAGGCGCTAAGGCGGGAGGCGGGAGGAGGGTGGCCGGGGGGGTCTAGGCGGGATTTTGTTTTTTAAGCCAATTTTAATATTTTATCTTATATTTATCCAAACAAAACAATAATATAAAACAAAACAATCTATAATAAAGGCTTTTACTTAAAGTTCAAACACATATCTTTAACGTATTAGTTTTATTCGTAAACAAGATTGCTATTAAATAATAAAATTTAAAATATCAAGAATTCAATTCAACATTAAAAACTTAATAAACTAAACATAAGTTTAAGAATTATATTGATTTAAACTAAATATTACAAATGTATCATCATTTATATAATTTGAAGTTGACACAAGTTCAAAAAATTACATTTATAATAAAATTATTCATTTGACTTGATCTTGTTCACTTCTTGTTGTGATTTGATATGCTACAACATATATTATGAATATGGTAAACCATTTGAAAAATAAATATATCAAGTTTTGTTTGGATAGTTATTGGGGGGAAAAAACTCAACCTAGGCTCCGCCTAAATCCCTCCAGCAGAGGAGGGCCTAGGCGGCCGCCTTTTAGAACACTGCAATAAGTTAATTTTCTTACTTGTAGATTGGAAGTATGCTGTCAAGAAGGGAGAGAAGATTGAAAGTTTTCTCAACACCCTTTGCAGGCTTAGATAGCAATAAGTAGCTGACAGGGCCAACAAGGACTGGGACGGTATTTACACCAAGCTGCATAAATGCAAAGGGTCAAGATCTTACAATTCCTGATATTTCAAATGTGTTAAGTAAACACAAAATTAAACGCCAATTAACAAGCTATTTGATATCTCCCTCCCCGGGAATTTTTATGTTATCCCACAAATTGAATTGCGAATATACATAGATGCAAAGAATTAGCTAAAACAAGACCCTCATATGCATAATTTCGAGCCAATAAAAGTTTTCAAATATTTCACAATTAGATCCATTCAACTAAAACACGCAAAATTTTCATTTCATTCACCAATATTTAAAATTTTGTGCCTGCTACATCCCCCTGGCTCTAAATGTGCTACTTTATGTTGATTAACTTTATTGAAAGACTAAGCACGTAAAATTCATTTTATAATGCATTAGCAGGAAGAATGAAAAGACATTGAAAGAATAATTAATAGATCTGGATGACATACCGCCTTGGCCTCATTGTATTCAGTCACTGCTTTGTGTGATGCATAAGAGAACTTCACCTCAGGTCCCAATTCAGGAACTATGTAATGGCTGCATCATCACATAGCCATAACCAATCAGACATCATAACAATATTATCATCTTAATAGGGAAGATATGAGAGGAATGAGAACTTACTAGTTGGTGTCAAACCACTTGGTCATTTCCATAGCAGGGACAGAGGCATTTCCTCTAGCCATGGAAAAGTAATTGTCAAATCCAATCTCACCACCATTCCAGTTGTACCTAGCGGGAACAGCCCCAAGCATCGCGGTTGTGTCAAGAACCTGGTCATAATATGCGAAAGTGTTGCTGGGGATGTACTTGATGCCAGCATCAGACATCTGTTTCCAGATGGATGCCCTGAGGTCAGCAGCAACCTTTTGCAAGTCCTCAGCTGTGCTCTTTCCATCCCAGAAAGATTCAAGAGCAAATTTGAGCTCCCTCTTGGGGCCCATGCGTGGGTAACCAACAATATGAGATGCCATTGATCTGATTAATCCAACCCATCAACTTAAGATCAGTTTCCTTGACTCAAAAACTATTAACAATATAAAAATAAATAACAATTTATTAATCAAGTTACAACACATTATATAAATGGTGGGGTGCATCATAAATCAAGATTGCCATAGTTTCATTTTTTTCTTTAAAAAGTTGTAAAACCATCATTTTACTTTTGAACTGCAAATATTGTTATCCTAATAGTCACAAAAACTTGTTACCTCAAAATGAAGTGAAATTGCAAGTGTAACTACTACTTGCATTCAAACTCAATATTATTGCAATGAATTTTCATTATACTGATAACATGTAACTGTATCAAGTAGGATACTTTTCAATTATAGATTAATCAATCCCTTATAACCGAGCACCCAACAAAGAAGACTGATGAAACAGGATTCAAGTAATTACAGGTTGAGATAAATGCAAAAGAAATAATTATCAACTAAATGAATTAATTAGATCAGCCAACTATATTTTGGTCAAGTAGAGGGATGATCAACTAACAATAAGAATATACCCAACATGGACAAAAATATCCAACTGGATTCATAACACCTTTTGTCTTGTTGCTTCTCTTCTTCTATTTTTATTTTTATTGTCTAGTGATAAAGAACTAAATCACAAATCCCAACGAATTGAATTAATTAAATATCATATCGAACTGTATGTCAGATCTAAAAGAAAGCAACCACTTGAACTAGATCTACAAGTTCCAACTCCGTAAAACACCAGATCTAGCTATACATACTCATACTCACACTCACCCAGGCATATATAAAAATATACATGTATATATAAACCCAATAAATAAATCAGTTGTCAGATACCATAACTACACCACAGCATGTATTACATGAATAAGTTAATGACTAGAGTAGGATAAATGAAGATATGGATACAAATGAAGTGAATTGTAATTTGTACATACATAGTTCGTCTATGTATAAGATGGAAGAATGAGAAAGACAGAAACATCAGATGAGATGTAAAGCTAAATAGAGTTATTACCAGTAGATCTAAAGGGGAAAGAATCAAATTTTTGGGCCAAAATTAAACGATAGATAATGGGTAATCTAAAGATTAAAAATTTGGAACGAAAATGGGAGGAGAGAAATGGGTATTGAAACTAATGACAAACTACACAAATATTTTTACAGGAATTGGGCAGATACTAATACAAGCAAGATGTGGGGAGCGGGGAATTGGAGACAGGCAGGGCGTACCTTTAGGAAGAGAGGGAACCGGGAAGAGTATGCGACCGGTTCTTACTTGTTATTCTTACTAACAATAATAATCCAGAGAAAGATGGGGAGAAAGTATTGGTAATGGTAGACACGAATTGGGAAGGGAGGGGAATGGGGTTATTTATAGAACCAGCAACCAGCATGGTGTGGGTGAGGGAGTGGGTGGGGTGGCGTGGGGTGGGTGGCCTCATTGCTTGCTGGCTTGCTTCGTAGTCGTAGTAGATCTGAAATGAAATTAAGCACAAATAATTCTCTCTCTCTTTCTCTCTCATAAAAATAGCAGTAGTATTAAAATTTTATTTTAATTAATAATTTATAAATATTAGTAAATTTTAAAATTAATATAAATTTTTTTTATTATAAATAAAAATAAATGAGTTGTTGAATAATTATATTATTACAATTCATACACAAGTTTAGGAGGGGGAAAATGAGGAGAAACTTAGCTTCAATTATTATATCGCACAGTCAAGAAAGGCAGAGTATTTGTAATTTATTATGTTTTGTGGATAAACTGTAAATTTATTTATACTGTTTTTTATTTTGATTTTTCTCAAATATTTTAAAAAAATATTACTACTACACTTATTAAAGTCAAATGAAACATTTATTTTGAAAGAGAGAGAGAGTCAGTCAGTGTTTCAACTTTAAAATTGGAGACTCGAAATTCTAAGTTGCTGTCGAATGTTGATTTGTGTAGAGGGAGGTAGTTGTGTACTACTATTAGTCATTTTTAATTTACCACCAACCTCCTTTCGTCATCGTCGTCATCATCATAATACCAGTAAAAGTAAAACTATTGATGTGGGCGGTTTATGTGTAAATGAACTGAGTGAGTGGAGCCTAATATTGAATTGTTCAGATTTGGTTCATAAAATTTATATTTATAAATAATATATATTTTTAATGACAAAATTATCATATTTTAATACAATACATTTTAATTATAATTTTATTTGTAATGAAGATCATCTCATTCAAATAGTTGGTAATTTATAAAAAAAAATTGTTTAATTAACACATTTTTTGGATGAATGATACACATATTAAGAATTTTAAATTAAATTATTAATTGAGTTGTTCTAATTAGAGTGAATTGTGTATGTTGATAGTTTAGTTTTTGGTGTTTAATAACAAAAATTGTTATTTGAATTCTTAATTTCATATTATGATTTTCATATGTTTAATTTTCTAGAATATTTGTCAAAATTTAGGATTTTATGATTTTGATTAATTTTTTTAGTATATAGTTTGTGACGCCCCCAAAATAGGTATACAACACCCATTCTGAGTCGCCAAATACATGGTACAGAAAGCAAACTACAACTTCAATAATACAAATGTCGTGCAAAATACGACAACACATACTGTGAGTTTAAATACAAATATTGTCTTCTAGATAATATCCACACTCAAATAAATCCTCATTACAATTATTCAAACACTATTTTACAGAAATAGTGAGGACTGCTAAAACATCTTTCTAGAACCATCACTCCATACCCCGACTAGATCCTGCTATGTTCTCACCTCCTGAGAAGAAAAATAGAACAAAAAGAAAAAGGGTGAGCTCAACTAGCCCAGTAAATAATATTATGACTAAGATAATATACAAACAAATTATCGTTAGTCTTCAACAGGGAAAAATCTGATAGAATATAATCGACAACAAGTTTTAGATCAACAACTGCAGCGGAAACAGCAAACCATTAGAAGAGTCAAGTAGAGAAAGAATTCTACTATCTTCTAAGATTTAAAAGTCCATCATCAATATTTTATCCCTGTAACATCAATTAATAATCATCTTTATCCAAATATTCATCTTTGCACTACAGGCCAAAGATATTCATTTGTATCACCTGTCAGTCATGTTCATCTCAACACCTGTTCATCTTTGCACTACAGGCCAAAGATATTCATCAAGTAATCATACATCTTTGCACTACAGGCCAAAGATATTCAGTAATATCATCATTTAGGACTGAGGATGATGAAAAATATCTTAAAGAAAACGAATCCAATGAGACAGAAGGACAAATAGTAGGGATTCGTATAACAGTTTATCCAAGATCAATAATACTTCATAATAATCAATTGTGAAGCAGAATTTAAAAATAAAGATCAAAACATGGATACAATCAAAGATAGTAACCATAATAGACATCTTGGACAAAAAGGAAAAATTTTATTTTTCGGTGAATAGTGCCGTATTCGTGAATAGTACCGTATACGTGAATAGTGCCGTATACGTGAATCGTAACTCCGACACAAAAAGTTCCAAATTTGATAAAAACTCATATCAATATTTCAGCATAATGATATTGAAGAAAATAATATCATTTAAGAAGAAAATAATATCCCTTACTATCCCTTACCTCAAGATATCAGTACTTCTGGTCGGAATACCGGTATAAGGCTGAAAGAAACTTGCTCTGATGAATAGAAACTCTCAAAGTATCTAAATACTCACAAAATACACTCAATAATCTAGAGAGAGAAAGAGAGAAAACTTGTTTCTGGTGTGATTTTTAATTCTAACTTAGCCCTCTATTTATAGGAAAATTTTAGTAGGTTTGACCTGCAACCTGATGGCTTTACCTGCTACTATTCCCACCCACCACATTTGAAATATAATTCAGCACATTTCTTCACCAACCACAAGTGGGGCCCACCAATTCTAGAATTTTTCACCAAAAATAATTTATAACCTGATTTCTGAATCAGCCACCTCTTAAAATTCATAATAAATCATACGTTCATTTTTAACGGTTCAAAATTTGTGGACATATACTTAACTTATATATGTATAACATATCCAAAAATTACCACGATCCAACGGTCGGATTACAAATTATAATCCCCGCAAAATATCTCAAAAACCCTGATTTTTAATACCTCCATTCCGACAAAAATACTGATAAAAACCTCAACATTAACTCCTTCATTTTTAACCACAAAAATATATTCCTCATTTATATCCACATAAAATAAATATTTCCTTATCATATGAATCAATAATTAATTATTCACAAATAATATTACAGAATCACATTTATGACAACCAGTCCGTTCCCAGGAAAGAGGGGGCTTTCCAATAAGGATTTCTCCTTACTAGCGCGCAATTAGATGACCAAACCTCTCCTTAGACAAAACTTTCTAGACATTGTCAATAATGTTATCTAATAATATTATTCAAATAATATGAATTATTGATCTGATAATGGAAAATACTGTGCAGCAACAATTATTGAAACAACAATAATATAAAATATCAACGCAGCAATTATTGAATCAATAAAATAAAATATTGAATAATAACTACTGTAACAATTATTGAGTAGTGCCTTCTTACGTTAGAATCAATAATTGGTGCAATACCGTGTGCTACTGTATTTTAACCACCGGGTATTCCAACAGTATTAACGGTAACAACTACGCCGTTATTTATAAATAACTTATACTTGTCGTTTTCTTCATCCAATCGCTTTTCGTTATGGGGCCCACACAAGGCTGCGCCGTCGTACGAATATTCCCCGACAGCAAGAATATTCCCCGACAGCAAGAATATTCTCCGACCAAACAAATATTCCCCGACAAAATGAATATTTTATAACCACTTGCTTATTTTGCAAAATTTACACATTTCACCCATAATCAAAGTATTATATCAAATTAACCCCTTATTATTCACAATAATATTTAGAGAAAATTTGATTTTATTCATTAATAAGTTGGGGTCTTACATAGTTGGTGTTGTTTTGTGGCAATGTTAAATAAAAAAATTAATAATATATATTACTATTTCTTGATAATTTATTTTTTTGACATTTATGTTATTTATTATACAAGTTTATAATTTAATTAATTAGATCAAGTTAAGTAAAAATGATACTCCCTCCGACCCTTAATATAAATTGTTTTAAAAAAATATTTTTATCCCTTGATATAAGTTGTTTAAGAATTTCAAGTAAGCATTAATTGATTAATTTCTAATATTACCCAAGTATTAAATATAAATTTGGTCCTTTCACTATTTTTTGCCCAATAAATAACAATCTCTTTTTTTAATACAAGGAGAATAGAAACATTTGATATTATATTTAATGTTATACAATCATTTTCTTAATACATGTGCACAACTTTAAAGCGACTTATATTAAGAGACGGAGTGAGTAATATACATAGTTATATTTAGTAGATATATTAAACATTATAATTAAAGAGTGTATAGAATATTATATTAAAAAGTATTTATAAATATTAGTTGGTCAAATTTACTAAAAATAGTGAATGTTATATTTTATAAATATAAGACCCCGAATTTTATGAAATAAAAGTATTCAATTTACTTATAATTATTATTTTATTTAGTAAATAGTTAAATTGATAAAAGATTAAAGTTAAGGGTGATATATGAAAATTTTATAAAGTAAGCAAGTTGTCAAAAAATATTCGTTTGGTCGGGTAATATTCATTTTATAAGGGAATATCCGTATGACGGCACAATCTTTGTTGGACCCCACAATAGAATTACTGTCGGAGTTAGAAAACGACAGAAATAACTTTTTATAAAAATAAAGACAAAAATTTTACCGTTAACTATTAAAATATCCGGTGATAAATGTGATGCCCCCAAAATAGGTATACATCACCCACTTTGAGTCGTCAAATACATAATACAGAAATAAATACAACTTCATTACTACAATTGTCGTACAAAATACGATAACACATAAACTGTGAGTTTAAATACAAATATTGTCTAATAGACAGTATTAAAACTCAAAAGAAGTCCTCATTATAATTATTGATACACTATTTTACAAAAATAGTGAGGACTGCTAAAATAAATTTCTAGAACCATCACTCCATACCCCGGCTAGTTCCTGCTACACCTGACAAACAGGCGGGCCGGGCCGGGCCGAGCTGCCCGGGTTGGGCTGGCCCGGCCTGCGGGCTTCTTCTTTTAATTTTTTTTTTTACAAAATCTTGATACACCAAAAATAGTAATAATAATAAATATTAAAAATAATAAAATAATAATTCTAATTATTTACATTAACTACATATCTCAATCAATTAAAATTTTAATAGTATTATAAATTACTTTCAAACACGCTTTAACTTAAGGGGGAGTGATAGTAGATATTCTAGAGAATTTTAGATATTATTCTAAAGGCATGATTTGGGGATTAAATAAGTAGGGGGATTGCATAATTAAGGGATAATGATTGATTTACTTTCCAAATGTATAATTAAGGGGGGAGTGTTAGTAGATATTTTATGTTATTGTGATACAGATTTTGGACTTGCAATCTAAAAAATTAGTAGTTGATTCGGATTATATATTGCTAAAATTCAAAGTATATAATCAAATTTGATTTTTTAAAATTATAAGTGAGACCCCAGATTTTATGAATAAATATTTAATTTTCTTGAAATAATTTTTTAATATTATGGTGTGGATGTGATA